>VYZM01017082.1:254180-292545 GCA_013398915.1 Dromas ardeola | reverse complement strand
CCCCAAAGTTACTTGTTTTGCTGGGGTGACTTAAATTACGGAGCGGTAAGCGAAGCCAGACAGCCCAGCTCGGCGCGGCTGCCCGGCAGGAAGGAAAATGGGAAAGGTTTGCCCGGGAATCAAAAGGGCCGGGGGGGCGGGTGGGTTTGCAAGTCACCTTTATTTACTGCAGCATTGTTGAAACGGATCCCGAATCCCAGATGGTTATCGCCAAAACCCGGCCTCATTGAGGACTCCCTGTCTAAGCCGGCTCTCTCAGGAAGGGGTAGTTTTGGCTGTAATCCTCCTGAAATGGCTATAACTATGGAGCCACTAATCTAGTTTAGAAAATTTCCTTTTCTCCCCTAGGCTTAGTTTTGCATGAGCATTTTAAGCTCCTTTTAGAAAAGTTAATGTGGTGGAGAAATTAAATACCTATCTTACTTAGGAAGGTATTTGTTTAGGAGATAAGCTCAACCCTGACCCCTCTTCCTCCAAACAAAACACAAACACCTATTTTTTAGCTGGAAAATGTTAATTAATTTTCCAGAAAATTATTGCACTCTGCCCTCATCTTCCAAATACTCCAGTGGTTGCCATTGCTACATGCTAACTATAGCACAATCCACAGCTTCCCCAGCTCGGCAGCTCTAAAATCTTTGGGTAGCTTTCTCCTTTCTAGGGAACTTGAAAATAAATGAGTGCCTTTTGTTATTTTGTTGTGGTCTGGGTCTGCTTTGTTCAACCCCACAAGGGATTTAAATGCTTTGTTGGGACATTATGAAGAAAGAGTCTGCCCTCCTATTTGCTCTGGTTTTATTTTTACTATTGTTTTTTTCTTTTCTTTCTGTAAATCCAGCAGTTGAATTGAAGCGAGGCAAAACAATGACAGTGGTTAGTAAGAATGAACAAGTCAGTTTATGTGATCACATGGAATTGGTTGAGCGATATATTTATTTTTATTTGCCATGTCCTTGCTTTTACTTTTAATTATAACTCTTCTTTGTTTTTTTTTTTTTTTTTTTGCTAGGAATGTGGGTTGGATGATTTTCTTGAGATGCTGCAAAGCAGTGGTGTGATTTTTGGCTTGAATGCAGTTTGTCATAGCTACTTGTTCTCTAGTCTGCTAGGCTATATATCTGCCTCTGCTTCTCCCACCCATATTATTCTTGATGTTTGTTGACTTTCTGTCTTGGATGAGAGTGTCCTTAAAAAAATCTCGGTGGTTTATTTATTTGCTTACCTAAAGCCAGAACAGTTTTAATGGGAATACCTATGAGAAATGAAGATTTCTCTAGTACAGAAATATTTACTTGGTAACTTTAGTTAATTGGAGTATTCATTACACTTATTTTGACACTAGTAGCAATAAAGTTTCTGTAATTTTCATGTTTTTGTAAATGGGTAATTACTGTGCTCTGATTTGGTAACTTTAAGTGGGAATATTATATCCTTACTTGTCATAATTACTAACTGAATACAGCAAGGAAAAAGTTGTAAAAATAGAGGGAAATACATCTGCAGGTGTGGGAGCTTGGCCTCGGTTTCCCCAATTTCTTTCAGAATGGGGTTTTTATAGCAGGGAAACAGCACCGATAGAAGCTCGAGCCTGAGGTTCTCATGCTCTCCTGGGAAGCGTGTACATTGCTGGCTGAATCGTGGAGAAGTTAACCTACTTGTCTGTACCTGAATGGAATACATAGAGGGTATAGCGTACTTGCAGTGTGTAGAGTATTTTGTAGTGCTGAAGATTCAATGTCTTCCACTTGAAGGTAGCGTATGGATGCTATATAAAAGTGTGGTTTTTTTCCTGTAAGAAAGGGGGAATAGCAGAACCATAGAAACAGTACGTGGCCACTGCAGGAATTCCTCTTCTCCCTGTGGCAGAAGGCTCCAAATGGAGCGCGGGGTTTTGTAGGCAGGGCTCACCCAAATCGCTGCCTTGTAACTTTCTCTCTAATCCCCAAATCACTGCTATTGTATCAGACCATTGCATAAGGAAATCCCCAGGAAAGGCCAGTTCTGTGTAATCCTCAGAGTGAAGCAACAAGGCGATACTGGTCAGTGTTAACATAACAAACTCATGTTGAATTTTCAGTTTGCTTGTGTGTTATACTGTGACTCCCACACAAAAACTACACATTTTTCAACATCTTCCTAAGTGCCAGGAGCTCTTTAAGATTTCTGTCTGTCAGCTCCTGCAGTTATGTTTCTGATTAATTAAAGTGTTGAAAGTAACAGTAACCCTCACATAAAAAGAAAATGATGTCTTCACAGAATCAGGGCTTTCTGCTATACTCAGATAATGCTCACGAAAAAAACTGGTTTTTCCTGAGTAGAAATGTATTGCTTAAAATGTATAAACTTAAACATACAGTTTAAACTACACTTTGCCCCCAAAGTACTAGGCTGATTCTAAGCAATTTAGTTAGGATTATCTTTTAACTGTTAATTTGGTATTTCATTACAGCCTGGGTATTTCAACCCAGACCTTAATTCACAAACTCTGACAGGATTCTATTTTATGTGCATCAGTGAACAGGAAAAAAGAGAGCAGCTGGGAGAGCATTGTCTGTCATTTGGTTTCCGGTTTGGAACTAAAATATGCATTCTCTTTATATTTTTCTTTAAGTGATAGTGGAGTTCTTTGGTGAGAAAAGGGAAATGGGGAGCGTTTTGAGAAAACATAATGTGAGGTGCCAATGCCATTGTAATTGTGGATTTTTTTCTTTTTATTCATTATTCAAACAGATTTTACTTTTGAGTATGTGCAAAGAGAAGCTCTCAGAGTTCCCCTTATCTTCAGAAATAAGGATGGACTGGGAATTAAGTAAGTTACAACCAAATCTTGATGATTAATAAATGCTTTTATAAAATAACCATTATGCTTTCCACTTGTATGCGATATTTCCTTTTAATGATCTTGAAATGTATTGCAATTAGTAAGGCTGCCAGCACCCTTGAGAAGAGGAATGATTATTTGCCACTTATAAACAAGCAGATAATGAGGTCTATAAAAGTTAAGTGCATACAGTGTGATTCTACACAATCAAAAACAAGATAGTGATGAAAGTTAGGAATAAAATTCAAAGGTTCCGGCTTCCAATCCATTCTGTCATGACAGAACAACCTCCCTTCAATTTTTGACTTCTCAATTGCTTTCTGTGTTACAGGTGGAATGTCTAATGATGCCTGTCATTTTCCATTATAATTGTTATCTCTTCAGAATGTTATCACTTTGTAAATATTTAATAATGTCTAGTTAAAATGTGCTATTATTAGAGTCTTTTTGAGGTTGCATTTTGCTAATATCCAGTCATAAAGGATTTGGTGTTTTAATAAGTGAATTCTGCAAGTTTCTTTGTAAAAGTGGTGCTGTCTAAGAGAGAAATATTAAAATTATATACTTTATCAGCCACATAATCCATAGTTTAGACAAATGTTCCTTGATACTTTTGGAAATTAAGACTGTGTAACTGATTCTGTCTGAAAGACGGAAAATTAATTTTGTGAAAACACAATTACTTTGCTCAGTTTCATCTGGAACACCTCAAAGTTTAGGGAACTGAGGAGTCCCCATTATCTAATTAAAAAGAATCAAGCCACCCCAATATAACTTAAGGAGAGAAAGAGAGGAAATAGCGTTTAGGGTATCTGACAAGCGTATGTCCTTTTACTATAAGAGCAAATAGGAGCTGCTGGGATACTTCTCATGATGTAATAAGATAGTTTTATATGTTGAACTCGGAACAAGAAGTGCTTAATAGGTACTCAGTGGTAATTACAGTAATGTTTATTTTGTTGTACCATTATGTTGTACTGGAATGTGTTTTTCTTTGTTTATTAAGCCCAGCTATTTCTCTGCTTAGTCCTGGCTGCACAGCCTAGTTTCTCACTAAAAAAATAATGTAACCACTAAGATACCATCTTTTTATTTGTTTGTGCAAAGCCTTTCCTAGATTGTGTCCTAATTTTCTGAAGAAAACATACACTTATTCTGTAACGTTTTAGAAGATAGGTAGAAAACCTAGCTTTAAGTGAGAAAGGCTGGTCACTTCCTAGAGTTTGTAAACAGTTCTATGCTTCTATTTGGTGTCACAGAAAAATAATCTAATTTTTGTGTTACATTATTTGAGAGAAGGTGTTGTCAAGTGGAAAGCATTGATCCTTAAAGTTTGTGCAGAAGAGGGGATACAAAAGCATCTGTTTTGATATTGCTGAAGTTCACAATCTTCCATATAACACTCATATGAAAACCCAAGAGGCAGAGAAAAGTCTTCCATGTTCATAGCTTAATTATGCTCCTTCTGCAGAAGCCACCTCCTTAATCTTAGTTTATATATTATATGACTATACTATCATCTTTCCCGATGAATAGTTTTCTTGTTTATCTTCTCAGCTAAGTCTCCTTAATGTAAAG
The DNA here is from genome assembly GCA_013398915.1 of Dromas ardeola. NCBI lineage: Eukaryota > Metazoa > Chordata > Aves > Charadriiformes > Dromadidae > Dromas > Dromas ardeola. The sequence continues at coordinate 288,146 of VYZM01017082.1, read as the reverse complement.
TACCATTTGTTCTGCTTGGCATCCCAGTTCCTCGCTTCCTCTCAGCCTCCAAATACAGGAGCTCTCCTTCCTAGAGTGGTTTTTCCTGCTGCCTTAGAGCCTCTGTTTTTCTGACTCTCCTGTTGGCTTCTTTGCTCAACTTGTCAGTGAGGTTTTTGTTGTTGAAGGTTGTTGCTACTTTTTCATTCAATTTATTTCATCAAGAGATGCTTCCCTTGGAGGAGTCATCTGAAGGACATATCTACTGTGGAAAATGGTGGAAAATCATCTGTGACAACTGCTGTCTCTCTATGCATTGGTTTTAAACTGCTTCTTCTAAAGGACAAGTGGTAAAACCTTCACAAATTTCATCTGGAAGAAGCCATCGGCTCTTCTCTTTAGGAACCAGAGAAACTAGTGCATCTCTGCAGAGATGCTGCCTGCATCTTGAGATTGCCTTGAGAAAAATTGTGGACCTGGAAATGAGTAAATATGCACCTTCTGGAGCAGCTACCATCAGTTCTGGCAGCCAGGTCTTCCCTCCCGTGCATGAGGAAGTTCAAAATTCCCCATAGCAAAAGAAGAAAGCTAGGGAGATGTTTCAGCTCCTGCTGTGCCAATGGTACCTGTTCAACTCGTGCTCCATCAGCATAGAAATGCAGAAGTGGGAACTCATCCCGCTGACACAAACATTGCTGGGCTTCAGATACTCATCTGCAAATGGTAGGGCATTATCGGAGATGAATAACGAGTTCTGCGGCCTGGGACCAGTGTGTTTCCTCTGGCTACCTGTAGCAGACAGTGGTGCCACCAGAACTGAGGCTGCTGTTGTGCTGTAGATGTCGGACAAGATCCTTCACAAAGATACCTTGTTTCTTGGTGTCTGCAACCACAAGATGTAAGATCTTTTTAACAGTTCATCATTCAGGATTCTGTAATGAGGCACCTTCACCTTTGACATTTCAACATTCAAACCTCAGCTCCCATATCATCATTGGTTTCCCTATTGTTCCTGTGCCCAAAATCTGGAGAGCTGCCACCGGGCACTCCCCTCCTCTTTCAGTTAGCTCTGTGCTTTTGATGAAGCCTCCTAGCATGATACTGCCTTTGGAGAGTGGTCCTTGGTCTTGATCCAGGGGTTCAGAGACTCTTCAAGCTCATGGGATCATGTAAAGAGTACAATCTGGGCTTTTTGTGTCACGTGTTGGCTTGTTTTTCTTCAAGATATGTTGGTTTTAGATACATTTGCAGTCAGCCTTCCTGGAAGTCACCAGTAATTTTTCGTTAAGACCTTGAAGAAGGGAGGGCTTTGACTGTGTACCTGTCCCTTCTGTGGTTATACGCCACATGTACAGACAAGCCAAGTTCTAGATGTCTTTCTGTATTTTTCTGAGGCAAAAAGAAGACCTGGCCTCAAATGCTTATGTGTATGCACACACACATAGCATGACTCCACGTATAGATAATCACGCCTCAAAGAAGACCACTGAAAATAAGGTACCTTTCTTTGTAAGCATTATCAAAGCAGTCAAATAAATAGCAGTTTTTGAACACACATCGCAAGTGAAGAAGTTACAGGACCAAATGCTGCACGCCTTCATTTTCATTTGAAGGTCTGCGGTGCTGGCAGTTGGGATAATGCATCTTTTGAATTCTGGATTGGATTGCGAAGAAGTGGAAGAGGAGTAAATGCTAATCCTCAGCAAGAGTTTTGGAGTCACTTGCCTGACTCTCTGTCACACGCTAATGCTTTGGATAGTGAAGGAGAAATATGTGTTTCAGTTTGCTGTGGTGAGTTTAAAACAGTCTCAGCAGCCAGGCTGGACTAGCCAGCTCTTCAGTTTCCTACTGACTGCGGTATCATTCTAACACTGTTCTGACATCTTTCCTCCTTTCTAGTGCTGTTTCCCTTTCTCCTTTTTGTGACCCATGCTCACATTTTGTGCAAGTTCTTCCTCTAGCTGGAATTCACTGCCAGAGAAAAAGAGAGTAAAACTTCTTAATCTTTTTTTTTTTTTTTTTGAGGATATTTTTGGTGAATTAGTATGCTGACAAAAGTAAGAGCAAATTTTATCTGATACGAGAGCTTTGGATGGTTCCTGCATGGAATCAACTGAATTCTCCATTTCACAGTTAGTTGAGTGAATTGGTTTTATATTTCCATTCTCTTCTGAACTGTTGAATACTGGCAGCTCTGGGGGATTAATATACTGGAATTTGTAGGTCAGTAATCTCTTATAGGACATTCACTATTCTAATATTTTTTACTTAAATGAGCATGACTTATTAGTTTGAAATGATGTTGTAAAGGAATTGTACGCACTTGGGCATAAATGTCAGTAGAGTGAGAGAAGGTTGGAAACACGATTTATGTGTATTTTAAATGACAGAAGTGAAATGCATGAGCAAACTTTCTTATTTGGCACTCTGCAGGATAACATGATTTAATTTTATTTACATTTCTGCTTCTTACGTGTATCTGTCATAGCTGGCATGCAATATATGAGTTTGTGGATGTGCGCATTGTATTCCAGCAAGATCACCATGGTGTTGCCACCTTCCTAGCTGATCCGAAATGTTCAGGACCTTTAGTCTCATCATCCTGACATTTACTGCTTGAAATAATGAGTGTCACAGCCTACTGTCTTCCATCACTAGAGCGAGACTGGACAGTTTGCCTTCGGATCCGCGTCATTTGCTGGTGAAACTCGGGAACCTTACGTTCCACTTCAGGCTCTGGAGGACATTATGCTTTACTGGGTCTTTTGTGGCACTACTGTCTCTTGTCCAGAGGAGGCCGTGTGACTAATGATATGGTAGATTAGGTGATCTGCATATATGTAGGGTGACTTTTGAGATACAGTGGTCTACAAAATATATGATATACGATGATTTTTAGACTTCTGACATTTTGAATAACTGGGGATATGTGCTTCCACTTCTGTTTGCTGTTAAGCAGTCAGCTTGCATGTCTGTGCCTGGCAGATGTACAAAGCATAGCTGAACAGTTTGGTTATTGTGCTTGGAGGTACTCCGAAATGGCAAGGAATGAGATGAGTGAGGAAAAATTATTATAATGAAACTTTGACAAAATTGCTTTCCTGTATATTTCTGACCATCGTGAGCTGCTACTAGTATGGCTAGAAGCAGGGAAGTCCACCTGTGATCTCTTAGCAGCAGAGGAGCTGTTTTTCTCGGAGGGTCGTTTGGCGCTTTCCAAGATCATAGTTTGGAGAGAGAATGCTGTTTGGAGAGATGTTGTCTCTTTTATCTGAACAGCAATCATCTTGCATTGTATTGTGGTTAATCAGATATGTATGCTGGCCAGAGCTCATCCTCATTAGGACCTGAATAGAAGATGTCTCTAGCAAATCTTTAGACATTTATTAAAATGCAAGTTTGCACCAGTGCACACTGAGGTGTTTGCATTTCTTTTCTGTTTGAGGCAACATGATTTGTATATAACAGAATGCTGAAAATTTCAAATGTAGTCAGTCATATTTTGGTGTTAAGTGAAGTCATCCCACTATGCTATTCTTCACCTATTTTTTAATGACGTATGACATCTTTGGAAGCATTCATAGTGTTTTTACCTGAGATGCATTTGCCTGAAAATTGCATAACAGTGAGGGAAAAAAAAAAAAATCTCTGCTCAGTTCTTGCATTGTTGGTATTCCGGATTTATATGCAGAAAAACAAACGAGCCAACGCTTACTCGTTTGTAAGTTGGCTTACAAACTTACTAAGTTTGTAAGTTTGTATAGGACTGGTGACATTCAAAAAAAACCAGGTTGTGGGGTTTTTTTGGCCATCAGTGCTGTAGCAAACCAGCCCTAATTGGTAGGAATGAGTGGCGATTACGCTGGGTGGGGCTGGAGATGAAGTAGTACAGTCTTGTAGGTGTCAGCAGCCAGCACAATGGGTTTGAATTAAAGCTGGACCTCCCAAGGCAACCCAGCTACAAAATGGGTTCTTGTACTTGAAACTTGCTGTGTTCAAGCCTGGAATTCTTCCCTTGGTGTACTCTTTCTCTAATGTATGGTACATCCTGAGACTGCTGAGAAAAAAACCCAAGTATATGCCAGGTGTGCTCTCCAAAGACCTAAACATGCAATTTTATTGTTAGGGAGGATTGTATTCTTCCAGTTTGAGTAATAGTTATTGTCGTCTGCTGCTGGAGCTCTCAGAAAGACTGGATTTGCATGTATGCATCTGGGTTAGGGTTGTTACCTATCTCAGTTGTTGATTTTTATTTTGATTTATACAAATGTGAAAAAAAGATTGCCCATCTAATTGTCCTAAATGTCTGACAAAAGGCAGGCAAGCTGTGGCATTTGAAGACAAGCCTTGCATGTTCTTGTTGCCCACAAGTAGTTCATCCTTCCCCTATTTCTGACTTTCTAGTGCTTGGATAAAAAGACGTGCTCTGAATGCACCCTGAAGGTCAGTAGATTCAGGCTGTTTCATTCCAGCAAGGGAGTGAATTCCAAAGCTGTGGGGCCCTCACAGCTAAATGCAAAGATGTGAGGGCTGGCGGAGAACTAACAAAAGATATTGTCCAGCCTCCGCATCCCACCAGAGGAAGGTGATAAGGGTAAAAGAAAGTGGACAAATAGAATTTGGCAAACAGCTCTTAGATATATGCATGACAGTAAATGCATTTTTTAACTTTCTGTGTTTTCTTGATAGTAAAAACTACTGCTCTAAAAGTTTGCCCATAGGCTGAATAGTTCTGATTTTAAACTGAATTATGTCCAAAGTCCTTTGTGACCAGAAGCAAGTTGCGTATCTTCCACCCACGGCAGAACAAGAGGGACAGAGCATCTAGCTGGCAGTTCCCACTGGGCTGTTTTTCATTAGAATTCCTTAGTCAGTTTTTATACGATGTGAAGTGTGAAATACTGTCATTAAGATGAAGTCAATCAACTTAAAAACCCCGCTACTGTTTTCTGTGTTCTTTTTCCATCCAATCTATAAGTTGCAGAATTTTACTTTCTCCTGACATATAAATCTCACTCACTTGATGTACTAGGCTATTGTCTAATTACATTAAGCCCTAAAACATTGCCTGTGTTAGAAGTGATCTTATAAACGTATTGACATCGGTGTACCAATTATGCCGCTATTTAATTTAGCTCTGAATTAGCCCGAATTGAATTGAACAACAACTTCCCTACCCACCAAATACAGCCAGGTTGTTTTCTGCCAGACAAGGAGGTTTAGAATAGTCATTAAAACAAAGGCACTTTAATTCATTATTTTTTATACTTTATTTCCAAGCAGTGAATCCAACCTATGATGATGTGGCTTTGAACAAATTGGTTTACTGTTCTATGCCTCCGTTTGTATCCACTGGCAAATGTGATAATGCTCACCTCGGGGAATATCCATGAGGCACCACCAGTTGCAAACCATTGCGGATTGCTTAGCAGGAAGCTATAAAGGTTTAGGATTTTATTGAAATCACCCCCAACCCCTTCCCTTCCCTCCCACTCCAGTGCTAGAGAGTGCTTGAAAAGACACCTCTTCTCCTCTTTCATTACGAGTAGAGAAACTTTTGTACACTTGCCAATGCAAAGATGGTATGTATGTCATTAAAACTTGCACTGTCCACACTTCAGAAAGGCCTTGCTTGATTCCACCTACTGCATTACGGACAAAGAGCATTATACATTTATTTCTCTTTTATTATGTTAACGAAAGTGTACCCATACTTATCTTGACGGTATTTAACGTTGCTTTCTTTGCTAATTATAGAATGCCTGACCCGGATTTCACCGTCAGAGATGTGAAGCTATTAGTGGGTAAGTTATTTTGAATGCACCGGATTAACTCTATACAGAACAGAATTGCTTTGAAATACTTGTCCAGTTGTGTTTGTAGACATTTGTGATAACTCTCAGAATCCAGGAGAAGGCACGGAGAAGCAATTTGTAAATTAAAAAGGCTGGGAGAACCCTAATTAGTAGTCGTGCTGACCGGACTCTGATCTCATGCTGGATAATTGGCCATTTGAAAGAGCGTGAATGCTTTTGCTCTTAACAGGTGTCCTACATACACTTTTGTGATCTTGGAAAACAGCAGCTCTATTGATCGAGTTCCTATTTTTTTTTAATCTGTTGTAGTGCATCTGTTCGTAAAAGGTACGATTGGAGCCGTATCACCTTTTGCCTGTGCTCTCCCCACAGTCTTTATCAGTGTCAGGCCAGGTCAGTGCTTTGAAGAAGGGTTGCTAAGAGAGACCGAGCACAAAGCTTTCCAAACTGCCTGTCTTTTTGATAAGACACAAACCAGAGAAGCAGTGGCTGTAATCATCAAATGTTTCCTAGCAATTTTTGCAAAAGAAATATTTTTAACTCTGAGAAAAGCTACATTTTGAGTAGGAGATTATTCTGTATGTTTCATTGAAATCTGCTTTTACTGAAGATGGATGTGTTATTTATCGTTTATCTGAAACCGTTACTGAATAGTGATACTGCACTCTATGAAGTCGTCACTGTGGAGCTAGCTGAGCTTCGGATGTGTTAGCTGCAGTCCTTCACGGGGATGTTTAACTGCATTCTTGCTATTTAGAATTTACTGGTTTTATTTACTTGTGTTGTGGCAGGAGTCAATCTTTTAAATTAGCCCAATCGCTGCATGCTGAAAGAAGAATTTTTGAAAACTACTCTTGAATTTAATAACCAATAGGAATATCAAGTCTGGAAAAGAGGTAGTTAAGAAAAAAAAAGGAGAGGAACTTGTGTCTCGTTTCTGGTCACTTGGGGTTATCTGTGAGAGAGGGGTTATCTCTGGTAACCTTCCTTCACAAACAAAACTTGGCAATGTTGCTTAATTTATGACCATTTATAACTTCTGCAGAAAAAAAAAAAGCCCCAAACCACTTTGGCAGAAAAGGATAGAGAAGTGATGTGGGAAGTGCTATTTAGTAGCGTTTCTGTTGGTCAATCTGCAGTTAAATTAGGAAATAATATGAGGGTATTTGGAAGTCCTAAATTTTATGGATGTCCTAAATACCCGCATGTGCACATTTGTAGGTACGAATACCTCTTTTCCCGCAGAGAAGCCTCGTGCATAAACCTTGTCATTATCTGGACCCTGATTGCAATTTTCTGTGAATTTGTTCCATAGCTGATAAACGGCCATTTCTGTCTCTGAAACTGCTGAAGTTGAGGATCCGACTTTGTGGTGTTTTGGAACAGCGTAGTGTTGCATAACAACATTGTTTTTCCTGTATAACAGTCAAAGTGTGGGAGTTACATTTCCTCAAGATTGATGTCCCTTGAAGTATTAGGGGGTGGAGATTCCTGTGTACATGGCCAGTAAAGCCAGAGGATATTTATGAATAAAATTAGATCTATAAAACAATGGAGCAGAAATAACAATCGTAATTAACTTTGAGATTAACTTTAATGTAAAAGTGTGCTGTTTCTCACAGCTGGTTCAGCAATCCGTGTATATGCCGTAGGCCAGATGCTGCACGTCGTGGGTCTTTTTTTATTGTGTTTGGACAAACTCCCTTTGGAGTCATTGTACTGAACCTGTGATTTGGTAAAGAACGTTGTCACCTGCTGTCTTTTTTTAATACGGTTGATGACTTCTGGCATCACAGGTGGAAACTTTGATTCAAAAGATCTAAAATATTGGGGAAATGGATTGTAAGTTACACCTGAAAAATCACGGTTCTTATGGCAAATCGTTTCTGTCACTGTGGAATTTGTGCTTTATCTAACAGCCACATTGACACTGAGAGCACATGGGGGCAATTCCTGTCTCCATGCCAAATTTCTAAATTATCTACTAATGGCTTCAGGAAACACTGATGAGCGATTTTCCTATTGCGTATCATTGCTGATAATTTTTTCTAGTTTTAGCTTAATATATATGTTACACTCACAATCTATCGTTTAAAGAAAGCAGATGAAAATTCTTGTTTTATTAATATCTCCTGTGATTGGCCCTGCATTCTTTAGCAGACTCCGCAGATCTTCCCTGAACCTCCAGGTATCTGCATTTCTGAAGCACAGTGTTTTCAAAACTTCCTCAACCTCTTGCTGAACCTGGGAGGTGAATGATGTTTTGCGAATGTGAAATGGAATCATCATAACTCTCTGCATCTGAATGTGCGTGGGAGTTGATAGAGGGAAAACATAGCTTGAAAGATGTTGTGTTCTGTGTAAACTTGTTTTTTCTTTAAGTGCTCCTCATTATAGTATGCTGGTGCTATTTAAACCTAGCATTTATTCTCTTTTCTTCTTCAAATCAGGGGAAACACATTTGTAATAGAACATCTTAAAGAAATGGTGCTGAGTTTTTCCAAAGCATATAAATTCCGTAGGAAGTTACTGAGCCTTTGGTCTCAAATTATTCTGAAATCTTACTTTCTATTTCTAATGTGATTGGTGTATCGTCTCCACGTTGGGGTACCTATAAGTGACAAGGAAATAATGACAATTGGTGGCCTAGCTCTTTAAATTTCCCTTTGAAAACTGTAATCTGTGGCAATAATAAGGAAGAAAAAATAAAGGTGGGTTTTTTGGATTGTTGTTTGGGCTCGCTTGGGTTTAGGTGTCTATTTTATTTTAGTATCTTGACAGCCTTCCAAAGAAACATTTCCTTTGCTTGTTGGTTGTGGGGTTTTTTTGTTTGTTTTCATTGTTTAAAAAATACCAATACCAGCTTTGATTTAGTTTGGTGATGTTTATGACCTACACATTAGTGTGCATGAATGTGCACCTACGTGTAACGTGTGTGGATGAAACACTCTTCCTGTGCAGTTGCTTTGCTTTAGAGAACAAACACTTTAAACTGCACAGTTGGAAAATGGTTATAACGAGACTCCTACTTCCGTACAAAAGATATCCTGGATACTTTTTAAACCCGAGCCAGTGGATTAATTTCAGCAGTTGGAATTTGTCTGATCTCTGAAATGGCTGTGAGCCAAGAATACAAATGGAGAAGAGGAGAGGAATTACTGGCCTGCTTAGGAACTTGAGACAACTCTTGAAAGGAAAAAACCCTCTGTTGTAATTTAATAACTATTAAGCTTTGTAATTTCATTGTCTAAGGTAGATTTGATTGCTAATTCTGAATGACAGAATGTCACTGTCTTCTCTTCATAAGTTGATTTAAAATTTGATTAAGAGGGTCATTGGCCCTCTTAACGTCTCCTTAAACATCTGCCACATCTTCACTAAAAGTTTGACAAGTGTTATTTCTGCAGGCTCCTTATTTTTCGCTCTTGGCATGCCATGCTGGTGTATTGGTGGTGGTGGTGGTATATGCATATGGACTACTTAAAAACCAAGTGCACAGCAGCACAGCAGTAGCTAGTAAGTATGGGGGCTTGGTTTTATTCCAAAACTTCTTGGTTTTAGATTTGCATAGTATCTGGGTTTATGTCTTTTTTTTTTTTTTTTCTTTCTTTCATGTTCTTCTACTCCCTTGTTTTAAGGGCTTCCGGAAGTTCAGAGAACTTATCCCAATTGTCCATTCCTTTTTCTCTCTAACTGGAGTCAGTCTTCCATCCAGTAGACAGTGCATCTCAAGGAATACTCCCAGCCAGGGCTACTGGTGAGACTCTCGGACACTGTTCTTTTTCCCTGGCTGCTAGTCATGTAACTGTAAGTTACAAAGCTCTCTACNAAAAAAAAAGAAAAAAGGGAGGAAATAAAGAAAGGGGTCAAGTTAGCTGAAGAACTTATTATGGGTAGTAACAGGTATGTGAAATGGTAAGTGTTGGGACAGCACACTAGCTATTATAATTTTTCCTCAAACTGTGTGATTCTGAGGGACTTACTGCTCATGCTCAGAAGAGGCAGCTATACAGAATAATTTATGTTTTCCGGGCTTCTTGCGTTGGCTTCTTCCGCCGACAGTGCTTCCGGGCCACAGCATGGAGAGGTGTCTGTCACAGATGGACAAAAAAGAAAAAGTGTGTTTTCCCATATGTATCTGCATGAATCTCCAGAAATACTTACCTGTGTGAATTCTTTATGCTAATTACACTAAAGAACAAATGAAGTGCGCTTGCCAAGGTTAACCTAGGACTGAGCAAGGAAGAAGGTAACTGCCTTGCTCAACAAGCTGTTTGAAGGCCAGGGCTTCTGTGGTGGCTATTGACCATCTCTAGCCTTTGCTACTCCTGAATTCAAGGACCTAATGCAATCGTTTGCTTTAGTCTTTGATGTCAGAAAGCCAAAGCATTCAGTTTCTTTCATTTGTTTGATTTTTGTCCTTATATTATTCTTCATGGACATCATACAATCTGAAGAAGGGAGCACTGAGTAGTTTTGGAAGCTAGGAACCATATAAAGGAGAGAGAATGAGTAAGCATACATGAATGTTTGCATCAATCTGAGCTCCTGTCTCTTTCTTTGATTACTTTTTTTTCTTTTTTAGTGGTTTGCTTGGGTCAGCACTGATTGAATTTAAAAGAGTATCTGCTTTTCTGTGGCATCTGCAGTGTCTCGCCCTTTGACTTGTAATTGATGTCTGCATTGCCTTTGTCTTCCTGGGTTGTCACAGTATGCCCAGGAACTCCCTGGGTAGGTGTGGAGTCCCTGGACAAGCGTGGTGTCTGTATCTAAACAGGAATGGCTGGTCTGGATGTATCTGTTTTTATTTTTTATCTTTAGCTGACCTCTCTTCAGTTAGCTTGCCACAGGTTGGCGGTCTATTGCCATTGAATTCCAGCTTTTACACTTATACCTAAATAAACTACTAAATAAAGTTAAGTGGTGCTGCTGGGTGTGTAATGTGCATCGCTTCCTTTCTCTGTAGGCTGATGTAGCTTTGTGTGCCAGGGTGTGCTTACACCCTCAAAAGTTGAGCTTGCAATCCTGGCTAGTGGCAAAAGGGGCGATTTCAAAACACGCTGAGGATTGTAAGGAAGAAAAGAGACTTTCAGTTATTGTGATCCCTGGGCTGAAGAGGTTAAAGTTGTGACCAGAGCGGTCACTTCTGTAGGATCAGCAGCATTGTTGTATGGAATTCACCGTGCCCAGCCGGGCATTGTATCAGTGGGAACAGTGCAAGTACAGGACTTATGCTATTCATGGGGTGGTCCAACAACTGACATAAACTCACTGATTGATTTTATTTAACTAACTCACTAAGGGTTTATTTATAGAATTAAAAAAAATAAGTGTAGGAGCAGTGAAGAATGTATCCTCAGTCATGCTATTAAAATCTGATGCTGTAGACTGGACTGGGCCATAATGCTTACACGGATACAAAATGTTTGGTTCCCTTCATTTGTTGCTGTGTTCTCAACTGTGTTGAAAGGCTTTGGTGTTTTCATCTTGTATAAAGAATCCAAGTAAAGTTGAAAGCAGCAAAGCTTTTAATTGTGATAAAATTTGTGCATTGAGCTATGGCAGTAAAAAGCAAACAGGACAAAGTTCCAAAAACTGCTGCGGAGAGCAATCGTCATCTGGCCCAAGGAGATGACGCACAAGATGGGACCTAATAGATCACATCAATATTTGATTTCTGTGATTCTGTCAAATCTTTAAAGACCTGGCAGCAGGCTTTGATCTCCAAGACAAAGGGTGAAAGGAAAACCAAGGTTCTACATAACTTGTTGCTTTCTGTGCTGCGAGCAGCTGAAGAGATACCACCTGATTATTGCTGGGTTTTGCCTTCTCATTAGAAACACCAAAAGAACAGGAGCTGAGCCAAAAAATTCAGTTGCAAATTGAGTGTTTAAAGAAATATGTGTGAAGGTCTCTGCCTCAAGTGTCAGTTTATAATCATGGTGTCAGTGGAGAAAGATAACAGAATAAATTAAATCATTAAAATCCAGATGTTTGCAAGGGAAAAGCCGTATAAATCAGGGGGGTTTGGCCCTGCGAGTGCAGGTCAGCCTTCCCTTGTGCTGCGGACAAGTACTGGTTCTGGAGGAAATGCTGTGTGCTGTCATACATCTGCTCGTGGTTTATTCACTAAGTGGGTAAGATGTTAAGGACTTCATCATACCACGCTAAAGTGAGCAACTGAGCTTTCTTTAACATCAGTGGAAGAGGAGTATTTCACTGGCTATGAAGTTTTTTTTCACAGGGGAGAGAGCTAAGCAAGTTTTCTGAAGTTTGGCCTCGTAACATTTCACTCATTGTAGGAGTAACTGCAATTCCACAGTGTAACGGTGCACAGTAAATAATGTGGCCCCCTTCTCCCAGGTGGAAACTGGGCTGAAAGGTGCGATGATCTGCTGGGGTGCCTGTTCAGTGCGGTGCTGGAAACAGAATTTGGGGAGTCTCTGTTTCTAGTTTTCCTGTAAACTGTAAATGATGTACTGGATGTGGTGAGCCATGGTCTCTTCTGTGCAGGGGACTGCAATGGGGTGGAACAAATTCCCTTACTAGTTAATGTATGCAGGCTGATTTAAATAATTTAAATTCAGTTGGGACAGAAAGGATTACTGCCCGTCAGCTGTACGTAGCAGCCATAAGCTGTGTGAGGCTCTGTATTTTTCATCTCGCCATTTTTGTTTTGTTAAATACATATGCTGCTGTAGTCCCCAGGAACTCAAACTAAAATGAGAATATATATGCCAGGTATTTCGCAGAAAGACAAGAACCCCCCCTAATCCATGCTTCTGGAAGCAGGTGATAATGAAAGGGGAATGGAAAGAGATGCAAATCATGTAGGTAATGATTATTCTGGGTTTATAAAATGTGATTTATGTATATATTAAAAACTGTACACACATTTATAGATGTATATGTATACATGTGTATAAATTTCATTCCGTACTGAATCAAGAATCATAAGTGGTGTCTCCACAGAAGAGAAAATTGTGGTGGTGGTGACTGCAGATCAGGTGGGTGAAGGCAGAAGGGAGGGCAGAAACCGTGTAAAACATTTCTTTTACATTAGCGTACGGTTCTTCTGGTGCGTTAGCACAATAGTTCCCGAGTTGGCTGTGCAAATGTTCAGCTTTTTGTTTGTAGCTGCTCCAAAAAGCTGAAAGCAAACCAGATAACTGTCTCTGAGTTACCACTTCCTAGTGATTTTTTGCTTCATTCCTCCTGCGTGTTTGCTCCCCCTCTCAAATTGATCTGCTCAGAAAATTGTATCATGGTTGAATTCACATGGAACTACAAAGCCAGTCGAGAGGCTCGTAGTGTGGTCTGCAGGCAAGTAGGGGAAATTCTGTCTTAATCAATGTACAGTTCTCCATCCTGTGAAAGAAAATTAGCCGTGCAGATACAAAAGAAGGACAAAGCAGCCACACACTGCAGTTCAGAAAACTTTCCATCATTTCTGCTGAATAGGGACCTAGTGTTGCTTTTTCTATAGAGCAACGCTCCATTTGTTTCAAGGAAGTTCTGAAATCGGAGACCGAGAGGAGTTAGGAGGGAGGCTCATTAGAGAAACTTTGTTGTAAGGAGTGCTTCCCAAAATTAAACAGGCTGTTCAAAGGAAGTGCAAAAGTCTGCCCTCAGACTTGCATCTAAGTCTTGATTAAGATGTATGGTTCTCCCCCTGTGCGAGGATTTGTCCTGTGAATGGGAATGCCACGTTTGGAAGAGCAGAAGAGCTGAGTCAGGAGTCATTAGCTGCTGTATCTCCAGGAATCTTGTGTGGAGGGATAAAGGAGGAAGCAGTCAGGTCTTTGCTCTGTTCCTAGTGTCCAAATAATGCATTTTTCGAAACGCAGTGGACCAGGCTCTTCTAGGGGAGAGGAGTCAACACTGATCTCATGGGAGGGGAGGTACTCGTATGAAATATTTCCATTCATTGTAAGATTTCTCCTCTTGTTGCCCATGGCGGGGTTTGTGCCCCATGGTGTGATCTGTGCCTGGCTTGCTCTCTGGGTCCTGCTTTTTTCTTTTTCATGTAAGTGGGACTGTTGGAATATTAACTAAAACTGAGTTAATGAAAGCATCCTCATTGTTCTCATGGTTTGGAAGGCCAATGTCTGTGAAGTTTTATAAAAAAACAACTTGTGAACACGTTCTTCAGCCTGTGAGGATTCAGATTGAGGGTACCTCAGTCTCTGGATCCTCCCAAGTCACACGCTAAATTCATCAAGGGACTCAGATCCACAAGAGAGAGTACCTTTCTCTGATAGCTGAGAGGAGCAGGGGGATTCAAGAGCACAGTGGGTACAGGAGATAAGGATGGCTCCTTGCAGGATGAGGCTGAGCTTGCATGTTCCTCACAAGTGACTGTAAAATGATTGCATGTCAGTGTTATTCCTGCTGATCTGAGGATCCAAAACCAAAAACCTGTGCTTTAAGGGAGGTGAGTTATGTACCTGGCTACAAACTTCTTCAAGGTGAAAAATGGGAAATCGGAAAGCAGTGTTTGTCAAGGCCAGTGATTTGTCTCGGATGTTGTAAGGCTATTTGCAGTTGGACGGGGCTTTGAGCAACCTGTTCTGTGGGAGGTGTCCCTGCCCATGGCAGGGGGGTTGGAACTAGATGATCTCTAACTCAAACCATTCTATGATTTCAGCAACATGTGTTTGAGATCCATTCTTTATAAAAACAAACAGTTCCTCCATCATTTTTTTTTTAAAACCAAGTTCCAAATGTCCCACAGTCATGCTGTTGGGATTGCCAACATGCTTCATGCTCTGAAGCTTCTCTGTAGTTGGGAAATCTGCTAAGTCAGACCTCAACTAAAATCAGCCAATAAATATTACCACTGAAAATGATAACTTCCAAGTGCCTGTAAGCTAGGATGGAGTCACACCAATGGTCAATCAACAAAGGGGTTTACAAGTACTGTTGGTGTGAGCTGGCTGGACTTCTAGCTGTTGCATTTCTTTTTAAATGTGAGAACTACAAAGAGGAAACATCTGGACAATACAAAAAATAAATAAATAAAAAAGTGCTGTTGTATTGAAGCAATTCATTCCAATTCTGTCTAGCAAGTTTCTCTTTTTCCAAGTACGGCACTGGAGACTTACTGGCTCATCCTTTTGTCTTTGTCTTTTTTTCTTTCTTTTCCCTTGAGCGACCTCTCCTGTTTTCTTTGTATTCCTCTTTCTGGGATGTACTGTACTGTACAGAACTCCTTTTACTCCCTAATCTCATAGTAGCTTGTGAGGAAGTACAGATAAATCCTTCCAGGCTTGAGTAAGTGCTATTAGGATACTCTTACCAACCCTGAACCAATAATGACAGAGAGATCAACGTACTTTGCTGTAAGCAGGACCAGCAGGACTTGACAGGTGGGTTTTTGTTTGTTTATCATGGGATCTATTAGTTCTTTGTGGGACACCAGCAGTCATGTATATTGATCAGACAACGTACTGGGATTTCTGGACTGTTCCTCTCTCTGCTCCCTGTTTGCTCAGGTCTAGGAAGGATTATGAAGTTGTGGAGCTGTGCTGTGTATTCTCTCTTGGGCAGAATTAAAATTAGAAACTAGACTTCAGAGTTTCTGAATGGATTTTTTTTCAAGTGAAGGTTACATTAGTGATTTTCCTGCAGTCTGAGGGCTCTACGTAATTTGTTGAAAACTGAAGCGGTTTGTAGCAGCTCTGAAGAAACCCTTTGGGACTTTGGCATCCACCAATATTAAGGTGGAGCAGTGCATGTATAAAATAGAAACCTCTCTATATTAAAGTGGCGTATTGCAGACTCTCAGAGGACATTGCTTCGTTTAACACACACTGGGTTTGTGCCTCTTAAATAGCCTATTGTTTATGAAGAAAAGCTTCAGTCTTGAATATCAGAGGGTGACGCTGGGGCTGTGGCTCGGTGTCACTGTATGATTTCCCACAGCAGCCGCCAGCGCCGGTGCTCGGTGCACATCCCTGGCCCTGGTGTTTGTGGAACTGTGCTGTGAAGCAGGCAGGGAGCTGACCCCGCTTAAAAAAATTATTTAAGCCTCATCAGTTTCTTGAGTACTGGTGAACAGTTTGTATCATGAAACCGGGACCTGGGGCAGAGAGAGGTTAAAACTTACCCAGTGTTCCTTATAGGCTGGAAATAGAAACTTGTCCCTCTAATTCCAGTACCGTGCTCTGGTGCCAGACCATCTTTTTGCAATCTAAACTAGCATCTAGTTTTCGCTGTTGCTGCCTGTTATGTGCCCTGGTATAGTGTCTCTATTCTTTCTGCTACCCACTGCATCTAACAACTTGGTTTTTTGCCATACCAATTAAGCAAGTCTAAATTGGTGTCCTGCTCATTCTCTTCCTTCCCTCCCCACTTCTGGCGTTGCTCTCCGATCCCCTTCCTGTGTGCTGGCACGGGCTTTGCTCTTCCTTGCAGTGAGGTGGTTCAGAAAGTTGAACTGGCAGAAAACTTGCTGTCTTCCTCCTTTGCAGAGAGATGGAGGAATATATATATATTATTTTTTTTAATGGTGGTTTAGCTCCCAGCACTAGCCAATGCTGGGTAAAATGTGATGGATGTAGGCTTCTACCTCTGGCATGATTCTCCACTGGGGAACTGTGCATCAGAAGAGTGAGCCTTGATCCATGGTTAGGGCTTCTGTGCAATAAAATAAATAAAAAGAAGGTATTTGATGCTCCCTCTTTATGCTTTTTTTTGGCTCCTAGAAATAAAAATGAAATATTATAACACTCCCTTGCCTATGTTTAGCATGTCCGCTGACTTGCCATTTTGGAAGTCAAACCATTTCTATTTTTAGAGCTGAGCTTCCTGTTTGAGCTCTCTTTAAGTTTGTCCTTTGCCTAACACAGTCAAACTCTTTAAAAAAATCTTAGTTAAACTGGAACAGTTTTGCTAAAAACAGTCTTGTTCATGTCCGGATACAAAACAGCAGTAAATACGCTCTGAATGAACGTTATAATAAAAAAATC
The DNA here is from genome assembly GCA_013398915.1 of Dromas ardeola. Taxonomy (NCBI): domain Eukaryota; kingdom Metazoa; phylum Chordata; class Aves; order Charadriiformes; family Dromadidae; genus Dromas; species Dromas ardeola. The sequence continues at coordinate 271,381 of VYZM01017082.1, read as the reverse complement.
AGTCTCTCAAAAGAATGTATTTCCATGATGTCAGAACATGAAAGTGAAATTGAACTGATGCGTTGATGCGGTCACGGTCATCTCAAAGCCTCTGCCTACAAATGCATTTAAAAATTAGTTGTCCACGTGGGATAATTAACCAGAACAGCTATTTTAGAATAACTCCCCATAGTCACACTGTTCTTCTGAAATAATAAGAAGAAATAAGCATCTTCTGCTTTAGCTCATCCAAACGAGAAAAAAGCTGTCTTATTCTGGAGGGATAGTACCCAAAATCCTAAATATTTCATGGTACTTGTTATGCTTTAGTTTCATAATTTACCTTAGTTCAAAATGACCTTCAAGTGTAGCTATGCCTTTACTTAAAAATATATATTAATATCACCATGTTCTGGAGGTCTGATGCAATCACAGCTATATACATCTTACGATGTCCTCATTTAAAGTGTGGATACTAGATGTGTGGTGGTGTTGGCAGCCCTTTGATGGGATACCTTTAAATACCGGTCTAGACCAAAGGAGAGCTGCAGGATTGCTGATAAATGCACATGCTAATTGGTAACATGAATGGTAGCTGAAGGCCTTCTTCCATTTCCTAATTGCCAAGTATCAGGAAATCAAGGCTATAATGTTTCTTCTTACGGGCTGATGATGAGATTTCAGGAGGCAGAGCAGGTGATCTAAGGAAGAGGCAGTCTTTCCCTCCCAGTTCTGACTGTTCCACTCCTGCTTGTGCCATGCTGGCTCTTGATCCTGTGGTCCTTCTGGTCCAGCTTTGGTGCGTGTCTAACCCCTCAGTGAGCAGATCCAGTTCACAGTATCAGCAGAAAACTAGAAAAACAGAAAAAGGAAAATATTTTCCTGATATATTATTCATCTCCGTTTGCTTGCCCCAAAGTTGGAGGAGTGCCAGGGCCAAAGTGAGAGAAGATCAGGGTTGCACAGCCAGGACAGGGGAGGTGAGACCTTCGAGGAGCCAGGGAGCTTTCGAATCATCTCAGCCATCTCTCAAAACCTCTCCTTGGTGGCGAGGTGTGCTCCATCCCTCCGAGCTGGGTGCTGAGTTGCAGGCTGGGCTTTAGCACGCATTGCCAGATGCCCCGGGCACAGCTACGCTGTTCTTCCCACCAGTAATGTTACTGGTGGAGCACATCACAACACAGTATAGCTTGGAATTTACCACGTAAGTAAGGCCATAAAAAAATAAATTGTCCTTTCCTTGCTGGGGTGTGGTTCTGCGCCAGAGGCAGCTTCCCCTAAAAATAAAAGGAGAATAGATTGCCCTGATCCAATCAATGCTTCTTTGTACTTGTCCTTAGGAAAATAAAGAACTCTGCTATTGCCAGATTAACATGTCACTTAATGAAATAATTTAACTTCTGTAGGACTTTTAGTATGCAAAGATGCTGTTGATAGTGTAGAATACGTTATAAAATGCTATTAACATGAACTTATTTTTATAACATTTTTCCTATATTTTATCTGTTACTGTTAAATATGTTTTATGTTGAGACATTTTAGGTCATGATCAATGGTCTTAAAATAGATTAGATAGAAAAAATAAAACATAAGATTTTGAACAAAATTATATCCCTTCCCACTTTCCTCAAAACTTGTATTATTTTCCTTTCTGTAGTTGTTCTTTGTGTGCTAGATCTGTCTTTTCAGCTACCTGGAGTATTTTTATACTATAGGTTAATGCATTTGGATACTGTATAAAAATTAGAAGTAAAATGTTTCTTTGCATATGGATTTTTTTTTTCCATGTGGTTTTCACTGGCTGAAGTTTCAAAGAATTGCTGAAAATTAGTTTATGTTTTGGGTAGATGTAAGGATACTAATTGATTCTATAGAATGCCACTAAAACACATTTGCCCTGAGCCTCTTTCTTTAGTCTCACTCTGTAGCATTAAGGCTTAAGAGTTTTTGCTGGCTTAAGCTTTTCCTGTGGCCATACTCTAAATACCTTACCTTTTGTTGCACGAAAAAAACCCTAATAACATGGGTTATTGCAATTTGGCAGTTTTATACCAAATGATAAAGCTGCAGACATGGAAGAGGGGAAGGAGGGGGAAGGTGTGTGTCAGGTACACCTAGCTTTACATGTCTGTAAGGAGGAAATAATTTAACCCCACAGAAAAGGCTCCTGCTCTGCAGCCAGCGTGGCGTGTGCTGGGGAGGTGGGGGGCCAATACCTGGGTGAGGGGGTGTATAGGGAAAGGCAGAGCATGGCGAAGGGGAGCTGGATGGGTTGGCGATCCTTGTTTGATGGTGGACCAGGCTGTGCTGGGGAAAATGCCGGGTGAGAAAACCAACTGGGAGGCGTGCGGGAGAGATGTGTGCAAGTGTCCGAGCTGGACTCTGATTTCCCTTTGTTCTTCTGTGCCCTCTGCTGGATCGGGGAGTTATGGTATTGGTACACATCTCTCTTAACTTAAGTTGTTCTTACGCTGGGTCTGAAATGCAGGGAATGTCGTGAATAGCTCCACTCGAGCAAGGACTTTGTGCTCCGGTTCACATCCCTCCCAGTTAGTACGGGATATCGTAATAGTCTCCTGTGGGTAGCAGAAGAATACGTGCTTTCCATCTCCAGGAGCTCCCGGGGGATTAACCGAGATGCAAGTCAAAGCCTCAGTCTTTAGGTACAATTAGCCCACTAGTGAAGCTAGCAGATTTCCTAAGGCCCTGCCAAAAATCCTGCTTTACAAACCAAGGATTTTTTTTCCCTGTAAGAAGCATAAAGATTAGACAAGACTGGCAGGCTTTTCCCTCCGCATTTGAGGTTGATTTCTGGTTGTAGGCACCATACTGTACTGTGGGCACAGATCTTCAGTCGCAAAGGGTTAAAATAATTCCCCAAGCTAGCTTTATCCTCTTTATGGACAGGCTTGATAATCATTCTTAAAGAATCCTCCTCTGCAGTGGGAGAGTTGTACCTTTTCCTGCCGGTGGTGCCCTGGGGAAGAAACAGCAGCTTAGAAAACATTGGTGTAATTTTCACCTCTGATTCACACCTCCTGTGCATTTCTTGTATTCTACTGCGTGGTTCATGTTTGCTTTGCTTATGGACCATCTCTTGCTTCCACTGCTCCTAATATCAATGCTAAATCCACGTCAGGGGAAAGGATGGGCTATTTTGAAGGCTGGAGTCTGGTAGCCTGGATAATGCAAGTCCGAAGCTGTTTCAGGTCAAGGCAGGGGAAGGCAGTGCTTCACCTTTTTAGAAATGGGAAAAGGTAATTGTTGGACCCCAGAGGAGATTATAATAGTCCCTGAATTTCCCATTCACTGTTCCCTCTCTGGCAAATTGTAGAATATTCTCTATGTGAAGCAAAGCGTGGGTGCAGATTCTGCAGGGGAGATCGATGAGAGCTTTGCTGAATGACTTTGGAGCTGGAGCGTGTCACTCCTGAAGTGTCTCTCTGGGGTGGACTTGGTAAAGCTGTGATTTGTGAAAGCGTTTGCTGATGCAGGGAAGGTGCCTGTGTAACTTGCATTCATGAAGTGCATTTTTTTTTCTTACTAGAGGACAACGTTGGCCTCCCTGACGCTTTCAAAATATTTTTGCCGAGAAGCCCAGAACAGAGAGGAGCAAATCTCCGTACTGAACCAACTTGTACAGGGTGGGCAATGGGAGGCAGGGACTCTGCACAAGTAATTTTTCCTCCAGGTGTTCATTTCGGTGTACAAAAAATAACAGTATTGCAGCATATAGCAGTGTTACAGGATTTTATCTGTTAAAACCTTTACAGCATCTTGGTCACTAGGCCTCTAAATAAAGGGAACAGATATTATATATGCTATTCCCCCCCCTTAATTTTACTGTGGATTTTAGTAATGTGTGGGCTGGAGTAACTTGATTTTTTTTTTTTTTTTTAAGGTTTCAAATGAAGCATAGTTCTGAAGTAGCTCTTCCTCATTGATTTGATTTTGCAGCTTACATCTCTGCAACTGATTCTTCCCTCTCTTTCTTGCTTTTGTCTGTTCCTCTTGTCAAAGATGGCGCTAGCTTGTTTCTTAGTTACTGTCTTTGTGATCCTTTGGGGATTCACTTGTGCTTGATGAGTAAGCAGCAGTAGAGGAGGAAGACGTTTCTTCTTTAGGCTGTAAAATCCCCTCCAGTGAACCCTAGCATGTAAAATCCCCTCCAGTGAACCCTAGCATCACCACTTCGCCTCTGAGTCACATCTGCTGCAGGAGAGGAAACAACGCCTCTTAATCCTGCACTGTTCAGGCATTCTCCACTCAAGAGTTATATTGGAAAAAAATCCTGGGAAGCCAAGGATGAGGTGACGCACGGTGCACTGAAGCTTCCCGTGTCAGCTGTAAGAGATGCTCTTTGCCAGCTAGGGATCCAGGTATACGCAGTGAGTGATGAGCTGAAAGTGAGGAACATGGCCTGTGTGAGGGCAAGAGGCTGCCAGGGTCGCTGAGGTCCTGCTGGGACTCGCTGGGCTGCAGCGGGCTTCATTGAGTGGGGTCCCTTCCTGGAGGACAGGGTGAGAGTATGGCAAGAGGATATCTAGGAAATGGTTAACAGAAATGGTACATCAAGTAAAATGCATGTCGGAAATGTTCAGAAATCCAGCCTGACCTGAGATCTCTCAGCCTGCCACTGCTTTTTGGAGCCTCTGTATGGTCCTTTCCCTTATTCTTTACCCATATCCCCTTCTGGATGATATTTTTTAACCTTCTCCTAGGGGCAGGAAATAGAAGAAAGAGCCAAATCTTTTCGGGAAAGAAGAGATGAAGTTGGCAGTAAGCCAGAACCGCTAGGAAGTGGGCAGCAAGCACAAGGCTGTTAACCTGTAATTATACGTCTCAAATTTTGCGAGCGGTACTCCAGGAATCATTATGTATTGGCTTGTTTGATAGTACTGTGGTTTAAGAGAAAAACATCCCCTCAAATTACTCTTTAATTTGGAAGTCAAGAGACTATCAGTTCAAATCTTAGCTCTTCTGCCCGTAATTGATAATTATGTACATTTAACAAACCTGCTATTGAACTGGGCCTCATATTTTTGATTCATCGGGTAACTGCTGATTTTTATTGTTTTTTTTTTTTTTAAAGGATAATTGAGAGGCCATACAAGGTTGCTTCCAACAAAGCTGAGGTCAAACCTGGACTATAATATGGCAGATTCCAGACTCTGCCACGCAGTCCTTCAGATATAATTTTTCGGTATCTGTGTACTTAACCCCTCTGAGCTGTAGCCACTGCTTTAATCCCCCGGTGCTGGAAGCCAGAAATCAGGCTGCCTTTTACTCAGGGGCTGTTTAACAGGACTTCACCCCAGTTGCTAACCTCTTGAGTCGAAAAAAGACTTTCCCCCCTAGATAGTAAAGTTTACAGTTAAAAAAACTACAACAAAACACCCCAACTCAAAACTTGATTTTATGTATTTTGTTTCAAACATGCAAATACCAAATTTAAGGATTCTTGTGCTTTCACACACGTAACTAAACCTTCTCCCCATCCTGCCTCAAGGTGGCAACACTACGTACAGTCCCCAGCTCAGTCGAAGGATGAAATCCTGTTCACTGGCCTTGTAGTGAAGAGTTTGACTGACGGGCCAGTGGGACTATTCCAGATTTACACTGTATAAATTTTTCTTTTTGATTACAAAGCTTTATGGTCTTGAGTTCCTTTCCAGAATCATTATCGCATCTGTCACTGTCATTGCTATCAGCAGCTAAGGATGTTTTTAATGGAGTGATACAATCCAAACTATCATTCTTGCTGAAATACTGCTCCCAAGCACACAATAGGCCAGGTGCTGTAATTATTAATAATTCCCTCCGATGGCATATATCGGCCCTCCATTTTGTTTTAATGCAATTTATTTTGAGTTATTTCTTCGGCAGCGAAAATGGGTTTGGAGTGATTTTTTGGAAGCATTGCGAGTTTGTTTGCTGGAATCCTTCTCTCCTGGAAATGAGGCATGTCTCTCATGGGCTCCCGTTCGCTCACACACAAATGAACTGCTAATTAGGATGATGAAATTGCTGGGAGAGGTGAAACCTTCCAGTTGGCCGAAGAGAAGATTGTGGATTAATCTGTGTAAAGCTGAAGGCTCGACTAAAACTGCTGTTCAACATTCTGGTACTAATGAGACTTGTATGTCTGCCACTCGAGAAGCTGAAAGTATGTCCTGTAGTTTTTGTCGAGAGATCCAAAGTGGGGTCTCACTCTTGTACAGCATTTAGTGCTTTCATCTCCACTGAGGATGACTGGAATTGAGAATGCTCGGCAATCTGTATAAGGTGTTCAGCAGTTTATAGCATCTGGTAATGCAAGGCAGTTTGCTCTTTATGGATAATCTTTGTACACGAGCGAAAGCATCTTGAGAGGCATATGGATGTTTAGAAAATTGCAGAGTATGATTTGGAGAGCTATTTGTCTTGCATGCCCCCTGCTACCATATTATATCACTTCTTCATAGTTTTTATTGTACTTCTGCTCATGTCAATTCATGTAAAGGAGGAAACTCTCCATCTCTGAAGCAGAGAGACACCAAGTGACTTGTTGAGTGTCACACTGGGCACAAAGTCCACTTCTGAGATAGTTCCCTGCTCACTGTTGAAGCTGCTCAGGACCCGCGGAGGGACTGATGCTGGTCTTTCGTCCTCTAATAACAGTTTCCCTGCAGTCGTTGAGAATTTATACATGTTTATATATAAAATAATATATATATCTTTTTATATATATAAATAAAGCAAAGGTAAATGTTTTGAGAGAGTCTCTGTGTGTTTGCAGGAAGCCGACGGATAGTGGATGTGATGGATGTGAACACGCAGAAAGGTGTTGAAATGAGCATGTCTCAATTTGTGAGATACTATGAGACACCAGAGGCCCAGCGTGAAAAACTCTACAATGTCATCAGCCTGGAGTTCAGTCACACTAAGCTGGAGAATATTGTCAAGCGTCCCAATGTGGTAAGGGATCCTGGGGTGATGGTGTTTATTTTCAGCTTCTTCCCAGTCACCAGTTGCTTTGTAAGAAATAAAACATGGAGTTCGAACAAGGTGATCTGAAGCACTTGCAACTCCTGTCTTTTTAGTGTGAGGATCTCATTTTTACCTAGGTAGACGGCGGGTAGCTCATTTTTACCTAGGTAGAAAGTTCCTCGACAGTGGACCTTAATTTATAGGAATTAGGTACCTAATGAGCTCTTAATCATGCAATTTGCATAGATACCCAATTCCTCTCAAGTAATTTAGGGGAAATTCCATCCAAATTTAAATACCTGTCTATTGTTTTGCCTCCTCTAAAGAGGAGGAAATTTAAAGCTATTATCAGGATGTGGGAATTATTTCAGAATCAGGGCAGTAACCATCAATTTTGTTTTCACGTACAACTGTGATATTCATGGAATTAGATTCTACTGGCTGCGTTATCTCCCTTTGCCTCTCCTCAAAGACTGTGTTATCAACAGTACCTGGTGCTGATGGAGGAATAGATATGGGTCAGCCCCAGTCTGCAAGAATTTCATGTGCTAATTGCCCTATTATGAAAATCCTCTGGGGATACAAACAGTTGAGTTGGCTCATAGGAATAACACTCTTGGGTGGGCCAAGAGCAGGTAAGAGGCTAAGTGGGGTGCTAACCGTGACTTATCTGTTCTTGCTGCAAACAGTCACCAACGCCTAGGATAATTCTTGCAGTCCTTATTGACCCATAAATGGAGGTTCATTCACACAGGATGATTCTTTGAGCTGGGTCGGGATGTACAGCCACACTGTGGCCAAACGCAGCACTACAGCCTGCCTTGTGGGACTTCCCAAGCCGACTGGTGTTTTCCCTTGTTTTGAAACCTGGCGCATGTGATCCGCTTGCATAACCAGAAGGGAGTGTTCTGGATAGCCAGCGCGGGCTCCATCATAAGACAGACCAAAAAATGAGTCACAGGCTTGTCCTTGCTGTGGCTGCGATGGACAGATTGCAGTTCGTGCTCTGGCACCCAGCACAAGAGCGGTGTTTCAATGTCCCTGAACAATCTTCAGTTTCTATCTCCTCCTCACCTTGCTGGCAGTATGTTTCCAATTGCTCAGTTGTCGCTGCTTTCTCCTGCCCACACTTCCTAAAAGTTTGGCTTTTGGACAAGAACTTTGGTGAATTTGTACTCAAGTAGAACAATGAAAGGAATGCACAGTAGGCAATAACGTAATTACTCAAATCAGAATTGTCCAGAACAATGGTGTTAATGTTCCTTGAAATGTAAGTTATTGGAATAGTAGAATCTCTTTTATGTTTGTATTTTAATGTTCATAAACGCGATTTCTAGGCTATTGGCTACAAAAATGCATTTGAAGGCAGACAGCAGGTGATGCTGCAAGAGAAGGTGCTCACAGGTGCCCATAGGTGAGAATTTGCACCCAGTTAAATTGACTGCAAAACACTCCTTGCTCTGGGTTGCCAGGGGCTGAGTTGTGGTGACGAAGTACTGCACCTTGGAAGTCGGGTCCATAGGACTTTTGCTGAACAGCAGGTTCTTGCTGTCTGCGAGCATCTGCTGCTGTAATTGTTAGGGTTTTAATGAACAGGAGTATATCCTGCCATGTGTTCAGTTATTAACAGTTGATTTTGGTGGGACTTTCAGGTGGACTTGGTTGACTGGGTGGATAATATGTGGCCCCAGCATTTGAAGGACAGACAGACGGATGCTACCAATGCTATTTCAGAGATGAAATACCCCAAAGTGAAAAAGTAAGTTTGTTCAAGTCTTTACAAAGCTTTAAAAAGCTCTACTCCTCCTTAATTAACTCCTTTTGAACTCTAAAGCTGGTAGGAAAGGAAATAATGATCTATTTATTTTTCATTGAGCAGGAAGGGGGGGGGTGTGTGGCTGACCTGCTTGAGCTGTGTAATACCTACTGATGGACTGTACCAGCTTTTAAGGAGAACAATTTTGTATTTGAGAACTTCACGGATACTTCATGTTCTTAAAGCCTGTGGTTATAGTCTTTAAGAGAGAAATATTCTGTTCTAAATACTAATATTTAGAAGTTCTCAACACATTTTATTCTAAATATTTTAAATTGCGAAATAATCTACAGGTTGCTGAATACAATCTTTAATCAAATCCACTTGAAAAGTGCATTTTTACTTTTCAGTTTTGATCAACTCTGTTTTGAAAATGGCAGACTGACCTTAAATAGTAAATTCTCCAAAAGTGCTACCCAAAGAAATCAATTCCCAGCATACAGATATGTCACACAGTATCGTCAAGGTACTTCTGTAGGCTGGGTTCAGATCCTTCCCAGGTTCTAAACTACTAATGGCTGAAAAGTTATTAGATGAGAGATGTTTTGATTCTAAGACGTCCCTGCTTATGGCAGGGGAGGTTGGCCTAGATGACCTTTAAAGGTCTCTTCCAACCCAACTATTCTATGATTCCGTTTTGTGAAATGAACTTGAAGTCCATTTTTAATAGGTGTGTGTCTCCCCAAAAACTCTGTCACTGTCCTTTATGCCAGATCATTTTTGTGTTGACTTTTTCAACAGCAAGATCAAATATTGTACTGACTATATAGGCTGTGTTTCCTGTTTCAGAGAACCCACTCAGGGCAGGTTTGTCCTGCTTCTGCCTATCTCGGTCTAGTTTCTGGGCAAGTTGTGATAGTATAACCTCACCTCGCTGTTTCTTCTGTTTGAGTATCTTCCTTGAAGCTGTTTTTGTGTGATGTTTGGAAAAGGAAACTACTTGTGCACTATAAGTTTCATAGGAATTGGTACAATTGAAATAGGTGTTACTGTTAATGATAATAATAGCTATTGACCTGTACGGCTGATGAACACCATATAATCCTGGGAGCCCTTCACTGCTGTTTCTGTTTTAGAGGCATTTTCTATTGGGCAGACCTAATGCTGACAGCATCCCAGGCTCTGCTGTTGAACCGACCTCTGGTGTTTTGCAAACCACTCAGAACTTTTTCAAATGTAATGTCTAAAATAGATTGGTACTAACATATAAAAAGGAGTGTGCAGTCAGAAAGTGATATGCAGCATTTACTCTTACTCTGTAAAAAATAAACATTTTAGAAGGTAAAAGTGTCCATAATAGAAGAGCCTCTGTGGCACGCATCGTGGGGAAGCATGGTCCTATGATATGCTCAGCACCATTGATTTCAGCGGAAGCTAAAGATACTCTATCCTTCTGGAAAAAGTAAGCTGCTTGTCAGAGTAGCTAGATATGGATAGGAGTGCCAAATTCCACGTGCGCATTTGGAAATGTCCTAAGTGACTTGCCTAAGGTCGCACAATAAGGCAGTGGCAAGGCAGAAAAGAGAACCCAGGCAACTTGTTTCCCAAGTGGTTAGTCTGTTAAATAACATTATTTATAATATGCCAGAGCTAAGAAACTGAATCATGATTTAGAGCTTCAGGATTCATGGATTGTACAAGGTAAGAAGTAAAGAAAGCGGTCCCTTTCTTAGAGCAGGCACACTCCAGATGCTGAAAAAAATGCAGCAAGTAAACAAAGCAAGGCAGAGATGGTTTAAAGGATAAGGTAGCAACATGACTAACAGAATTTAGTAGAAAAAGCAGAGTATATTCTTGCAGTTCACTACTTGCATCATGAAATGCCAGATGGTAGGTTTCAAAGAGTGATTTTAGAGAAGTAGCTATTCAACAGATTTTGACATGGAGCTTTTCCCATGTATGGGGGATGGCCTGGTAGAAAGGAGGGAGATGCCTGATGAAGCGGCAGATACAGAGCCATTGAGGTTGCTGTCACTGGCAAAGTGAAGGTGGAGGTTGACAGCTTGATAAACTAGTAGATGTGATAGGTAGAGGGAAGCTAAATAGTGAAAGACTGTAAGTGCTTGAAATGTGACAATAGAGTTTGATGGGGGGAAAAGGAGTTACCATGTGTGAGAAAGAAAGGCAAGGGTGCTGCGGCTGGAGAGATGAGGGTGAGGATGTTGCTAGTGAGCATCATCTAGCATAAAGACTAAAGAAAGCTGATTTACAGCACTGTTGGCACAAAACCCTCATCAGTCTGAAGAAGCAACAAAAGCAATAACAACCACTGGTAGTCAGGAGTACAAGAAAAGTTGTGCTGGATCAGGACAAAGATCTGTGGTGCTCAGTAAACTGGCTGCTGTCATAGATACCCTGGGAGGAGCGTAAGAACAGTTTGAGCATAAAATGATGCCGCCCCTTCAAATTATCTTCTGAACTTTTACTGTCTGCAGTTCAGGCAGAGAATATCCTGAGGTGGAAGTGGTTTCTGTGTGCTTAGTGACTCTCAAGAGATTTCTCTTCCGTTAACTTGTCCAGTTTAAATATGAACTTCTCAAGAGATTAGCTTTCTCCATCTTTGGAAATTCAGATGGACCCTTTCCTGTATAGATACTTGTCCCAGCTATTGCTGGGAGTACCCAGAGGGTATGAGTCCTATTTAAAGAGATCGTGTTCAGTTGTGGAGCTAAATGTCAGTGCTGTCCCTTGTTTCGTGCTGCCGATTCTTTTATGCAAATCATCAATATGAATATGCTTTATTAATGACTGTGGTTGCTCAGAAATGGGATTGTTTCATTTCATTCTTGTTCTTAGCATTCTCATAATACTAAGAGTTTGCAGTATGCGATACCCACCATTAACGTGTTCCCTACAAACAAAAAGCACTCCAGCAAAAGCGTTGCGGTTTTGCAGACACAGATGGCATTACCAGACACAAATGTCTGTCTTGGCTCCTGCACGTCAAGTTCCGTGCTGGGAGTGAAGTTAGAGAACGCTCCATCTGCTGCACTGCTTTGGTTACCAGGAGCACTACGCGCGCTGGAGACCGCCCTGGCTTTCACTTGGACTTGCACCATTAACTTTTTTAAAAAATTCTGGGTAATGAGGTTATTTTTCTGTCTATAAGTAAATGACTATTTACCTAATAGGCGCCTTAGAGGACTGAATTAAGTGGGGAAATGATTTATGTCAAAAATACGTAAAACTTTCCAAGTACTACCTCCTAAGCAGTAAGACAATATGAGAAATTAAGGGAATGGCTAGCTGAGATTGTAGTGTGACAAACTTCAAACTGATGTAAGCTGGCATTGCCCCTGAAAAAACAGTCCCATGCCCGCATTGTCCCATCTTCATTGCTAGAACACGCCGTTGTGCAGCTGCAGATTAAACTGGACTAGGGACTGCTGTGGCTGAAAACTGACTCAGAAATAAAGAAGAAAAATTGATTACGTTTCAGGCCATCCAAACCACCACATGGCTGCATAAATGCTTGTGCCAACCAAAGGGCAGTGTGGAAGAGTGTGTGTGTGGGGGAAAGCAGATCATCAACAACCCCCTTCTGCAGCTTGCAGCTCAGACAAGGTGCGGGGCCACAAAGCACTGGGTAAGCACAGAAAGCAGCTCATTGCTACCGAGGAAGCCTGCTCCTGCCTCCCGTCTTTGCACATCCCTGGGTGCAAGCTCCTGCAGAGGCCCTCACAAACATGGGAACCTGATTGAGGGAGGGCAGAGAGCTGCGTAACCAGGAGCCAGGGCAGGAGGAAAAGGCAGGGCTGTTGTAACATCAGCTTTAAGAGGCACAAACTTATGGTATGGCCGCAGATGTCTGTGGAACTGCAAATCCTAAAGGTAGAAAACTGTGACAAAAGGAAACTGAACTGGGCTCAGAACTGCCTCCTTTCATCACAGTGAGCCATAACCATTTTCAGGTAGCTCAAAACAAGCTCAGATTTAGTTCTCTCTTTAAATTCAACCAGGACTGATGCAATCTGGATACAGCTGAGCCTGAACCAAACCAAAAAACGCACTAATTTATCTCTCATTTATCAAAATGGATAGCCCTGTTGAAATTACTATTCTCTCTGCTTATTAGCTTTTGCGTTCGTAGCCTTGCAAGACTATTTGCAAAGCAGTGGCAGTGAAATAGCAAGTGTGCCAGGACATAATGGCTATAGGAATAGTAACAGGCACTTCTAATGACTTAATAAAGTTTACGCTATGGAGCAAATGAAAATGAAAGCCTCAGTCACTACAACACCCTTTTTGCCTTCAGAATTCTTCCTGTTAGTTGAAATATCTAAGCACTGTTATTCTTCCATTAAGGATGGGGTATCTTGTATGAAACATCTACCTGTTGACAAAAGGATGCTGCTCTGTTACCATGTAGTCAGTCAGCTCTATTTTCCCTCTCCTAGGCTATTATTCAGCCATCCATTCCTTTCTGTTCATGCCTTTACTAAGTAGGGATGGATTTAAACAGATGCTAAAATGCTCTGCTGAGCTGTGGTCTAATTAGAAACGGAGGGTGTGCCTCTGGAGACAGAGATTGCCCTTTGAATTGAGGGAGCTCGCAGGTCCCACAATGCAACCTGGTGCTGTTTTATGCATGTGAGATACTCGTCATTTGTGAATTGCTTTTGATAAAAAACCGCTCTATAAATATAATTAAGTACAGGAAAATTAGACCAATAAGCGCAAGTTCTCATTAAAACTTTCCAAGCAAGCAAAGTAAATAAAATGTAATGTCTTCAAGTCAGTGTGTTGGTCTCAAATCCTCCTTTGTGTAGAGCTTGGAGGACTTGCAGCGTCACTTGTGTAACTGGAACAAGCACTGGCATTTAAAATTGTGGTGAGCCTGGAGACGAACAGCCATGTCGCAAGGATGGAGAAACGAGTCGTGTTCTCACCGATACCAAAATGCTGTTCCAGGGGCAGACGGTCCCGGCTCGCTGTGAATTGGCAGCTTGGTTCATTTCCTTGCGGCGGCGGGTGCCTTCTCAGAAATTTAAGCTTCCAATTAAAAAAACAAAACAAAAAAAACCCACAACAAAACCAAGAGGCCTGACGCAGTGAGGTCCCCGCAGGTGCTGGGGTGTGAGCCCACAGCGGGGTGTTTGCTCCGGGTGAGACCAGCATAAGGCTGGGACAAGGAAAAGTGCTGCCACTTACCTTTGGGCCCAGCGTGATCTGTGAGTGTAATTTCACAAGATCTCTGGTGCAGACTGAGGTGCTGTGGCAGAAAATAGGCTTTCTCTTATCTCAGGTGTTGTTTTTGTCTGACTGACTCAGATCGTAACCCCCTCAGGGCAGGAACCGGGTCTTTCATGTGCTTTTTGAAGTGCCTGGTGCACGCACCATGTTTAATGATTAGTTACTATTTGGTCTTGATAGGTGGTGGTTTGTTTTTCCCTCAGCCTGGAAGTGCTGAACTGGCTTTTACTGGAAGCACTGGTTACCCGAGCCGGGCTGCCCCGCTCGGAGCGGGGAACTGGGCCCGGTGCCTTTGTGGGGCTGGTGGCCGCTGTTCCCCTGGCCTGGGCTCCCCAGGGCCCCTCGATGGGGGCTGGAGGTGGATGTCTTCCCTGAGGAGAAGCTGGGGCTCTTCCCTGAGGGGGTGATGTACCTTAGAAATGGGACTTTGGGACAACAGAGGGAGCCGGGGCTCTTCCCTGAGGGGCCCTCCCTGAGGAGAAACCGGGGCTCTTCCCTGCAGAGAGGCCGGTGGCTCCCTGCGGGGGCCGGGGCGGCAGACGGGCCGGGTGGGCTGGCCCCGTGTCTCCCGGGTGACAATGGTTTCTTTTGTCTTGCGGCGTAATTTGTGGCTTTCAGTTACAGGGCCGCAGTGTGGGAGTGTTGCTCGGTGCGGGTCAGGCCGTTAGCGTGAGGAGTCGCCCAAAGGTAGCTATTGTTTCCTGCCGTCTCCCCTCCAGCTCCCGCTTCCAGATGCTGGGAGGCCAGGCCTGGGAGAAGGGGACCCCGGGATGCCGCCGGGGACGGCCGCAGCCTCCCTCGTCCCACGCCTGGGAGCACCCCTCCTGCCTGGGGGAGAGGAGGGAGCGAGCGATCCAACATAGAGCAGGGCCTGCTCCTTTCCCCCCCGCTTTGGCACTTGCAGTTGGCTCATGGGTTTGTGGTATTCGGTTTCAGGCTTAGGGATTTCAACCAGCCGGCGCTGCTCCTGGGAGGAAGGAAGAGTGAGCTATACTTTTCTCATTGGCCCGAACAAAAAACAGAAGCCTCTGCTGGGGTTTGGGAGTGGTTTATGGGCTGAGCTCAGTGGCAGGGGAGCCCTTGCAATGCCAGAGGGAATAGAGCCGTATGGTGTGCTGTACCTATTGCGAGAGAAAAGGAGCTAAGCCGAGGGTAATGCTGCCTCTGCGTGTGCTCGCGCGTCTCCCCCGAGTTCATGTGCATGTAACGCTGCGCCTCTGCGTTCCCCTGCCTCTGTGTGTGTGCCTGCGCGTCTGTGCGTTCGCATCCCGGCGTGTCCGTCGCTGTCTTTGTTTCTCTGTTTGCTTGCGGGTTTGTAGCTATGCGTGGCGAGTGCATTGTGGGTTTGCCTGGGAGTGTGGTATCTGCGCTGGCTGATGGAGTGGTGTCTCTCCGTTGTTTCTGTGTTCCCAGCTCCCCGTGTTTGCTTTGTGGTTTAGCTTCGTTTGTATCATCTCCGTCTCTCTTTTTTGGGCATCTCTGTGTGTGTTCTTCCCTGTGAGTTTGCAGGTTACTCCATATTTCTTCGCATCATTTCTCTAACGAATTTCCCCAGATTTTTTTGGGGAAAGTTCCCCTTTCCCCCGCACTGCAAATCCTTCCTCCAAAATAACAATATGTTAACTTGAACAATTTCAGGCTTGTGGAGCCCATAAAACAAACTCTTCAGTGGGGAAGGGAAGCTCCACCACAACAGATTACAAGCAGCTGCATGTTTTAAAACCCTAACTGAGGTTGTGCAGGGAGGTGAGGTGGAGTATGCAGGGATTGGATGTGGAAGCAGTTGTGTAAAAAAGAAATTAAAGTTGGGGCATCTTTTGTGTCACCTGTATTTTCAGGGTGTAACTCTGGTCAGATGGTCTCCCTGTGCCCTACTTGGGATTGTGTTCCTGTAACCACTTTACCTGCTGCGGCCCAGAGCGTGGAAGGCAGAGAGCTGCTACCAGAGCACGCAGTGGGATGTAGTTTCTAGGTTTCTTTCAACATGGACGCTGTGTTATGGCTTTAATTTTTTGTTTCCTCTCTTTTTATTTATTTTTTTTTTTAATGGAAAAACCTGAAAAGTTGAGTTGTTCCCCAAATTAGCAGCAGTCAGTGATGAGAAGCCGCTTGCTGAGGTCGGAGCGGAGCAGTGTGTAAGATTAGCTGTGGCATGGAGCTGTGCTGGGACCATGTGACTGCGGTGTACATTGGAAGAGGAAGCTGTAGAGGTCAATGCAAAGGCATTGTGCCAGACTCTGGCGACAAGGGAGATTGCTATATGGCGGAAGATCGCTGTTTCAGGCTCCTGAGCCTTTCGGTGGCTCTTGGGGTTGGACAGAAGCAGCCCTGTAAGATTAACAGTAGAAATTAAATGGCATGGCTCGTTTGTGGATGGAAAGAAAAACTGGTTTTTTTTCCAAATGCTTTGTGGGTTTTTATTAATCACCATATGTGGCTCTCTCACTAAACCCACCTTTATTGGAATGGAAATTGTTGTGTTTAGGGGAGTTTCAAGAAAACAGAGGGAAAATGGGGGAAACAAGGAAAAAAAAGAGTTGCGTGTTCACAGTTATATCTGACTTGGTGTTTTCTCACAAAACTGAATTTTAAGTACTGTGATTTGACAGATAATTCAATCCTGTTATTTCCTCTCTGAACGCAAACAGATCGACAGCTTCAAGTTTAGATTATTGATTACTGAGGAATAAAGAAAACCAGCTAATGCTTAGGCCATTTATGCTCTTTCAGAATATCTTAATATGAATGGGTAATTGTAGGTAGGTAGCACCGTCTCAGAAAATTTTTGCTGGTGTGATGTACTTCACATCTGACCTTTTGGAAACTGAAAATAATTGATTCCATAAAAATTTGAATTTTTTACTTTAAAACAACACAAACCTCTAATACTCAACACTGCCCACAAACAGAATTTCCATGTTGGTTTTTTTTTTGTTTGTTTTATGAGCAATTAGTCAATCTGTGACTTTTTGCAGTTTGGCTGGAAGAAAGGCAACTTCCTTTCTGGGCTTTTTTTATTGTTTTTAAATCCTATCTGACTTGTAATCAACAACATCTTGGTAGAGAAAACATAAAAGGAGAAATTAAAAAAAAAAATGTATTTGGGAGGGAAGGACTCATATTTTGAAATGGAGCATATTGAGAGTCTAGACAGCTTCTTGGCTAGCTGTGATTTTTGAGGCATCTGAAATACCCCAGGGGCAGAAAAAGCTCTCTTCCTGCTTCTGAAGGATTAAAAAAAAAA
>VYZM01017082.1:203741-252680 GCA_013398915.1 Dromas ardeola | reverse complement strand
CGGGGCTAGTCAGTGATCAGTCTGTTTCACCTAGCTTTGTTGATGTACAGGGAGTTTGCTGAACTAGGACGACACCATTCACCTTTATGAAACAAACGAGTGATTTATTTGAAATATCAAATGTGTTATTTGCTGTTGATAGTGCTTTTAGGCTTGTTACTGCTGCATGGTTTGGAAGTGTCTTGCAGTGAGTATGTGGCTGTGTGTACCCTTGTTGGGTCAGAGTGCCCTCACAAGTCTCCTTCTGTAGCTAGAGCTTCTGTTTCCTTTGAGATATTCCATGTTCCTTTAGTGTGCACATGCACACTATGCCTGAACTGAAATATTACAGGATACAGAAGTGTTAAAATACACAGCATGTACGGCTACATTCACATCTTTACTGTTTTAGGTTGCTTTTCCCAATTCTAGTATAGACAGCATATGTTGGGAACTGAAATAAATACAGCAGATTGAACATCTCTGTGGTACAGATACTGTTCATCTATATAGTCCCATGAAGTTGTACTATACCAACGCACTGTTTTGAACTGAAAGTAAACTGTGCAGGCATCTTTTGAGTAAGATGTTTCATGAAAGAGAGGTGACAACTGACAGTTATTATCTTGCCACTTCCAGCACATGGACTAATTGCTGCTGCTGTCTGCTGTGTGCCTCTGTGTACAACACCTGGAAAACATGTGTTTTATGCAGAAAGCAGGCTTGGTGTTACGTGTTCATTTGTCTGACACGTGATAACCTTGTTGGAATTTCTCAGCTATTTATTTTTGTTGACTGTTGGTAATAGTTAAAGCTTTATTTTATTTTTAGATCTTCTGGTTGATTCCGCCTACTCTGCAGAATCTAGAACTTTACGAAGAATGGGTTCTCTCAGGAAAGCAAAGTGATATCTTTCTGGGAGACAGGGTGGAACGATGCCAAAGAATTGAGCTGAAACAAGGCTATACGTTCTTCATTCCTTCAGGTATTGCTTGTTAACTAACTATTTTTGGAATCACTGGAATTGTGTTTGACTACCAGTTTTCTGTAAAACATTTCTTCCCATTTAAACCCCGTATTGACTTCTTTATTTGCTATGACAAAAGAAAGGCTGGGGACTGAATGCACTTAACTTTCCAGAAATTGTCTCATCCAGACTGATGAAAAATCTACTGTGGGGAAGTGTGTGCAGTGATCACTTGTGCTGTACTGGGGAAAAGGAGAGAGGACTTGGGTCTCTGGGGCCGTCAGTCCACCACTTCTCATCAGAATCATACTGACTTTTGCTATTGTTAGCTTTCTTGGAAAAATATTTTTCTGCTTTTTGTGATTTTTTCTGGCAGGTTTCACCTGCAGTTCAGTAACCTACTTCTTTGCCTCTGTCTGTAGCCAGAGATGGGTCTCGATTCCCTGATGGAGCTCAGTGGAGATTCCAGTACATGGAAGAGCAGGCGCTGTGCTCTCTCAAGGTTGCTTTTTGGGGAAACAACTTTATTTTATTATCATAACTCTTCAGAACTTCCGGTAATGGAGATTGTGCTCAATCTGGACATCTTCCAGTAGCCCAGTCACACTTAATTTTTACACTACTGCCCACCTCAGTAGCTGCGTTGCATGATTCAGGCTTTTCTTGCAAAGCCACCAAATAGTTGCTGCTGTGAAGGCTGGTGGCTTCAGCCCTTTGTGCTTCTGCATAAACTGGATTAAGGATGGTGCAATCTGTAACGCTTCTCATTTAAGATGATAACAGGTTTTGCTCTTTTTGACTATTATGGGACCATAAGTTTGTTTGTAATGATATAATATATTGGCTCTGTCTAATGGATCTTACCAGGGAAATAAACACCAGTAGCTTTTCTACATGACAGAAAGTCATAGATAGTTCTTCAGTCCTAGAATCGCTCTGTGGAGATAGGATTATTATTTTTTAATCCTGGAGACAGACAGAATGCAGGTCATGCGAAGACAGCGACAATGTTCTTGCCAACTAGGGAGCATCATTAGTATCAGTTGAAGGCCGCAAATTTGTAAGTATTTGGTAAGAATCAGTCTGGGAGGTGACAGGCAAAATGACTTTGAGAATGGAGGAGTTAATCCATTAAAGGAATTAGGTCTTCCCTTGAAACAGGTCAGAATGTGCTGTAACTGTTTGAACTGGGTGTTTGAGTGTGCCTGTGCTGTTTGCTTAGATCCCGTTACTGCATCTTCGTATTTATCTTCATTCCCCTGTGAACAGCCTCCTACGAATAAGGCTTTCTGTATGTTAGTTTAGTCATTCTCAGCAGTTGGAATACAGCAAATTGTGGGAGCTTGTTCAGGACACAACTGTAACATGGTGGCTGAAGTGAAGTGATTCCAAATGTGGTTTTTGACTGTAGTTTCTGTTTTCTTAGGAAAGCCCAAAGTACCAATGCCAATACCTCAGACATTTTAGGTTCCATGCCATATTTGAAAGGCATGTGTGAATAATTTATCTGTAAGCACCTCATGGATTTAAGGCGTTTTGCTCTGCTTTATTTTGTTCGGAAAACTTATTTGCAAATCTCTTATTTATCTGAAAAGGCATTATTTCTACAGGTTTTTTAAGTGTATAGAAATACCTAATTAAAGGCTGTTCCAGGTCAGCAAATTGAGCGTAGCTGTGTAAAACAGGTCAATTCCTACAACCTCTTTGGTCTGGTTTGTGCGAATATTGCATTAGTTAATGTTTGAATGTGTTTTGTATGTTTAAATGTTGATAGTGTTTAGGTTCTGATAATGGGTGCCTGTAAAACTAGTGTGTCCCATACTTTCAATTGAGCCCGATAAATTTGTGACCAGCCTCAACTCATCCATGAGGAAAATACCTTCTAATTACAGGTCTGGTCACAGAAAGCATAGAGTGATACAGCTAGTGCCCAGCTGGACTGTGAATGGAGAGCATTTCAGCAAAGGACCTTTTCCATAAAATATCCTGTGCTGCTCCTGTTTTTAAGTCATTTTTGGAGGTGGTCATAGAAATGCTATTATACCATAGTAGCGTAAGGATGAAGTAGGTAGAGAAGACTGTAAAAAAGACACATGAGGGAGTGAGATCATAGGCTTGTGGCAGATGGAAGGTGTCTCTGAGAATCGAGGATCAGCAGTAGATCCAGTAAATCCCTGAAACTACAAAACATTTGGACAAGAATGGGAATTATTCTTATAGAAGGCATAATTATAGTGCTCATCAGGGCCTCGGGCTATTTTCCTCTCCATCGCTGCCATCATCCTTACAGGATTAAGTTTAAACCAGTTCATTTCTACCTGTGCTTCTAACCCTGTAAAGCACTGTGACGCACAATCACAGCTGTGGTATCAAGGAGAAATTGAGCAAAGTATTGTCAGTGTAGTGAGTCGTTATGGGCCAAGGTGCATCTTGCAGCATTTTAGGAGTTCCTCCTAAGTGTGGGGTGGGAACAAGTGAGCTGGGATTCTGAGGGATACTGTTTCTGGGGTCTTATGTAGGAGCCCCACGTGGACTCCAGATGGCCCCACAGGACTTCTCCAAAGAAGTGGTGCACCGTTGCAAGTTCTCACCTCCTCCTTTACTGGTTCCCACTGCTGAGTCAAGGATGATCAACTCTGGTAAAGTCTATGGTAAAGTCATAAAATCAACTAGGAACCTGGCCTTTTCCTTTAATATAATTGTCTAAACTGATGTCAGCATAATTGTTGATTGACAAATATACCACACTTTGCCATGCTGAGGTTTATGGCCAGGTGGAGATTTGAGGTGTTAAAACACCTGAAGGTTCAAGAGGGGAGGAAGCTATAGTCACAACCAGTGTCAGCAAATGATAACTTTTTTTCTGTAGAAATCTGTTATTTTTCCAGGATGGAAGAGAACTTCTCCTTGTGCAGGAAGACATTAGTAAAGAATGCTACGGCTCTAGGGTGTTTGCACTGTGTATGTTACCATGAGCAATGCTTAATACAGTTAAGTGTTCAACACAGGTGAAATTTGGTCAAGGTAACACATCTTACTCTGGTATAGTGGACAGTGGATGCTGCATATCTGACCCACCTGCCAAACAGAAGGGAAGTTCCTTATAGAGTGTGCCTTTCTTTTCAGGAATAAGCTGCGATGATCTGGAAAAGCATAATCTCAGTGCTCAGTTATTGTCTCAGTAGGGAAACAACAAAATTTTATCAGTCACAATCGAATCTAGAGCCTGTCTAGTATTATTTGCGCTGTAGCTTTCTTCTGTACAGTGTGTGTGTCCAGTGATGACTTGCAGGGAGCATGTGTGAAGTGTTTGGAGTTCATTGTGGTGTTGTTATGGAGCTGTTTAGATATCTCATCGCTGTTCTAGGGACACACAGAACCAGTGTTAGGGCAGCATCCCTCAGATTTCTGCAACTCAGGATTACTGTATGCACATGTTTCTGTCTTGTATGCAGCCGCTTGTTCCGTTATGTCCTGATTGCTCCCCTACAGCCTGCTTGAAATGCTACTCACTTAGTTAATGCCAACGTGTTACACAGTTTTTAAATATCTTTAGTGCTTCTCCTTTTACTTTAAGTATTTTCCTCCTTTTACGTCACTGCATAACTTCACTGGAACCTTTTCTATCTCCTCTTCTTGCCCTTCAACTGCCACTCCAGTCTTTATGTTCTGTAAACCATCTTTTACTTCTATCCTTGCACTTGCTTTTTCAAGTGGTGCGTTATGATCAAATTCTTTTCCATCTTGATTCTCTAAACACCATGTTAGTTTCTCGTGTACTCCTAAACATCACTGTTGTTACCTAAACCTAAGCTCAAAACTAAGCATACACAAAATGAAAAATTCATCCTTTTTCAATCCACTTGCTCTTTTGGGTCCTTCAGTCTTGCTGAATATGTCATTTTGATTGTAAGTGATGGAGTTCTGACACGGATATTGTCTTTCTCCTTCCCTGTTGTCCTCTACAAACAAGATCTTGCAGTAGTTTGAAATATGTTAAGCTTGTTTGCTTTTCTTCTCAATTTCCTGACAGACATCTCTTTCAAAAAAAAGACCTTTTCTTTCATGCGTGTGTATATATACTTGGTGTAGACACTTGCACTTGAAATTCAAGAGAGTTTGCACGTGCAAAATTGGGACATACAAAAGCAGGCCAACTAGTAGTCTCTTGTGGAAAACTTGTCTTGCAATATTTGACTCTGTTGTTAATATAATTAAGAAGTAAGAGTATAATTGTTATGTGTCTTGAAAAGGTGAACTCGGGCCAGTTCTGGATTGTTACTGACAGTGTAGTCTGCCAGAATATGGATAAACTTGTATTCTCTTTTTGTGAAGACTAGTTTCGCTGACCTCCAAGGAAGTTGCCGTGCATACTGTGGATACAATTTCAAGGGTTTGCAGTGTGATCAGTCTAAGAAAGCTTGCAAGCATGCTGATTTTGGTTCCTTTGGGAGGAGATGGCCAATGCTACCAAGGGTTTCTGTAATCATCCTCTGTATCTTACAGGCTTTTTCTGAGCCTCTGCTGCTGGTCAGAGGCAGTAGGCTCATGAGCAGGTATGCGTTTGGGTTGACTCTGCATGGGTGTTCTTACTGTAGGCTTTCCAAATATGTAGCTTTAATGCGAGTGTACATTGGAGAGATGGGACGTTTTGGGTGACTTCTGTCTGTTCTTTAAATCTGACAGTAATGGTCCCAATAATAGACCACTATGTGGTCCATAAAATAACGGCCCAAGAAGTCACTGTGCATTTTTTATTTCTGAGAATTGAGTAACGGACTGCCCTTAGATACTGTAAAAGAGTTCTGCAGTGCTGATTTATTAGACATTCCTATGATCAAAATCCAGACGGGATAACTTACTGTCAACTGGAAATGGTGTTCCCTTCAGGTTCCTCTCCAAACTTCTCACTAGTGTTGCTGCATGCTATTTTATAACAGTTGTGTTTCACCTCGGAGTTGACAGTGTTCCACTGAGGAGTAAGCTGTTTGTTTTACTTTATTTTTCTTATGTTCTTTATAATGCGCTTTGGGGCCTTTGACATGGAAACATGCTACTATAATCTCTCTTAATTTATTGAGATCTGAAGAATGAGCCACAGTCTAACAAAATATTCTCGTTAGTCTGTGGTGATTATTATGGTAACATGAGAGTGCTCCAAAATTCTTGTTTCCAGTCAAATGCAGAAATAATGGCTTTTCTCAAATGAATGTTTTTGGGGAGGAAAGCGAACCAAGAGGGATGTTCTGTGCTAGGCTCTACGCTGCTATTTGCGAGAATTCAAAGTGCTTCAAATACCGTATCAGTGGTTATCAGTAGGATTCTGCCTATTACGAGTGTGCAGTCGTAGGTCACCTCCGCTATGCCAGTCAGTATTTGATGAATTATTATGTAATGGGGCCAGAAGGTAGCATATAGTCTTTATATCAAGGAGAATGACAGGCTATTAAAATCTGACTGGTAAATTTTTTGCAGGGAGTTGTGCTAGGGCTGCATAGCTGCCTGGCTATTTTTGGTTGCTGTTCGTTTTTCCCATTTTGGGAGCTTCCACTGACATTAATGGAAGCTCCTTGCCTGGAACCCTTAGGGACCAAGCGTTGAAGATCAGTGGAGAGGATCAGAGAGGGGAGGTTTTGCCTCGAGTGTCTGCTTTCAGACAGAAGGTGACAGCGTAATGTTGGATTTTTAGTTCTATTCCTCTGCAGTGCTCTACCTAATTCTTACCAATGATGTGAGATTGAGAATTGCTGTATTACTTGTACTACTGAGGTAAAATTATTAATTTTTTTTACTTTTAAAATTTAAACATGATGTTTCCTTGATATTTTTGGTGGTGGGCACTATTATGATGCAATCATTCCTCTTTAGAGATGAGAGAAATAATGTCTCATTTGCTGGTAATGCCCACTATAAGGTTACCTCCTGAGTCACTTTTTATTTTTGAGACATGTACATTTCATCTTTTCCACCCCAAGTTGCTGTAGAATTGCAGGAAAACACGTTAGCCTTCTGTATCACAAAGCAAAATACCTATTCAGTTACTAATGGAGGCAGATGCACCATGGTTTTGGCTTGGAGCTTGTAGTCTGTTTGCCCCATAGCTTTATAAGTTAATATTCTTTTTTATTATTCTCAGATGGATGATTGCATCCTTGAAGATACAGGAGGAATTTGCAGGCCCCTGAAATCTTCTAACAAGTTTGCAATGTTTAATAATACTTACTTTATAAAATTCAAAAGATAATGAGATCGTATCTTTCTCTTAATGGTTCAGAAAAGCTTTTGTTACTGTTAATTTTACCTTCTTGATTTACTAGAGATGATAACATCTAAATGTTGAAGTGTATCTGAGGAGTGGTGGAATAATTGGTAACTGTAAATCAGCTGAGAGAATTTCTGAGTCTCCTGAATAGAATTCCTGCTCAATGTTGTCTTCACTTCATAAACTAGGATTGTTTTGGGAAGGAAAAATTACTCATTAATCACCAATAGCTGAAATAAAGAAGATCAACTTCAGAAACACCGTGAGTGGATGGTCTTCTTGCTGAGGCTTGAAATGGGGGTTGTGAACAGTGACTATGCAGTGTCTGTACTTCCAAAGCCATCTATCCCCTTTTAGCTGGGCTTGTCGCCGGTGTGGCTGCTGTGTGATCTGAAGTCCTCTGCTCGGAGGGCAGGACTGAGTAGTGGCCATGAAGGAGCCTCTCTGCCGCACTGAGGGCGTGCTCCAGCCGTGAGCTGTCGGACCAGCCAGCAAAGGAAGGACGGGCTGGTTCCACGTTGGCTCAGTCGTTACCGCTGCCAACACAGGCTGGTTTGAAACTGGTCACCCATGAGGAAGAGTTTTCTAACTCATGACTAATCCTTAAAGCCATATGGTGTATATCTTTCTCTGATCTATAGGGTTTAATTGTAGCCTTAGATAATGTTTAGCAGGTGCTTTTTTTGTGTGTCTTTCAGCCAAAAATGAACAATACCTTACTCCACTGACTTTTGACATTTTTAGTCCTTAATCCATTTGTTGTGATATTACTCCAGTGCTTTTTTTTTTTAGCATTAAGGATAAAATCAAATTTGTGTCATTTTGTTCTGTGTTGCTTTCCCTTTTTTTGAGAATATTACAGTTTTCGAGAGTATTACCAAGGGGAGGGATGTTACCTCCTGTCTTGCAGTTACCCATGAAACATATGGTTGTGCAGTAGTACCAGGGTTTATGTAAACAGTAGAAAGCAGTCACTGAGGAGAGAATCAATGCCGCTCACTTCAGAGGTGCTTTATTGGAGGTTGCGTGGCAAGTTTTTGCTGTCAGAGCTGAAAGATGTATACACGAGCAGACATGACAGGCTGTCCAGCATAGAGTGACGTGATCATACATGTCAATGGACCTGTCAATTCATCTGGCAAAAAGTAACGACATGGCTGAAGGTGAGACAGGCAGGATGTATTGGTGTGGATGATACTAAAGCAATCCCCTTGGCCTTGCTTTTTGTCTTATGCATACCTGCAGCTTACTCCTATTCTGGCAGTCTATCGTCCTCTTTAAAAACCTTTGTAATTGAGAAGCTTAGAAGATGGGTGTTCTTGTTTGCAAATGGTCACAATGAACATTCATCCTCCTCAGTTTATTTCTGAGTCGTGCTTGTATCTAAGCTGTGGGAATCAATTGAATGTGCCATTCAAGCTTATCTGTTCTCAGAGCTCATTTCCACAATATATTACCCTCATGGAAACTGTTTCCTGTTTTCTGCTCGTCTCTGTTTCCTCCTACTTCTAATTTTCTGGTGCTGGCCTCTTCAGTTTTTCTCTGAACACAGCCTGTTAATGTTAGAACGGGAGGGTTGTTTTTAAATTTTTTTCCTTTGTAACATCTGTGCCAATCTTCCTGTGGTTTACTACCTTGTCAGTTCTCTGTCCTTTTTGTCTAATCTTGCCCATAGGGCCCTACGTCCCTGGAATACACCTCTTGGTGCTTGCGTCTCTGCAGTTTCAATATTGCATGTATGTTCCTCAGGCAAGTTGAAACTATTTTGGGATGCAGTGTGCCAGAAAGACGCTATGCATTTGAGTGGTCAAGATCTATGTCATGAGCAGGTGGCTCCTCTGACGGGGCTGTGTCCTGTAGCTGGCAGAGGGGCTGTGAGCTGGATCCTGCCTGTGGGAACACATGAACTGCTGGAGATCTGGGGATTCCCTGGGACTTAGCTGTGTGTCTAGCTAAACGCTGTTCAACAACCCATGGGCATCGTCCTTACCCATCTCTGAGCTATGCTTGCAAATCATCCTACATTGTGCTTCGTCTAGGGGTAGGAACTTTACTTCCAAGAACATTACAGTTAATGACTTTCTGTTTGTTGTTTGGTCTCTGATTTATTTTTACTTTCCGAACCCTGGTGGATTTTAGTTCTTCATTATTACAGGGTTTTGTTATTGAGAACTGCGTCATAAAAACCAGTTATTTTCAGTCTTATTATTAGAAATACGTGCATCTTGAGGGAGCTAGTGTTTAGTTAGTTCTGAGGTTGGGTGTTGAAGGTACTAATTGTTTGTAAGGTGAGTTTGGACTAGGAGACCAGAGGTTGTCTCATGTACTTTGGGGAAGACTTTCAGTTTGCATCTCTACTGGCTCTTCAGCAATACTGGATTGAAACTATATTCATGTTTGTTAATCTTTCTGTTGAGGGTTTTTCATGTCTGGGCCGCCATTTGTTGGAGCATTAGCTCAAGCCAGTGGTAGGTCCTTTCACATTGCTCCCCAAAATGTTGTGACTACTACCGAGGAAGTCTAGAGGTTATTATTTGCCATCTAGTGGGGGCAGAGTCAAGAGGTCGGGGAAGGTGTGATGAGACCGAAACCCAAAGAGCAAGAAACCAGCTGCACTTCATGTGAAATTTCCACAGAAGAAATATAATTTGTAGGAAGAGGCTCCTGCGTGGTTGTAGTAAAAGCATACACTTGAGGTACAACTGCATTGATGGGATTTCATTTTATTTTGTATAAAATGAAGGATATCTCCTTTATACCTTTTATATGGGACTAGAAAGCCAGGTTTCGGCTCAGTTACTCATTTTATTTAAATTGGAAATATTTGGTAAGAAATTGTATTTAGAATTATGTTGATCATTCCCTTAAAATAACTTGCTGCATCTGCCAGCTCCAGTATGTTTGTACATTGACTGATCTGTGCTGAGAGAACTGCAGTGGGAAATAGTGGTGAGGACTCTTCAGTGTTCTGCTAATAATTGGCTATTTCTGACCTGATTCAGTTGTGTGGCCATAGACAAGTATTTTCACTTTCTCAGGCTTCAGTTTTTTTGTCTCTAAAACTGACAATTAAGCTGAATCGTCATGCAAATTGACCCTGTTTTCAACACCTATCCAATAAGTTGGCTTGAGGGACCCTGCAACAGATTTGCTTCAGCACATGGTTTCCATTCTTTTCCCCAAACGCATAAATCTTTGATTACCTAGTGGAAGCAGTAGCCCCAGGTTCCTTGACCTTGGATTTTTTTTCCTTCCCAAAGTCTAGGATCAGGAAGATCATTTATTTTTCCAGTAGTTTGCTCTTAGTACAGACTGATGTTTTTCATGTGAGGTGGTGAACCACTTCATCTGCGAAGAGTTTTTATACTGTTGATGTATGTAGTTGCCACACTGCCCTTACATGGAAAAAAAAAAACAATTCCTCTCTAGTTGGTTGTTCTTGATTTGGAAGTAATAAACAGGCTGGACCACTGTGAGCGACTAAGATTATACCAACCGGAGCAGGAAAGATGCAATAGTACCAAGAGCTGCCAGAGCTATGAACCACCAGCTTTTTTATACGTCTCACATTTATCATGTGGAATCAGACCCGTAAATTGACTGAGCACTGAAACAGGTTGCCGAGAAGGGTCGTGGAGTCTCCATCCTAGGAGATACTGAAAAGCCATCTGGACATAATTCTGGGCAGCTGGCTCTGGGTGGCCCTGCTCAAGCAGAGGAGCTGGACCTCCAGAATTCTGTTCCAACCTCAACCATTCCATGATTCTGAAATTCAGAAAAATGTATCCAGAGTGATGAGCTTGTGTTTCCAGGGAGAAAATTGTAGTGCTGATTTCTTTTCCTTCCTGTCTTTCTTCTACCAATATGCCCTGGAATGAAAGCCTCAGTTCTGGTTTCTGCTGTGGCTCAAGGACTTCTCAGCTATATCTTTGCAGGCCTTTACAGTCTAGAGATTGTTGTGGAGGAGAAATTTGGTGACTGCTAGCTGGAGAACCTGTTAGGCTGAATGGCATTTTCCTGCTCCCTCGCTGATCTTGAAGTGAAGGAAAGCTGCCACAGCTTTAATGGAAAGTACTGCACAGTTAGGAGAAAACTGACCGCCCCCTCTGTTGCTTTGGTGTTTGCTGGTTTATAAATTGTGATGCTTCTCATTAAAAAAGAAAAAAAAAGTGTCAGGTCTGTGTGGGTCCCGGATCATTAGCAGGATCAATTCCTTTTTCACTGCAGAGATCAGAGGCTACAGTCTTGCATAGCCAGTCCTTCAGCTGCTGACATACCAAGCAAACAATGCAGAAGCAGAAGAGCTGTTGTGTGACTGCCTGAATTGCTATGCCTAGATTTTTGTTGTGATAGTAAATTTTTCCCTTGCTTTGGAGCCTGTGAAATGAATTCAGTCCCTTGCAGGATTGGGTCTAACAGTCTCATCAGCTCCAGTGCTAGAAGTGTTAAATCTCTTTACTTGGGGCTTGCAGTGAAAAAGATTTTTCGGTTGCTCCAGGAAGTTGATGATAGGATACGAAACTTTAATCTCTGAAGGAGGGCTGGTAATAATTTGAAATTGTTGACATCTGAAGATGTATGCTCTGGTGCTGGTGTGAAAGAAGTTTGATATGACTCAGTCCACTTCCACAGCCCTAGCCCACCACCACTACTAACATGATTTGCAACCCTACTGGAGGTGCCAGTAGATACATCTGAGAACCAAGTGTATTGAACAGACTGAATTTACTTCTTAGTCATGGATGTGGTTGAGTCACAAACTTGTGTCTTCTCAGTAAACACTGTAACTGTTCTGTGAATAAATAGAAGCACCCAATTTACAGAGGATTATAAGACTGTACATAAGAAGCTGTCCTTCTGCTATGACTAGTGTTAAAAGTGTGGCTATGAGCACACCATCTAACCTTTCACTGCTTTAACCTCTCATCCCCTGCAGAATGGGGTTCATGGCATTGTTAAAATTTGTTTATAAATTGCTCTGTAATACTACATAGCATGAGGCATTCTCGGTTCTTTGCTTTTCCTCTCTAGGGTGGATACATGCGGTTTATACTCCAGTAGATTCTCTGGTGTTTGGTGGAAATATCCTGCATAGCTTTAATGTTCCCATGCAGCTTCGCATCTATGAAATTGAGGACAGAACAAGGGTAAGGATGCTTGATTCTCTTTTTAACTGAACAGTTCTTTGTGACTAGGATCTATCATAGTTGCTCTCTTGTATTCCCTTATGACAAACAAGAACTGACGGGATCTTCATGTCAAAGTGATTGAAACACGAGGTAAACATGAAGAAATGAGTCTTTCAAATGTTGGCTATTTTTAGTGGAATTGACTCGTCTGGTTTTCCCTACTTCCCACAGATGTGTCCCTTCTGTGTCTTCTATCTGCTTGTTAAACTTTCATAAACACCTTTCCTTTCGCACAAAAAACATTGCACTTTACAGACCTTTGTACCAGTACTTCTGGTAACCCCCTGCTTATCATCTCTCTGTGCACACCTGGAATGGATACCCGAGCCTGGAGAACTACTGGGACTAGGATGGTTCTACTGTCCACAGCTGAATTGATAAAGCTGCACAGAAGCTATGAAGTGAAGTCTTCTATACTTTGCAGGATTTTCTTCTACAATGACTCGATACTATGCAAGAATTTATTGGAATAAAGAGAGTCTAGGGTGGTACACTAATCTGAACATTGTGATGTTCATCTGGCTCTAGCATCTACCCGATGGAAAGAGTATTACATCTCGGAGGAAGGTTACTCTGCGGCCTCTTTGTTGGGAGTGAAAATTTTACCCTTGATTAATAAATAGGACACCTAGTTGTCATATACTTTGCAGTTTCATAAAGCAGCAGAATCTGAAGGAAATGCCACTGTTTTAATAGGCTAATAAATAAATTGTGCAAGGCAATTCTAGTGTTTCAATGCAAAGATGGACCATTGGTATGTACAAATTCAGGTTGTGACTTTTTATGGCTGGCTCTTTTGGAGGCACTGCACTTAGACTGGTAAACCACTGGCACAGGTGCCAGATGTGACGTTCGTGGAGATTTGGACTGGCAAAATGGCAGGAAGTTGCAATTCTTCTTCACTAAAAAGTCTTAAAACGGTATGTCTTGGACATCAGTACCGTTCACGGTTTGCCCCTACAAGAGGGCACAGTTCTGGCTCCAAGTGGGCTTTTACCCCACATTGCTTTCTTTGCAGTGAGAGTGCATAGGTCTGAAGCAAATATGTATTGTTTTGAAATACGTCTCTGACTCAGTGAGAGGAAGGATGTCCTCCCCCCAGCCTCCCCTACTTCACAGGGGGCACAAGGCTTGGTAATCTTCACATTGCAAAACAGCGGTGGGAGCAGTTAGTTTCCTGGAGTGATTTTAATGAAGAGAAGGAATATTAAGCAGAAAAATGAATTCTTAGTTGTAGAGAGATGAAGACAAAAGCAGAATTTCAGGGGAATTGTGGGAAATGTAGCACGGAGCAGAAGTGGAGATAGAGACCAGAGTGGAGTTCAGCCTGGCTTTGAATAGGTGTCCCAAGGCAAGAATGTCAAGTGTCTTAAGAAAGCGTAAAGGGACTTGGACAGGAAAAAGTTATGATGGCAGAAGCAAGAAGGGGCTCACTGTGGCTAGGCAGAGGTGCTAGGCACAGGAAGGTTTTCAGAGTGACTGTAAATCAGAACCAGCAATATATGCTGGATATATAAGCAGCAGGTACTCTCAGGGAGGCTGTGTTGCTGATGGGAAGGATGCTAGCACAGGCAACTTGCATGGAGAATGGAGAAGTGAGGACCGGAAGGAAGGATCGATGCCAGAAACAAGTTATTTCCATTGATGTCTATGGGAAAGAGGAGAAGGAAACACTCTTTTTCATGCAGCAGGAAAAGAGCTGATATTTTGTTCCCGCAGGACTTGGGCAACCCAAGATCACATGCCTTGGGTTGTAACTGCTCTACAGTGCTTCATGTCAGGCCCTTCTCCTTGGGAAGCTGGGTGCAGCTTTGATCTTCTAAGCTTTTACACCAAGAGGCAGATTTTCCCCATAACAGTCTAGTATTTTGGTAACTTTTAGGAACTCAATAGCCAGTTACACTGAAATGCTTTTGAAAAGTCTCTAGCACCTTGATCCTGTGGGAAAGTTCTGTGAGTTGGATATCTGCCTCTCTGAAAACATCCTTGTCAGAGTTTTTTGGAAAGGGATGTTGGAACATTTGGAAGTCCCAAATCAGACCTTTACTCTTGTCAGTTTTGGTTTAGATTTCTTTCAGAGTCTGTGTAAATCTTTGTGATTTTCCCTCCAAAAATACTTAAGTGTTTTTAAAAAAGACTAATGAAAGCCAACAGCCCAGAATTACAACAACTCCACAGAAACGATTTCAGTGCTTGTATGTTGCTGTGTGCTAGCAACGTGTTATGCACAGCCTGTACCTGTCTGTTCACAAACTTGTGCTCGTAGGCAGCCGTATAATAACGAAGCTGTGCAAACAGTCAAAGAACAGCAAGAATTTCTAGGCAGAAACAAAATATAAACTGGGCAACTAAGGCATATAGAAGTTTGATAAAAGGCAGGAAAATCAATACTGTCATTTAGAAATAATAACACCACCCCCACCCCAAACCTAAAAATATCATGCAGGAATCTTGAAGGGATAGATGTTTTCAAAATAGAATTCTAGTGTTTACTACTTTATTTGCTTTGCCAATCAAATTTTGTAATTTCTTTTTTCAAATAATTCTATTCGTACGCTGGCTAGTATAGAAGACTCAGTACCGTATGTAGTTCACACAAATTTGCCAGTGTGAACATACTGCAAATGAGTTTCTCATCAGTATTGATCTTTCCGTTGTGTATAGCACAGAAGTAAATTACATGATGGGATTGACGAAGTAATTTGCCACACTCAAATCGAAGTGTAATACAGGTGTGTTTCCCCTCTTCATTTTGCACAGAGCAATTTTATGGAGGTTTCACTGTGTTTAGACCTGCTATATAATGCTTAATCATCTTTGATTGCTGATATTCAAAGTCATTTTTATGCTAGGTGTAGTTGTTATTGTCTTAGCAGCTAAGACACGAATAAATACATGGTTGAAACGGTAATACTGATTTACAGCCTGATAAAATTGCCTAGTTTATATACTTGTCATGCTTATTCTAGCTTAATTTTTCATATCCCTGGGAGACTTTTTAAGAGGGTTATAGCCATTTAAAAATAGTTTTAAGGAGTAATAAAAAACATGTCTATTGTTGAAAACAGCTCCTAATGTGCAATTGAGGTAAACAAATATTCTCCAGCCTTACAGTTTGTAGAGACTCTCATTTTGCAGTCTGGCTTTCCTAGAGGCCAATTAACAGCTAGTCGAATAGGCCAAGCTGTTTAGCTCTCTGCTAGACCAGCTTGAGTAACTGCAAAGCAGGCTGCCATGTAGAGATTCGTCATCTTGGCATAGGGGTGTTACAGCTCTGTATTACTGAAGAGGAAGAATGTGTCAAACTTACTCCCAACTCATCTAAATTTAACTGTGTTAAAATATTTGAACATGGATAGGGACTAAAGTACTCAAAATATATACGTAAGGTGGTCACTCACAGATGGTGGTATTTGCTACTCATTTTGTTTTCTGGAATGTAAGATAATGTTTTTAGTGGACAGATTAATTATTTTGGAAATAATCATAAATTGTTTTTCAATATTGTGATTAGATTGATTGAACACAAGTGGAGTTTGTAATGATTGTAATGGACGTTGTGGAAGAGACTGATACTTTCTTAAGGAAAATGTGTGCCTTACTTGCTTAGGTTTTTTTGTTTTGTTTTTGGAGGGGGATATGAGTCTCTAAAATAATTTCACTTTGAACTGAAGAAACGGATCGTATTCCAGAGAGGATTTTTCTTGCTGTACAGGAATAATTAAAAAATTTATTCAGTGGGTTGTAAATTATTAATCACAGAAGTTAGAGCTGGAAATGTCTATTAGATGATCTAGTGTATTTCCCTGCTAGTGGGGGATTTAGTCCTCTGGCAGTGTCCGTATCAGATATTACACTTTCAGTTCATCACAGAACATTTTTAATTTCTTTCTTTCTTTCTTTTATTCCTGCCCCTCTCCCCATAAGAGTTAATTTGAGTGTAAGTGTACAATGGAAAAAGTATGGACATGTACATAATGCAGTTCACATCCATTATAATCAATAAATGTCCAAGGATATCATAAAGAATGTACTCCTGTATACTCCTCCATAAAGCAAACTCTAAAAGATTTTTAAAGCACTGTTAGACTTGCTTTACTGGCAAAAGGCACGGTAGATCTTTGCACAGTATCTCTTGCTACATGTGGTAGCTCTTACTTCTGAAAGTTTGTAAAAGCCAAGCCTTCTTGGGCAAACAGTGAATTACAGAGGCATGGAGGGATTTGCTGTGGGTTGGAACATTGATAGTGAGGCAATTAGGAACTCAAATTGAATATTAAAGATTGATACACATAATGGGAGCACTGCATGCATTACTGCCTTGTCTTTCACATTGAATTAACATTGGTAACAACTAAATTTGGTGAAGCTCAGAATCTGTCAACAAATGTTGAGCAATGATGTCTTTAATATTCCCAGGCATGTGGCTGAAAACCTTTTGAAGGCTGAGGGGTGGAAGGCGGCTTCCTGTTTGTAAGTCAATTCTTTGCAAATTTTGTTTCCTGCAGTGCTCTCTTGGAAAAATTTGAGTTCCTTTATTAGCATATATTTTAGCATGGCTAATTTCCCCTATGTTCCGTAATAATGATAAGTGACTCCATCTCTTCTTTATGACAAATAACTAAACCAAAGCAAAAATATTCTGCAATACAAAAAGGCCCTGGGGTTAAATGTTCTCACAATTAGGGGAATGTTGGTAGGTTGGGTTTTGCCTTTTTTTTTTCCCCCCTTCTTTTTTTGGTATGTGTGCTTTGTAACAAACAACACAGGGAAACATTTGAAAAGGTGCAGCATCGCTGGATGCATGACCCATAGCAACATGCAGTTCATATTTGCCAGCTGCGTTTGTGTTGAATTTAAGAGATCTTAACTTCTGGGAATTGCCATGAAGTGTGTAAATCCTACACTGTGATACATTTAGTGGGACAATACAGTGTATTTTCCCTTCATTACATTTTGTTTTACTGCTAAAAGTGTTTGCGTTTCCTGTGCCCTGGGAACAGAGGCAAGTTCTTTGACTGTCCACCTTGGGCACAGTTTTCAAATACGGACATTCTAATAAGTCATTGATATGCTCAGGTGGATGCTTACATTCCCACACAGATGTTTTGACAGTGCCTGCTTTGCGGAGCTGAATCTGAGTTTCCAGGTGCTGGGCTGCTAGTTCTGTTTAGACTTCAGGGGGTTGGGTGATCTGGAGTGGGGTCGTGTTTTGGTTTTGTTTTTTAAAAATGGGGTTTCTAAGATAATGCTCCTTTCTGGTGCAGTCCAGCTTTTCACTAAAGGTGAGTGGACGCCTCTTGGCTAGGTGAGCGGTTAAAATGCATAGAACGTCTTAAAGCAGTTCCTATGATCTCAGTGCAATGCATGTATGCAAGCCTGCAAAATGCAGATTTCTGTGCCACCAGGAGAAGGAAGTGTACAGTGTAAGTACAAGTGCATGCAAGATGCATGGCATCCATTTTTAACAAATCACAACAAATATACATATGTTCTTGCATTTTAGGAGCTTCCCAGATTCTTCCTTGGTATAATGACCTCCCATAGATAGAAAACTATGTTGGGAAGGAAGGAAACCCACTTTGTTTTCTTCTGTATCTGAAATAATCTCACAAATACATGGTGTTGGAGAATAAGCTTTTTGTGTGAGAACAACAGGTCTGAGGTATAAGAAAAAGTACACAGCTTGACAGGATCTTTTGTCAAAATCCTGCTTTTCTATTCTGTTTGTTGCAAAAGCTAACTTGCTACCAAAATATTAAGTGTAAACCACATAAGGGATTTTTACTTTTAATGTGTAGTTACCAATAATTAAGAATTTGTGTGTTCGTTTAAGGAAATTGTTGTGAAGACCATAATTGAAAAAGCTGTATTTCCTGCTTGACTCATTTTAAGTAATGCTGCCATTTTGATAAAAATCATGTGATAGTGTTTAGGAAACTAAAAAACACACCTTTATTTTAACTTGAATTTTAGTGACTAACATCTGTATGTGACCACCCTATGTTTATACAGTAGGTAAATAATACCGAAGGGGCCATCCATCAGTTTCATGATTTCGCACAAACCCTTTCCTCTCCCACCCACCCCAAGAGGATACAAATTAGTGAACCAAGAAATGATGCTATCATGGCAGGCAGGCAGGCAGTCTCCTCATTTTGTATGCTGAAGGCATACATCTCACTCCACTCCCACCCTCTCTCCCCTCCCCCTCCTGCATACTGTTTGTGCTCCTGATAACACGATGAGAATGATGACTGGCCCTTGTGCTGCAAACTTCTCTCCCTTCCCCATGGACTGACAGTCTTGATCTTGCTTTCAGGTGCATGCCAAATTCCGTTATCCTTTCTACTATGAAATGTGCTGGTATGTTCTGGAGAGATACGTGTCCTGTGTGACCCAGCGCTGCCACCTCAGCAAAGAGTACCAGAAAGAATCAATGTTAATTGGTGAGTGAATCCTTTGAGTGCATATTCAGAACTGCTGCTAGCACCTTAGGCTAGTTACTGTTTTGGTTTCTGCAAAGCAGATTATAAATTGAACTGGAGAACTGTAGAAATTCTAATGAACTATTTCTTTATTTTGGGGTGGGGAAGGTTTTGACTCTTAAGCATTTCCATAAAGCACCAACCTACTTCGAATTATATTTATTGAGCATTCCTTTAGCAAGTGGATCCCAGAAAAATAATTTTTGGATGCATTTGTTCCTTGGTTTCAGTAATGTTTGTGTTGAGATGATCTGCCAAACAGTTGAGGATTTACTGCCATGTTTGGCACAGTACCTTAGTAGCCAGAAATGTGTGCATTGCAAATGTGCTCTGGTGGGGTGGATATTTAGTCCTTTTATAGAGTGTCTCCTCTACAGAATGCGTTATGGTCACTAAACCTGGCTTGCTTCTCTTTTCTTTAATCTCTACTCTGGTTCTCTCTGTTTGGTGACTGACTTCTAGTTCTGCAGAATAACAAAACCAAGAAAACGCCTACACAAATCTACATGATCTATAACCTAAGTGCAGGGAGGTCAATGAAACCTTTACAACAATAGCTGAAAATGGACTGTAGCAGACATGGATAGATGTGCCTGAAGCAGGAGGGCATTGCCTTGGCACTGATGGGAGCTTCACATCAATGTGTGACGATTCCAGTTGTTACCTTGCTGCACTGACGTCTGTTTCCTCCCTCTAATGGAACACGATGGTGGGCCACGTTGCCTCCCTGCTTTTATGTGCAGAATGGCTGAAAGTAGCACAAGCACCAGCTAAATCTTAACTCATACGTGTTAAGTGTGGAGGAGGACTAAAGTATTTCTGTGCCTCCTGTAGAAGTTCTTAGTAAAAGGGATTGAAGAAGTTACGGGCAGGCGTCACTCTCCAGTGGAAGGTAATAGTCCATGTAGATAGACCAGGGAAATTTCTTGGGGTCACTGGGAATTTGGGTGCTTGACATTTAGTGTCTCTTTGCTCTGTGAGACCCTGGTCAGAAGAGTTAGTTAAGCAGGAACTGTGTGGAGGAATTTTTCTCGTATAAGATCATCTGAGAGGAAAGGATAAATGAGCCCCTTGGATCAGCTCTTTAAAAAGCAGTGACAAAACTCTGATAACTGCATTCCTTGGAAAATAAGGAACAACCTCCTGTTGTCTAAACCACTGGTATGGAAAGAGGCTCGTCCTGCAGGCAGGGTAGGGGTGCCAGATCACTGAGGTGTAATTTCAGAACGAATTAGAAATGGGGAGTGGATGGTTCAGGATATTGAGATGGGACCTTTTCCAGCTAAATCACCAATGTGAATTCTGGGCCAGCTCAGTAATTACTGATAATGGTTTGGTGATTTCTACGAAATGTGCCTCAGTCCAGTTAATAGCTGAGAGATACTCGAATCATATAAAAGCTCACTGGGGACCATAGATGTCCAGTGTCTAGAGGGAAAAGGGTTGTTTTGCATGATCAAAGAGTACCAACTGCAAAGGTATCAGGAAAAGGAGCCTGGCTATTTGGAAAATGGTTTGATGGCAACATTGTCTGGGGCTTGTTGTCTCCCGTGGTGGCTTCAGTTGTTGGCCTAGTGGAAAATGAATATTAAATTGTCTTGCTGTTGTTTAGGCATGGTCTTACGGTCATTTCAAGCTACTGTGAGAAACGTGCTACTCTCACAAGACTATTCTGTTTCATGAACTCCTAGAGATTGTGCAGCTGCCCTGTGAGCTGAATCACTTCAGTGATCTGACTGAAAATTAACCCTACCAAAAAATTAATATATTTGTTATCAGTAGGATTGATGAGCTGGTCTGACCTGCAGCCCTACTGCGTGGCTGCGAGTGCTGAGCCGAGGTAGGTGCTGGTAGTGTCTGGCTGGGCAGATCTTGAGCTGTTGCTACTGTCTCGAATGGATTGGTCCTTTCAGTTTACCGAAGTGGCATCTACTGACAGCGTGTAGTTCATCCACCTGCCTGCTGTCTCTTGACTTCAGAGTATTAGCAGGCTGATAAAATCTCTGACACTGACATCCAAGGCCTTTCTCTCCACGAGAGAGAGATGTATCCTGTTTTTTTGTCAGAAACTTGCTTTTTATTTCTTGGCAGAGTCTTAACCTTAAAATAAGTATTTAACTGGGGATTATCGTTCAAATGCCCACATCTGCTATATCTACTGGATCTTTCACTTTGGCATTTGTCAAATTCAAAGGAGTAAAGGTACATTATTTACCTTTACAAAGTTGTGCTGCTTTGTTCTGCGTGAGTAATACTGTTTCAAATACTTGCTTGTCTTTTCTTTTAACTGGTCTCAGTGTCTAGCCTCTTGACTCAAATCTCTGCAAACTGTAATCTTTGAATTCCACTCATTTCTTCTGTGGTGTGTATATCTTAATGTCATTCACCTGCTGTCGTATAGGAGATCCAAATGAGGTCAGTGTTCCAAAACCCCACCACTTTGTTTTTAAGCTTTTCTTCAGAACTGCTGATGTCCTTAAATTGTCTCTTCCTTAGCGACTTCTCCATCTGCAAGTGATTTCTTGATTTCCCATGAGAGAGTATCCCTAGATGAAGAATTTCCCATTATTCTCCTTAAAGAGTAATGAAACAAAGCATTTAACTTCTCCGCAGACCCCTCAATAGATTTAATTGTCTTCTGTCCTTGGTTTAAGAAAAAATTCTTGAATAATCTTAATGTTTCTCCCTTTTATTTTTTTTTTTTTTAATAATTTCCTTGGCATAATTTCTTCTAAGTGACTACTTTCTACCTTGCCTTTTGGGTGTTAGAACTTGCTATTTTTCACCCTTGAGTTGTGCTGCTCTCTTTTCTTATATATCTTCTGATACAGTGGTCTTCCTGGATCTCAGAAGCTAAGAAGCAACAATTGATTATTAGTTGAGGAGGACATCCACCAGAGAAAGTGCAGGATGCTGCCCAAGGTCTCTGGGATTCACAAGGTGGTAGTTTTCATAGAATTGCTAGAGATCCTGTTCTCCTGCATGGAAAAAAAAAGGGAGATTACTGTGGTGATAGAGAACGCAGAAAACTGAGTTCATCGCTTGTGTTTCAAGGGTATCGTTAGACTTTTCATGCTATGTTTTTACTACATGGTATTTATTTGCTTTGACATGAAGGTTGCTAAATTCAGAATCACTCTTTCAAGACATTGCCTACTCATGAAAATGTATTACTGTAATTGTGTTGCGATACCTCTGTTCCGATAGTTGTATGCTAGTGTATATGATATATATGCTAGTATAGCAACTTATATTGTTCTTCATATTTCTGTTTTCTAAATGTCTTGACTCATAAAACTTTGGACAGTAAAAAAAAAACAAACAACACCTCATTGTAGGCAAAGCTAAAACCTTAATGCTCCCACTCCCTAAATAAAAATGTCTGCCCTTCTAAATGAGTTGGAAGATGATGACTATGGCTTCCTTTTCCATTCTTCAGGCCTGAATGAGTTTTCAGGCAGTTGCTCCTGGTTAGCATGTGAGACTCTTCTTTTTCAGATCTCTTCCGCAGAAGGGCAAACACTCAGGGGAATGATGACATGACAGCAATCGCAGGCTGCTGCAAAAGCACGCAATCTCTCTGTCTCTCCCTTTTTTCTTTTCCCTGTCCCTCTCAACTGTGACATTTGTCTTGCCAGCTGAAATCAGAAAGGGATCCTATTTGGGTATCCTACTAGATTTGAACATGCACTGTTTTGGAATGGATATGTCTTCATTATTTTTACTCTTATCATGAATGAGTCTGTACTGGATGTTTTCAACCACAATTGACCTTCAGTGAGATATGGATCTTCAGAGTGAGCTGACAAAGAGTAATTGGAAGAAGATACTGGGCTATCAGAAATGTGCTTTCTCTGTAGCCTGCAGCTTTTAAGATTCCCATTGCTAAAATTTTAACAGGATGGCTCCAACTGTATATTAAATCTGATGGATGAAGAAAATATGCCCTCTGGCATGGTGAAGGAGCCATATCTTTTTTTCCTCCCTCTTCTCGAAGGATAGAATAGTTTTGCTTATGATAGACAGGTACTGGACTATATTGAGCGATTTCTGTGTAGGGTGCTCCATACAGTGATACGTTTCCAGTATGCTCAGGGTTTTTTTTTCTGCTAATGAAAATGTCATTGCTGTCTTTAGCAGACCGATAGGAACTGCTGCTCCCAAGTCACAGTGTGAGGGTTTGGAGCTGGGAATGGCCAGGTAGATAGTACACACTGGACTGTTCTAAAGAGTTTAGAAAGATTTCATAATTATACCTCACCCCCCTCCCTTTCTTTCAAGGTCTGTAATACAGCAAGTTGCTTTTCAGCAAGGAAAGAAACTGTGTATAATTATCCTTCTTGTACAAGCGGATCACTGTGGGGAAAGTTACCAGAACCGCAGAGAGGTGAACTGCTGTAGAAAAAAAGGTATTCCTAGCTCTCTGTCCTGTGGTCAAGTTTGTGCTGCTGCTTCTCTTCACTGAGTTATATCACTGACTGGTTTGTATTAGCTGGTTTTATTTGCTTTGATATGGAGAGGCGTGAAGGTCTTTTTGCTGTAAGTCATATGGGAGCCTAGACTGGATAACCACTCTGAAACTGGAGTTCTAACCTGGTATTGGCTGGTGCATTGACTGAGAAGAAGAAACCATAGTTACAGTTAGCAGGAACTCTTTTCCATGGAGAGACTTTATAAATGAAAAACCTCCAGGTCAGGGGAGCCTGGTAATACAGTGCTTAAAATATGCTTCTTGACAAAGTAAATGCATATTATGCTTATGTAGGGCTTCAGCTCACAGCACAGTAACTCTCCGTCATATACTGTTTTCATTAAAATGAATAAATAAAAATCATGGCATGTTGCATTACAACAAAACACTTGAAAACACAAAATTGAACCTTCCTCACCTTGAAGTTATCCTTCCATTATTGATTCCCTTGGCTGCCTCTTTTCTTTTTTTTTTTTTTTTTTTTTTTTTTTTTTTAAAATTAGCAGCAGTAGCAGACAGTAGTTGACTTTTGAAAGCAGTCCACTCTTAATCTGCTGGTGCAACAGTACTGTCATCCCCTAGTGCTCCAGAATAGACTGCTGCGCTTCAGGTTAATAGCAAGCCCTGTCCCCAAAGGTAAAAGTTAGGCCAGGCATCATGTAACTGCCAGGCTTGCAGAGAACAGGCCACAGGGCGCATGTTTGATGATGGTTCATTTTGAGGTTAGATTTGGGTTATTTTTTGTCTGTCCGTATCCAGGAGTAGCTGGCACAGCAGTGCCTGCTTTGTACAGACAGCCGGTGGCAGGGAAGCGGTGGCAGCTGGCAGAACGGAATTGCTGGCCCCCCTGTGTGCTTGCTTCTGATGGGAATAGGCCCCCAGTAAGCTGTGGTGTTCCACTCCTCGCTTGCCTTTTGTTTCCATGGATTAGAGCAAGAGACAAAAAGTGGAGATCTCTCTTGAAGGCTGTTTTCTCTTAGCACCAGAGCATTACTTGGAGTAAATCATTCACACCTCCATAACGTGATCTCCCTCTCTTTCTGTAGGCCTTGTCTATGCTTGTGATTTGCCCCAGTTACAGCCATTAGTTCCTGTTCAGCAGAGCAGCCACAGCATAGGAAGACAGAAACATAATTTTCTTTGTGTGAATTTATACCAATTTCTGTTAATGACACTATACTGGTAGCATAGGGATGTGTGAAGCTTTCACCTTCTATTTTATCGCTGGCATCTTCTGCCATCTAGACTGGGCTTTTGTGCTTCACTGCATTGTAAAATAGCTCACCCAAGGCATAGAGAAGGGGCTCCAGCCCTGGATCCAAGAGCCTGGATTCTGATTCCTGGTTTTGCCCTAGATTTGATGTGTGACAATGAGCAAATCGTGCTTTCTCCCAAGCATCTGTTTCCTCAGCTGTAAAATGGGAGAATGACATAAGCTGATTATATAGCCCTTGGAGGTGGGTAAGTGTGCTAGCTACTGTGGACAAAGGAAAAAACAGTGTTAAATAAAAGTTGGATAACCTAGTGGTTTTTAAATTCCCTGGTTAAGATATTTTCTAATCCTGTTTATTTTTCTAAGAGAAGTGTGGGGGTGTATTAGCACAGACCAGAGAGGAGGAGCTGCTTTGGAGTGTTGCATGCCACCACCTCAGCATACAAAATAAACTCCGCCGTTCTTCATGGTGAAGCTTTTTTGGGGGGGTGCAGGGAAGAAGTTAGCCTACACCGGGGATGGAGCTGGATTTGGCTGTGACCGGCCTTCTTGGTAGCTGGCATCTTTAGTAACTGCCAGCTTTTCACAGGCATTTCAGCTTAAATGTGCCTTTCAGGAGTAATTTTATGGCCATTTTGGTTCTGAAGAAAAATGCAAACGTGACTGGACAGAGATGCTTGATTTTTGCAGACTGTAGCAACAGCATTTTTGCCCTGAGAAGTATAAAGTGGCCGACTCGTATCTCTCGGGCACTAACTCACAGAGGTGCACCTGGCCTTACAGAGTGTTTATTTGAAACTGCAAAGCTAAGCAGCTAGGCAGGCTGCCCTCAGACAATTAACTCTGCCACTGCCTGTTGCATCTTTGTTACCCAGCTGACAAGTAATACGTATATTTTGCAAGAAGCTGGTGTAGACTATGCAAGAGACAAGGAGCTTCTCTGTGATAAGAATGCATTTGCCAGCTTGGAACTGGGCTTCAGCGTTTGTTTTGAATCTCACTGATAAACAACCGGATGCTGTGCTTTTTCTTTAATGTCCGTTTAATCCTTCCTTAAACATGATTCACATTGTCCTAATCCAAAGCTACTGCATTGCAAAGCATGAAAGCTGCGCAAGGAACTTTTCATTAATTGTTCACTCACTTTTTCTGTATGACTTCTGTTTCCTTTGCAGAGTGTTTTCATTTGCAGCTTGATCTCATACCCATTTCAGCCAGTATTAAAATTCACATTGACTTAACTGGGTGTTGTCAGTGTTAACTGTATTTTCCACAGAAATTCCTGCTGCTGCTAGCCTGCATTCAATGTTGTTCACTTAGTAAAGGAAATTGTGTCTAATAAATAAGAAGTGTGCTTTAGGGAACCTTGGCTGCTAGTTTCCTACATTGCTTTCGCACAGAGTTGAGTAACAGTTGGGATTTTTAGGAGGAAACCTAGTATAAAACTAAGATTAACGGTTCTTTAGACTCGGAAACTTGCCTTTAAATTTTCCTGAAAAGTACCTAGAACGTATCAGGGACTGCATTAAGAAAAACAGTTTCATGT
This sequence comes from Dromas ardeola, assembly GCA_013398915.1. Lineage (NCBI taxonomy): Eukaryota > Metazoa > Chordata > Aves > Charadriiformes > Dromadidae > Dromas > Dromas ardeola. The sequence goes on along the minus strand of VYZM01017082.1, from coordinate 226,565 downwards.
AACTCTGTGACAGTCCCTGCATTTCTCAGCGTGTCTGTAAAATAAGCATAATTGTAATCCCCTCTCTGAGAAGAGCAGTGAGTATTCATGCAGTAACAAGTGGTGGTTCCTGTTTTACCAACAGTTGCTCACAAAAAGTATTGAGAAGTTGATTTTGCACTGTGCAGAGTTCCTGGAAGAATGACAATGTACAGTACAGCGTTTTAAAGTGCTTTCTCCCATCATTTTTCCCCTCCTCTTTCAGTGCTAACTCTCCTCTTAAAGCTGTAAGGCTGACGAATTTGGTCTCTCTTGGATTTGCGGGAAAATTAATTGTGTGTGACTTAAGAGCTGTGCCTACTCTTAATTGAAGGCGTAGAGGACCGAAGCTTTGAAGAAAGCATAATTTTTCCGTAAAGGTTTCCCAGTCATTTGAACTGAGTAGATGTTAATGAAAACCATCATTAAAACAAACACCCACCCACACACCCCCCAACTAAAAATCAGCTGAATAAAGCCCATTCCTATCATATACTTACTAGGCATCATCCAGTGCCCTTTTAAATAGGCAGCACCTAGCCCTTGTGGTAGAGAAATCTTTAAGCTATGAATGACATCAGGTAAAATTTCAACATTATTTTTCTAACTTTCAGATGCAAAAAGAAAACGCAGCACAGACAGTTATTCATCAGATTCGTGGTTAGACATGGATGAAGAATCTTGCGATGCCCATATCCAGGAGGAGAAGGATGACAGCTTGGATAAGAACTCTAAATCCTTGGTGGATGGCTCCTCCTCACCCAACAGCACACACTCCGAAGGGAAGGAGGGTGCAGGAAGAAAACAAAAAGCCACAGTAATGAGATACCTAAAAAGAACTTTGTCTAATGAGTCAGATGACAGCGTAAAATCAACGACCCCCACGGACTATCCCAAAACACCAACGGGGTCTCCAGCTACAGAAGTTTCAACCAAATGGACTCACCTCACAGAATTTGAACTGAAGGGTTTAAAAGCCCTGGTGGAAAAGCTTGAATCTCTCCCAGAGAACAAGAAGTGTGTTCCAGAAGGCATTGAAGATCCGCAGGCTCTCCTAGAGGACATGAAGGTGGGTGTGATAGCTTGGTGATCCACACAAACTGTATTCTGTGGGCATAGAAGACAGCAGGACATCAGAAAGCAAAGTTCTGGCACAGAGGGATGGAGCTTGTGTGTAGTGACCAGCTCGTATCAGCCTGCCATGCTACAGTGAGGGAAATTATGCCCTCTCTGCTCTGGGGAGATGGCTCTTTGCAGTCTGATTTAATCGATGCAGTCCTTTCTGACTGTCACAGCAGTGGCCAAAAGTTTAGATCCTCTCATAGTTCAGCACTTGTTATGTCCCATGTGTAAATATTATGCCTCAAAAAGTCAGTTTATAGTCTTAATCTGCCCTTTTTGGTCTAGTGTCTTTCTGGAGTATATCTGATTAATTGACACATACAAAATGTAAACACTTGATTGTCGTTCAGAAGATATATTGTCTAATGTTTTCAGTTCCTTTTTTTTCTTTCACCTTTTTCATTTTCTTTTCCTCCATTGCCCTCTATAGGTTGATAATTATTCTCCACTGGTACAATATACTGGTTTTGGAGATTGTGTGAGGAGTGAATGCTCACTAGTGACAGAACTTCTCTTTAGATTCTTAATATACTGGAAGTGATACCTCATCTGACTTAGGGATAAATTCCGCCTGAAGACCAGCATGGCCTTGCTACTTCTAGTCCCAGCCCTGCCGCTCCCTCTCATCTGTGGCATCCCTTTGAACTAATTGGTTAGTTTTCCTGTGTCTTGTTTTCACATTGTAAAAAGTAGGCATATTTATTATTTTTTTAACAAAGCTGAGAGCAGCGTACTCTTGTAATTTTGCTGGGACTTATCAAATAAGGCTGAAATTGTCAGCCTGTCCTCCACAGGTCCACTACCGTGGCAATTTGGCCTGAGTTGGAACTATGAGTACTGATTCTTGGTCTTGTGTTTGGACTGCTAGTTTTGTGCTGTTTCTGTGTGCAGTATGGTTCTTCAGCTACATATGTTCTATACACAAGAGCTGTGTAAGTCACAATCTGAGGGGAAAAATACAGGTTTATATGGTTAAAGGGGAGCCTGTACTTTTTTTAGTGCAAGTAGTGTAACAGCTGCTTAGAAAAGGCTTCAAAGCCAGTTAAAGAAGGCTGAACATATGCAGTGTGCAGTGGAACCATATTCCACAGTCTTGGAGCCTAAAGTGTGATACACGGCACTCATTTTGGTAAACCACAAGAGCTCAGAAAGTCTCTTCTTGCAACAGCAGCCACTTTGTTTATGAAAGTAGACACACATGCCCAAAGTTGTCGCTGTAAATTCACTGGCTTGCTTTGTGATCTGTCGTCTTCTAATCAGAAATCAAAATGAAGCTTCGAGACCAGGAGTTGAATTTGTGGTGATTGAGAAAGAATGGTAGCATTACTTTTTCAAGCTTGACACACAGACCAAGTTTCACTTAAAAATCAACTGCCCCTTCTTGAAATCCCAGAAAGGGGTGCAACACGTAATAAATGGTGCAGATGTTCAGAATATGATCACACATGCTCTTTTGATGACATACTCCAACGCACTGAGACATCTTACTAGAACACGGCAAGATACCGTATGTGAATCTGGTTTAAAGCACCCTGTAGGAATATATGCTTTCTTATTCCTCTCCAGAGCAGTGGATTCACTAGCTATAGAGATGGAGAACTGCAAATGGACATTCAAGAAAAAGGCCCAAGTTGTCCCCTTTTTGGTGATACTATGCTTCAGCTGGTATTAAGTGGGCATCTACCAGTTTATTTTGTGCATCTTGCAAAGTTGCAGTCTTGGTGTTCCATCTCCTTTGATAACTGCCTGCTTCTAGAATTTTTCTCCTTGCCAGCACACACTGTAACCATCAGGATGTAGCCCAACATCTGGATATTTATGGTTCCCTGCTGGTTAAAGAGCCTATGACCACATCTAAACATCATGCATGCTGCAGAATTGTTTTCTCTGGAATCACCTCTGTATGTTTGGCGAGCCTGTTACTGATTAGTCAGAGCAAGACCTTTTAAAAGGATGTTAACTCATTTTCTTGAATAGTGTCTAAAGAACTGTTAAAGAACTTTCTTACCCATCTTTTTTACAATGTTGGCCCACTTATAAGGCTGCCCTCAGTTTTCAGAGAATGGGAATCAATACAGCATACCAAATATTTAAACCCCACATAGTCTGCCCCCTCCACAACTCTCCCACAGTTGCATCAGCCACTTGCTATGTGCTCTGAAGGAATCGGGGCAGTTAGGGGGAGTTGTACTGAGATCAATGGTTGCTTGAGTACGTTTCCTCTGAAATCAGGAGTGGAGCCCAGGACTCCCAACGCAATCCTTCCTTTTGCTCATCAGCAAATTGTCCGAGGCAGCCACTGACAAGGTGTCCCCCATTCCTATCTAGTGTTGGGACCCTGGATGCAACAACCTATTGCTCCTTTCTGGCACTGTGTTTGTTGACATCGTAGAGAACAGTGCAGTGGAGCCAAAGCGTCCTGTCTCCTTGTAACCCATGTGATACCAAAGCACGAAGTTTGTCTTATTCAATTTGTTGGCTTTAAAAAAAAAATCGGAAACAAGTGTATCAGTGTATGTTTAGGGCTTCTGCCTTCAAAGGATAGAGCCTGCTGCTGGAAAAGTTGGCAAGTGACTGATTTCAGTCCCCATCTAGCATAATGGTCCTTGCAGGATTCCTGTATTGCTTGGTGTGCAGAATGCAGCGAAGTCAGTATTTTGTTCCGTCCTTGCTCCTCTGCGTGTGTGAGGTACATCATACCATTCAGACCCTCATCTGAACACGGTGATGTGAATGGTCCCTTGGGCTTGCCAGTGATACTCATCACTACCATAGTCATGTGCTTCACAAGCAGTAATTGATGAGCTGTTTTTGTCTCTGGTTCACAGGTAGGGAACTAAGGTGCAGAGAGATTAAGATAAAAGTGACCATAATTTTGCATACTGGTTTTATGTGCCATGGATGTGATTTTCGGAAAAGTTAGCATTATTTAAGAATGATACGTGCAAAAGATAATTTTACTGGTATTGAAACTGTAATTGCTTAACATTTCTGGCAGAGCAGAAGTTCTGATCTTTAGCATCCAGATCCCAAGGCAGGTGTGAGGAAGAGTAGGAACACACAGTTCGTGACTGCCTGTGGAAACTTGATTTTAAAAATTTGCTCTGTGCCCACAGAGACATGATGGCAGAAGAAGAAAAAAGACAGTCCATTTTCCAGAATGGTATTTATCTCCTTGACCACTAAAGCATATTCTCTGTTACTTTGCTACTAGTTTTCCAACTTGTACAGAAAACAATGTAGAGATTTTGCTGATAGCATTAGCAGTAGAGTGAGCAGAAGCCTGGCACCTTTACCTCACCCTGATGAATATCCAGAGCACCAGTCATCTTCGAGACTGAATGGAGGCAGAAATCCTGTGGAAGAAGTTGTGCAGATCATACGTGCTGTGACTGTATTCGGCTATATTCACAAGGTTTATTTCATGGGCAACCTGACTTCTGGACATGTGATGTATTAATAATACAGCTTATAAAAAGTACCCTTTTAGTGCATCCATTTGAGTTATTTTTAACAAATGCATAGCAAGAACATGCTCTGACAGAAAGTCTGAAAGCTCTTGCTCTGCTTGGGAAGTCTTAAACAAGTTTCTTCCTGAAGAAAATAAATCTAGGAACTTTTCTGTATGACATTCAAGTCTGTCTTTGTGCTTCAGTAAGATAACTAATGTTTTTGGAAAACAGGATATGGGTAGTTAAAACTGGAGAAAGGAAACCATTTTATTTAGTGATGTGAAGTCGCACAGAACAAATCTGGGTAACTTGCAGAGAATCCATGCTTTCTCATCTGAGAAGAGTACAGTAAAAGATGGGCAACTGGATTGCTGCTCTTAGTGGTAAATACAACTACAGCTATATACAACTATTTAATGTCAAGTAGGTGAGACTCTTTGAAGTAATTTATTTTCCTCATGAGAAAGGAGACTGAAAACTAAAGTAAGTCTTTGTAAATTCCTTACACATCATCTAAGCTTCTAACTAACTGCGACTGTCTAGTGGGGACACAGCAATCCAGAAGTGCCAAGCTAATGTCTCTGCAGATTGAGAACCCATTTATCACCATGATCGATGGAGTGCAGCAGCACAAGGGAGGCTTATTTGCAGAGCATAACATGGGTCTCACCTGGGGAGTGGGTCTGTTCTTCCCTCAGCTTAAATAAGGAGTTAAATTCTTGTTGGCTGCAGCTCTGCTGTATGGGCACTGTATCGCATGAGACCTGTGTTCACCACCAGAGGAGTTTCTCAGAGGCCTCCAAGCAGCGATTACTCTGTAGCAGATGGTATCTGAACAATCGGCCGAGGAGATGCGATACTCTCTGTATCCAAATGTCTGTGGCTGGGCTCTGTGTGAGTTGTATGTGCAGCAAATGTGAGGGGAAATTGTTGTACAGATAAACATACCCTCCCTGAGAGGGCTCAGCTGACCCAAGCTGCAGAAGGACAGAAGGCTTGGCAGTGGAGTTGTTGGCTGGGTGAGCAGCCAGAAGACACTGCAGCCGTTGCCCCCACATCCTTGCTGTTAGTGTTACTGCTGAAGGCACACGCAGCCTGCAGTCATACCTTGTTTTCAATATATACATGCCCTGAAATTAAATATGAAATAGTGCAACAACTCCTGCTCCCAATTTAAAAATTAAGTAGCAGCTGAACTGTTAGAAAAGTACCTGTGCTGATGAGGAAGAAAAGGAGGAAAAAAAAATCCCTGAGAAGTAATTTTACTTAGAATTTTATTTCCAGTCCCTTGGGGATTGGAAGAGTTTCATCATGTGGCTTCTCCACTTTATATTTAGTTACTGAATAGTATGTCAGTCTACTAAAGATGCAACCGGGGGGGACTTATGCATGAAGAGAATAGAGAGGTAACCATCTTACTCCTTGGTGTAGTTTGCACCCCACATCACAGGACAGGTAAAACTGAGCAGATGTTTGATTGCGACAGTCTGTATCCCACATTAAACACTTGTGCCAGTGATACTTGTCTGTATGCAGCCTCTGATTTCAGCACACAACATTTCTGTTGTTTTACCAGCAGGATGGTAATTCCTTTGCTGATGTTGGGGAAGAGGATTGTGAGATCTGCCTCCTAATAATGCCACAGACCTTCCCCACTTCAAAGCAAAAATGCTGCTGCTCTTCAGAAGAGACTGTGGAAGACCATTGGGGCAGAAGAAACTCAGTTTGAAGAACAGAGTTTGTCAAATTTCTGCAACTCCTTGGCAGCAGGAGAAGATTCTTGTGCAAGACAGATGATATCTACTGAAATATGTTCTTACTTTTTCTTGCCAAGAAATCTTACCCCCTTCTCATTCTGATGACAGGAAAAAAAACTCCCTCTACTGAATGCATTTCAGGGGAGTCATTCCTTGCTGTGCTTTTGAAATTAATGGCTAAGCTGAATTCTTACATACTTAATCACTTTCTTTCCTTCATACCTGCTGTTGTCACCACAGCCTTCAAGTGTAATGAATCAGGCAGCCCTTGTGCTGGATGAGCATCACGTTGTTTGTCTAACTGGAGCCCCATGGCTTTTCTTTATCTTCTTTTTTATTTTAAGCAGGTGCGCAAAAGTGCCTCCTCCAGCCTGTTGTGTGCTGATACTAGACACTACAGTCGGTGCAAACGTAGCTTGGTTATGGTTCTGCTGCTCAGATATCCATTGTTTTCAGCTGGCTGAGATGATAAACTGACATAGTTTTACATTTCTTCTTGAGTAATATTTTCACGTGATACATATGATAACAAAAAACCTTGTTATCCTGCCAAGTTCTTGGAATATACTCTGCTTTCTATTGAACTCGGAGTCTCTGACAGTCATTAGTGGAAATGTTAAGGTTTTCTGCCGTACAGGCTTTCAAACCCAAGAGTAGCAAAGTAAAGAGGGATTAATTTGTCCTTTGTTTATATGGCTCTCAAGCTGCTGCCTTGTTCTGGAGAATTTTGGCTTTGCTATGAGAATTCAAAAGACCTCTCCATTTTTAGGACTGAAAACTAACTTTCAGAGTGTAGTCAGAGTTCGGTTAGTGCGGTGATCACTCTCTCGAAATAAAAAGGACATGAGAAAAGAGGCGCTCACTTAACCTCAGCTCAGCCAAGAGTTAATTTGCCAATGACCACTCCATATGTAAAAGTTGTTACCTGTTTCACTTAAGTATTCAGCTGAAGGTATGCTACAGGCTCCACATCAGAGTCAGGCTGGAGCACGCTGGGTCTTACTCCTAAAGCAGTCAGGCTGTGCCTGTGCAAGCCCCAGTGCTGGACTGACAAAACTGGGCTTGTACTGGTATTGCTTATTTTGGTTATTGGCACTGCTTTTGAACTAACTGGCATCAAGAACAGCCTTACTGGTATGATAGTATCTGAAGAAGCAGCACTGTGCTGGTGCTATAGCGTCTATTAGTAAAACATCTCTCATTTAAGCACGGACTGGGGAATTGAGCTGAACCCAGCAGGTTGCCTGAGCTCCAGGGAGGCAAAGCCCAGCCCCAGGGACACTCGTCCAAACCCTAGTTTAGATGCCAGTCTGACTGCTCGGGCTCTTGGGGCCTGGAACATGCCATCATACTCCCAGCTTTAGTTGGATGATTACAGATGAATTCCAAGTGCACTTCCTATTAAAACAATTACTGTATTTGAAGCTCTTTTTCCAGTGTGTGTGAAATTTCTAATTATTAAAGCTCTACACTGGGGACTGAGAGAGCCTGGTGCCTATTGTTGTCTAATTAAGCTTTTTTCAAGAAGTTGGTATTCTTGCGAGTAACACCGTTGAACTTCATTGTCTGGGGTTATCTCCTAAATTCTGTTATGAGGTAATTTTCAACCTGCAGTTCTTGTTTGTTTTATTGGAACATTTTTTTTCCCCTTAGCCTGTTAGTGCTTATTTGGGCTTCAGTTTTCAGCAGCACAGAAAACTCCTTCCAACCCATTTTTTTATTTTCATTTGTTGTCTTTTTCAGTCACCTGAGCTCCAAATTAAGATCTTTATAGCTGGGTTAGTAAGTTCGTAAAGAGTCATGGAAAGCAAGCGTGGACTATGCCCAACTGCATAATTGAGTATGATTAGAAAGAGTTCTTCCCCACCTCTGTGTTTGAGTTATATGGTCATGGGAGTGATTCACAGTGGTAGAAGCTGTGTAAGCCAGTGCAACCCACTCATGAAATTTCTAGGACAGTGCATCAAAGCAAAAGGATTTGGTGGGGGTGGAAGGGAGACCAATCTTTTTCCTTAATACCGTACTATCCAGAGTCAGATCCTTTCCTAGTGAATACTCAGGAACCTGAATACCTTACCTGATCACATAGACTGAACCAGATTACAACAGCGCTGGCGCTTCTCTATCTTGATTTACCGGAATGTTCAGGCATCTGAGGATTGCTCTAACCTACAGGCTTGATGCCCCGTGACTGCAGGAATAACGGTGGCAGAGCCTAAATGCTTCTAGGGTCTTTTGTAGACTTGATTAGGAGAGAAGGTATTGGTTGTGGTGACTGGTGGGGTTGTTTGGGATTTAGTGAACTGTAGTTTAAAGAGCGAGGTGATACTGGTGTTAGACTGATACCAGTGGAAAAACACCAGTCACATTGGACACACCCATTTTAAAGCCTGTAATATTTTGAGGTGATTCATGGCCGATTTTGCTGTCTGTTTCACAAGAAAATTCACATCTTGGATCTTAATGACAGGCGTGAGAGTTCCAGTGTGACTTGGAACTTTGGAAGCAAAAGTAGCTTGCAGAGATGTAACAAGTTAGCAGAGATCCTGTCACTCTATCTTTCATCAGAATGGAGTACTGTCTTCTGCAAGTCTCCGCACTCTTCAGTTGGAGAAATATTTCTCTGGTTAATAAAGGCCTTTTCATTTGCAACAGAACATACTGAAGGAACATGCTGATGATGACCAAAATCTTGCCATTTCGGGTGTCCCTGTGGTCAGCTGGCCCAAGAAGACCACAAAGGTAATGAGACACAATTATTTACTGATCATTGTTGTGCTACGTCTTGGTGTTTATTTATCTATAGTCTGACAAAGTGCTGTATGTGATACTTCGGCAGCTGCTAGCATTTTTAATATAAAATGTTATTTTTAATGGGTTTATGATTAGGTGTTGAAGCAGAACATAGAAGTGCCTCAGCAGGGAGAAATCATTAGAGTTTCTATTTAAAAAGAATTTGTTCGGGCCTGACTTATCAGTAGAAAACTTTGATATGTCTTAGTCATTTACTAGTCATGGTTAAATCTAAAAATGTTGATGCAACATTTTGTGTAAAATTAAATGATGTGTAAATCCTAAAAATTGGTCACTTAGTAAGCACTCTCATCTGGGTGAGAGGATGCTTTTTCTCTTACCCTGTAAGACCTCCTGAATTCTCTGTACAAGTGTGCCACTAATTTTGGAAGGTTGTTTTCTGTCCCTGTATCTTCGTTTTTCTTCCTGTGTATGGGAGTAGTTCTCTTCACTTTGCAGGAGAACCATGAGGCTTGCTTCGTTAATGCTTATAAAGAATTTGAAATAATTAACTAAAGAATAATGTCAAAAGGCTGGATGTTATTTATAACAGTGGTATGTTTACCACACTGCAGTTATTCAGCATGCTGTAAAAGCAGCTTTGCTTATTTAGAAGATGTCTCATCGCTTCTATTTTTACTTTCATTTTTCACTGAATTAGTTTTATAATACATAATTTCTTTAGAAATGCTGAAAGGGTTGGTCAGCGTAAATCAGATTTAGACTTCTATCTGAAAATCTGTTGTTGTTGTTATCATTGTAAATAACTTTCAAATAATTAACTGAGTGAATTATTTTCCCTGTTCTCGCTTTTTGTGCTGGTGCACTTGTCATGCCTTTGCATATAATCGCTCATAGCCACGAGAATTTGCTGTTTTCAAATGGGAAGTAGGAGACCATAAACGTCAAACTGCCAGAAGAGAGTGGGGCGGAATGTTCCGTTATGGTTTCTTTTTGGGTTTTAGCTGAGCACGTTTCAGATAAGTTATATCTTGTTAAATACATATTTCCCTTTTAGATTGTAATAAATCCATGAGAATATGCTTTCTGTTTAAAATATTTATTTGTTTAAAAAAAACAGTGGAAAACCTTGAGAGGAACAGGTGTCGGATTTTTCGCTCCGCTGCTTTGTTAGCTGCTCTTCATTCATCAGTCAGGTACTCTAGGCTTTGAATAAAGCAAAATCTCTGTGATCAGAGGAAAAGTGGTGTGCAAAACGTATAAAACAAAACTAAGAAAAAACTGACTCTTGGACTGTATTTTTTTGAGCTCGTGGTAGAAGTGAGGATCTTAATGTTTTGAAGCTTTTACATTTGCTTTGGCATTTGCTAACGTTCTTATTTGCTTTATTTTGGAATCCTGATGAAGGGTTCATGTCTTCTATTTCTGTGCATTGGAAATATAACTGTAACTGTAAAAGACAGGTATTTTTTTGTGACTAAAATCTTATCCCTCTTTGCAAAATCCATCTTGCTGGCTGCAAGGGTTTTTTTTTTAATTTCTGGTGCATTTTTTCCTTCAGCCTTTCTGAAGGCAAAAACTTTTAGAAGGGTGTCATTCCCAGTGCTAAGGTACAATAACAAACAGTTAAACATGTTGGCTAGTAACAAATAGGAAGGAAACTTTGACACAGAGGAATGTTTTAGATTGAAGTTTGGAAATAAACAAAAACTTACAACAGAAGAAATCGTTTCACCATTCTCTTCATATTTACTTTGCTTAATCTGTGATCAATTTGTATTACATCTTATGTTTTAGTTAAAAGGTACACACGCAGAAGTGGCTGAATGTTTCCCAAAAGGAGTTTGCTGTTGTGCTTCTAATTGGCAAATGTCCATGTCATCTTTCACGTTACAGCTATTTCCCTCGTCTGGCCACCACAGGCCAAGGGAACAGGCTAGGAAGAAATATCTTAGAGTTGAGCCTTTAAGTCCCAAATTAAAACATGTTGGAAAGATAATGTAGGGGAGATCTGTATAAAGGCAGTGTTACTAGATAAGTTTGATTATTTCGCCTTTGTTCTCCATAAATTCTTAATAATGAAACAGAAGATTTTACAGAGAAGAAAAGCGTTAGGGAAGGGGGAACAGCCTTTAAAATTGGATTATAGCTGGTGGAGCTAGTCTACATCGTCAGAAGTTTCCGCAAATGTTGAGTAGAAGGCAAGGGAGTAAAACCTACCAGTAATTTTGCTTTCTGTAGTATTGCCCTTGTAGTATATAGGAGAAATGCCAAATACTTAACAGTGCCTTTCCTGAGATACTGGTGTTCAAGAGAGTGTCATATACGATACAACATGGTACCAGCTATTGTGGGGCTGGTAAGAAGACATTGCAGCTGGTGTATCAGCTTCCAGGGAGAGGAGGGTTGTCTGATTCCAAGTCCAAAAGAAAAAGAAGGGAACTGAAATCCAGAAAGAGGAGGCAATAAGTGGAAAACACGGCTCTTGCTTTCTCCCAAGAGAAGGCTCCAGAAGAGATTTAGAAAGACAAGAGCAGCAGATGGAGAAGGAAGAATAAAGGCAGCGTTAAATGCCAAAACATTTCAAAGAAAATGGAAATGACTGTAAAGAAAGGAGGAGAGGAGACTAGAAACAGCGAGAAAGCAGGATGAGGAGAGAGGCAAGTACTGAAAAGGGATGGAGTGGGGAAAACACAGAGCAGAGGGAGAGAACTCTCACTAAAGAGATCCCTGGAGTAGGGACAGAGAATGACTTAAACTATGTGAATAACACAAGCTGTGAAAGGGCGGGCTTAGTGATGTTGACTTGCTTTTGAAAGAACATGCCTTTAATAATCTGAATGATTTTCGAAGCAGCAAATAATATTTCCCTTGAAAATCAAGTCACGGTTTCTTTTATGTGTTGTTAGTGTGATGTGCCAACAGTGTGCACCGTTCTGTACTGCAGAATGGTTGCTTGAAGACTGCGAAATTCTGGGGTTTAGGGAAGAAATACGTTCACTCGCCTTAAATCACAGTTCACAGTGGATAAGATCTAATGGGCATGACGTTTAACTAAGGACGTGGAAGACCCATCCATATGTTGTGGCCCCGTTGTGCTGCATTGCCCCTGTCTGCCTTTTCTAAAGGTGTTCGAAGCTGTCAGTTTTACTGCAGCTCTTTCTCAACAAAAAAAAAAAAATTACTCACTGAGAAAAGGAACAGAAGCAATGATCAAAAATGTTTTTGGGAGGAGATAAAATAAATGGGTGACAACTGATGGTCTTGTGGTTCATGTACAAAATGGGAGGCAAGGGTCTGTGTGCTGTTCCCAGCTCTGCTGCAGCCTCCTTGTGTTGCATGGGGTGAATGGCACACTCTGCTGCCTGAGCTCTTCTGTAGTACATGGAGATGGTGCTGCCCATCCTGGGAGGCTGTGAGGTGAAATTAATTTTTATAAAGATCTGTGACATCTTCAGCAGAAAATTTCGTAGTAAAATGTATGAACTTTTACTATTTTGTGTTAAAAGGGAAATGGTGTGTGATTCGTAGGCACCTCTTCCAGATCATATTTACTCATCTTTATGGAGCTTTTTTGAGTCTTTTATACTTTTTATAATTTATTGATAATTACTTAGCAGAATAATTATACTTCAGTAGGCACCTTCTTTTTTTTTTTTTTTTTTTTTGTAAATGCTCTTTCAGAAGAAGCAAGAACCTGCCTTTTTCTTTTAGCTATAGAGTAAGAGAAAGCAGTCCACTTTCAGTACTCTCTGTCTGATAATGATTCATTTACCAAAATGTCAGGGATCCTAGGATATGTACAACAATCCTAATTTAGGCCTCTTTGAGGAATCAGGAATGTGGGACTGAGTGGATATTTGAAACCTCCTTGTCCTGATGGCTGACTGACGGTTTACGTACCTTCAGACTAAGGAGCACATTTTTCCCAGCTGGCTGCAGAGCGTGGATGCAGCTGTGGATACGTAAACCCGTCCCCGTTCCTTTGTTGGGAGTTTGTGCAACAGTAAGTTGTCCTCACTTGGTGTGCTGCTGAGTGTTACCTGTGGGGTTTTTTGCAATGGTTGTCTGCTGTCTGAAAGGAAGAACTCCATAGGGCACACTGCCTCGAGATTTTTGGTTCTTAAGTGACTGAAGAGGAGTGAGAAATAATCATAAGAAACTAACTCTTTCCCCATCCCTAGGAAATGAACTTCTGGGTGGTGTGAAAAGAGAGCAGGGCCTAAACCTGATTTTCCACTGTGGCGACACATTGCTAATAGCCGGTGCAGAAAGCTGACTACCTTCCAGCCAGATCTTGAAGCCCACTCTTCAGATTTGCTAAGCCCTACAATACCAGAGTTCCCATTTTATCTGCACAGGGATTAAGGGTGGTATTTTATTTAAGGAACTCGGGAGTATGGCCCAAGCAGAAACCATGCATTTTTCAAACCATTTCCTATTTCTGGAAGACAACAGTCAACTATAGTAGCATGTAATTACACTCTGTGGCAGTGCCTTCTGTTTTTATTGTGATAAAGATCTTTAGTTGTCTATGAAGAGCAGCTATAAAGAATTAAAATATGTTTGGACTCTCTTGTTCTGTGAAGAGTTAGAAATGCAGACTGTGAGCCAGATTCTCATCTCTCTTACCTGGCACAAACCTAAAGCCACTGCATCTATAATGATAGCAAGTGTCCAAATATATATAGGTCTGGCTGTGAGTAGGAAATGAAGCTGTAATTTTTAGTAGCTGGTTAACAATGCTGCAATGTGTGGCTGTTTTTCTGATGCTCGTTCATATGCTTTTTCCATGTAATTTTTACTTGTTAATTTTAAGAGAAGATATTTGAGAAGTATAATAAGGAAATGATAATATTCTTATTTAAAGGAGTACTATTAATTAGTAAAGACCATAAACTGAGATTTTAACTGGATTATGTTTTTAAAAAAACCCAAACAAACACAACCTTCCTTGCAATTGGCAATGCAAATAATGTTCAAAGCTATGTATCAGTGCACGAGAATCGGGAAGAAAAAGTGATCATAAAAAAAAAAAAGGGAAGACATCTCCGGCTGTTTTTTTTTTTTTATTCCTGTTTTTTGGGAGGTGGGTGGGCACAGGGTTTTGACTCTACTTTCCTGTTACCATAGGCAGCATCTGATTCCAATCATTAGTGAGTTCTGTCTTGCAGCAGTTTATTTTTTACCCCATTATTTTTACTGGAAATGTTTTTGCAAAATTCTACAGATACATCCATGTATCTGAAAAAGAAGGATTAACTTGTAGGAACTAATCTGCGAGAGGCAGAGCAAAAGGCTGATTAGTATGATTGAGGAAAGGTTGAGCTAGTCATACTCCATCAGATCAGACGGTCCTGTAGCCCGGGGTCCTGTTTCTGATGGTGGCCAGCTACAGATATTAAGAGAGTTGCAAGAACAAAGCAGACATGCAGCGATCTTTGCTTATCTTCCTAGTTAAGCTAAAAGATTGTATCTTCATCTTTTGTGTTTAGTGTCCCCTGGTAGAATTTTTTTTTCCTCTGTGAATTTACCTAATAATTTGTGGAACCTGTTGATCTTTTTGATCTCGGTAGCATCCTGTGGCAGTGTCCCCTGCAGTTTAATAAAGCTCTGTGTAGATAAGTACTTCCTTATGTTGTTTCAGATCTGTCCCCTTAATACCATAAATACACTTTATGCCCTCCATATAATGCATTTTTGATAAATTTGAATGAGGTCTCTGTTCACCTTCTCTGTGCTGTCAATTATTATTTATTTTTTTTTATATCCCTGTTCCTGCTTCTCATCCTTTTTCCTCCCCTACTCCCAAGCTGGAAAACACTAGTAAATTCGGTCTTTTCTGGTATGCAAACCATACCGTCTGTTTGATCATTTTTCTCACTCTATTCTAGTTCCACTGTAGGTAGTTTTGAGATGAGGGTGGATATAGGACTCCACAACTACGTATAGTATGCAAGATGTGATGCTTAAGCGTGGAGACTAGAAGAATATGTCTTGTTCAGCATGGCACAACAAAGTTGAAGGGGGAGGTGGTTGTTGTGTAAGTACTTCAGGGAGTATAAACACCATGGGAGGAGAAGAGTTATTTAAGCTAATGGACAATGTTGGCATGAGAGCAAGTGAGTATAAACATGCCATAAATAGATTTAGGCTGGAAATAAGATTTCTGATCATTGTTCACAGTCTGAACTAAACAGCACACAAGAAAAACAGTAGACAACTGTGATGAAAAGGGTGTTAGATTCTTAGAAATAACTTGTATTTTAAATAATAAAAGGCAGTGGTATTAGTCACCCTCTCCAGATCTGGAGACCATAGAGGTCCTTGGGCACATTCATGTGTCTGCTGCCATTTTCCAGCAAGAAACTTTTTTCCCTTTTCACGGTATTTCACATTAAAAATGCTGCAAAGGGAAGATCAACCAGTTTTTAATAACAGAGCTTCTTTATGCATGGCTCCAATTTTATGAACATACATGCAACATCATGCATTGGATTAAACTTAAGAAATAGTAAGTAAAATTTAGAATTAGTGGACACAATTAATGCAGAAATTGGGGGGGAAAAAGCATAAATCCAAGAGTTTTGGTAAACTTCAACTTGAAACCAGTGTGGTTTTTCAGAAGTGTTGAGTGTTGTTTTACATCAGGTTTTCTTTAAATTGAAGGGAAGAGATGCTAGGTGGACAAAGAACATTCCTGAAAACCTTTGAATAAATACTTCCAGTTTTTACTTGCTTGCTTACTAAGAATT
This sequence comes from Dromas ardeola, assembly GCA_013398915.1. Classification (NCBI taxonomy): domain Eukaryota; kingdom Metazoa; phylum Chordata; class Aves; order Charadriiformes; family Dromadidae; genus Dromas; species Dromas ardeola. The sequence continues at coordinate 210,707 of VYZM01017082.1, read as the reverse complement.
CCTACCATAGCTATCGCTAGGCCAGCTCCACCCCACCGTAGCAAGAGCACTGAGATACTCGTTACAGCAATTAGTGTTTTAACCAGAGTGGTGTCTGAAACAGATCTGAGCACGTATAAATGGCACAACATCAAAACAGCATCAGTTTCAGGAGCCTGCCTGGGGGCTACCACCAGGAAAGCAACATTCCTTGTAGTAGCAGTGGGAAAACTCTGCCAAATTCCCTGAGACAGACCAGTCCTTGGAGATCCATTGAGGGTACTTCCTGTGGTGATACGAATGCATTAGAAAGCAAATACGATTAAAAATAAGCACTTAAGAATTAATGTAAAAATTGAGTCCTCCTAGTGCAGGAGAAAATCTGGGAAGGGGGAAGAAAAGGTAGAAAGATTGCAAAATAATTCAGTGTAAATTGTTGTAAGATCTATTTTTCTAGTTGAGATTCAAATAAGTTTTACATCAGTCATTCCAAGTGGCGCGGGAGCAAAAAGGGGATTTAAACCGTCACATTTTGTCCTTGCCAGGCACCAGCTTAAAGGTGTTTGAAGTGATCTCACACAGTACTGCCTGAACTGTGCTTGGTGTCAACAACAATTTTAAATGCCAATAGTCTGCAAGAAGATTTGCATGTACAAATATGTATTGTGAATCCCTTTTGTTGATAAAAAGTCCTGATTATAAAGTTCATAATCTCTGCAAATCAGACATTTCTTGGTAGTTATCAGATGCTAATGATTATCTTCTAGAAAATAACTTAAGTACAAAAGAAAATGAGGATTAAAATCAATTTAAATTTGTTTTTCTCTTTACTGATTTAAATTGTGATTGGAATCAGTGATTTAAATAATTTTGAATAATTTCTGTTCTTTTACACTGTAGGATAGTAGATGCCATGTGGTAGGAGAGCGCTGAAATTTATTCATAAAGATAGCCCAGTTCTGGCTCTTGACAAGTCTATTAAGAAACAAAACCGCATAGTTGAGGTTTGGGGGATTTTTTTTTTTTTTTAGGGGACTTCCCACAGTAGCTGTACGCATACGAAACTAAGCCCTTTCCCTGCTAACTACGCTTGGGAGCAGAAAAAACCTAATGCATCAGAACCATCCGGGTTCAGAGCAAAGGAGTAAGAGCTGCTGAAGCTACTGGGAGTTTCTGTCAAGCATCTGCTTTCCTGGGGCAGCGCTGATGAGGAAGGCAGCTCCGTGCCTGACTTGTTTATTTTTCTGAGCGCTGCTTCAGTCTCTTACAAACATTAGTCCTCCAGACAAATTCATTTCTGTGGTAACTCCGTGCAGGCCAGAGGATTTTCAGGGTTTGGTATATGCGTATCGTATGTAACATGCCCAAAGAGCTTCGCTGCGTATTGCCTCAGTATTTTTCTAAAAGCTTTGCGTGGCGACCTGACAGATTATTTCTCACCTCAAGAGGCTGTACTTGAAATATTGTGTCCCTTCAGGGAGTAATTATAAATAGCAAGGACTTGAATGAGCACCTTCTTAATCTTCCATCTTTGACTTACTATTTTCCCTTCTTATCAACTCTCAGCCACTTGCTTTGAAATCTGACCAATGCCTTTATGTGATTAACACATCAAACAGGTAAATTAGAGCCATTTTGACTCTGAGTAGAAATTTGAACGGATTGGAAAAAATGAACAGCCGTCTGTCTTTTCAAACTGTTGTTCTCCAAGTATCATATGAAAAGATTTATGTATTCTTCCCCATTGTCATTCTTCTACCATATGCATGAGATCTGGATCTATGAATTTACAGAAATTCAGTAACATGAATTTTTCCCAACTACGTCTTGACTGCCATTTTTCAAGATAGCAGCTTTCTCTTTATTTTCATGACAGTAAAAGTGCTGATGAAAACTACTTTAGTCTTAAGGCCTTTTTCTTAGATAGCATATGTGAAATGAGTTGACAGGTCTCAAATTTTATCACCAGGAGCTTGACTACATTCATTGCTGAGTTGGCCAACAAAACCAAACAGAAAGTTAAGGTTTGAACCTGGTTTAAGTATTCCAGCATCCAGCTCTCCCCCACCCCGACATTAAAATCATTCAAGCTTTGAGTTACGTCTCTGAGATTTAATAGTTCTGTTTCTGGATCGAAGCACATTGGCAGAGCAACGTGGAAGGCGTTTGTCATTCCACAGTACGTGCTGTGCAATTATGGACATTAATCCTGCGTGCACTTTTCAGAACAAAATTGAATTGTATGTTCTGTCCCTGAGAAGATGGCTTCCTTTTAGTTCCATAGCACACTGAAATTAAAGTCTGCTGAGAATATAAATGAGGTCTTGTTTCAACTTTATGACTTTCCTGCAGGCACTAGTAGACCAGATAGAAGAGGTACAGAAGTGTTCTCCTTTTTGAAAATCAGCAAATACAACAAAAGATACAGATAAATTCTGATAAAAGCAAAGCACCTTTGAGACTTAGTCTAGTGTGGTTTGGTTGTTTATGTACGGGATGTTTCCCTACAAATCCAGGTCAGGTTTGTAGGTGACAGCAGAGCCACCTGAGTTCTCATGAGGCAAACTGTACTTTTCCTTTGCTTGCGCTTTGTTTGCCTCTACATGTTTGGGTTTGGTCTCTAGATTTTAAAGCTGCTGTCCGCATGTTGGACACAACTGACTGTCGTAGAGCACTCGGTGCTGTGTGTCAGAGTGCGCTGAGCCACTTAGGGGACAGCAGGTTACATATTCTGGTTAATCCACTCTTTCAGCTAGCAGCCACATCTGTTTGCATGTTCCTCCACAGCGTGGCAGTCACTTCTTACCTTCTTAGGAGCTTATTTCAATAGTTTTTGCATTTACTGACAGAACATGGCTCTTGGAGACACAAACTGTGCTGTGGAAACACTGTGGCATAAGGATCTGTGGAAGAAGGAAGCGTGGCAGGATTTCCCTCATTTCCCAGTGGATAGTCCCAATCACGCTACAGCTCTTCCTGTAGAGAGGAAACTCACAGATCCAGATCTCATGAACTGTTGAGTTTGTTGATATCTCTGTCTCTCAACAAATCTGATGCTGTGAAGATCGACCTCCGTTGTTTATCAGTAGGTCCCCAAGATGCAGTGCTCATGTCTTGTGTGGTAGATGAACTTGATGTTTCACTGCTCTGCTGTCTTATTGATTATATTTTTAAGATGACGGGGGTTGGGGTTTGGGGCGTGGTGTTTTGATTTTAGGGCTTACGAGAGAGATGGAGTGAGTGAGTTACTATCGGCACGTTCTGTCTGGGCTCTTGCTGTTTTGGGTGCTGCTCCTCTACTGCACTGCCGTAGTCCACAATTGTCGTTCTAGAGATAGATGTACAACCTTTGCTGCCTTTGCTTCTCCTGTGTTGGATACTGGTTGGGGAAAGTATGTGTAGTAGGCATTACATGGAGGGAGCGATCAATGTATTATTTTGTCTTGAGTTACTTTATTTGATCTAAGGTTGATCTATCAGACTGTTTATTAAAGAGATTGTGATGGATACCCAGTACCTCTGATGACTCCTCTTATGTCATAGCTCAGATAAAATAGCTAGTAGGAAGTGGAAAGATCATGATACTAGATGGGTATTTAGGTTGTCAGAATGTCAGCGCTAGTGTTGAAAGTATGACTGAAATATTGGCTAGAACTCTTGAGGAAAGTGTCATGAAATTTGCTCAGGCCCAACAGTTAAGATCGTATTTCATGTGAATGGACGCTTACACCAAAACAATGAACCTTAGAAAGCTACTGGGTAACTCTTTTTCTGATACAGGTCAAGAATCACGATCCATAAACATCTCAGTGGGTTTCCTTTTCAAAAACGTATGTGCTGTCAGGCAGAAAGCAACAGCAGCTCAAATCACAAGATCTTTTCTCAAGGACTTGTATATAAACCAGTTTGAGGTTGTTTTTCCAATTGTCTCCATGTAAATATTTTTTCTAATATTAGCTAAATATCATATTCTATAAAGATGCATAAAAAGTTTCAAGGGAAGGTTAAATCAAAGGTGCATTTGTGCCACATTAAAAAAACTTTATTTCACCACATATTGATAATCACAGAATCATAAACTCCAGTGTGTAATATGAAAACAGGGATGCTGTTTAGCACTGGTAGCAGTGGCTGAAATCTCTTGGTGCTAACCATGCTCAGGAGCAAGTGAGTACAGTGCAGGGGTTGTACTCTTCCTCCCCCCATCTTGGTTTTACTACTTAAGGATATTTGCATGACAATAAAATCTGGTTCTTTGGCACTCATCTGCTCCTGCTGTTTATTCTTCGCTTGAGGTTATTGTCTCAGTTTGTGACAACATAATTGGTTTCTGTGGAGAAGATTATGATATTGATGAGACTTATATATGACTTCAGGTGAGGTGCAATCAAAGCAACAGTTCAGAATAGAAGGTACTGTCTGTTTTCATGCGGTTTTCACTAAGGCTCATTCAGCAGTTCAATTAAGGATGTTATTTATTACTGAATTATATCGCGCAAAGCTGAAGTATGGACACCGTTATGCCAATACAGGCATGACTAGGGTCAGTGCTGCTTATTTTGTTTTCTAAGCTGATGTAAACTGCACCAGGCTAGTCAGATAGATGCTGTTCACACAAGGGTTGCTCACTATTTGTCGTAATTTAGTGTTCTCTAGTGTAGACAAGCTGAAAGAATTGAGCTGGAAAATGCTCTCTTAATAGTTCTTTCTGTGTATTAAATATTTCTTTGAATGGTTAGCTGCTCTTGTACAAGATGAGATTTTTGGAGAGCAATTATAATCAGGAAGTTTACTTTATTGTGTTGTTTTCCCCCCACCAATTCCCAACTTGCTATTTTATATCATATCCTATGCAATTCTTTTAAACGCCAGCTCGCTAAAGTTTACCTAGCATTTGGAAATCATTCTGAGATCTTCTTGGCATGTGTGTCTTCACTCCTAACGCAGGCCTCATAATTAGAGCTCATTTGTCAATTGTGTTGCTGTTGTAAGCAACAGAGTGGAACACGCTCTCCTGTGGCAGGGCTGGCTGAGGACCGAGGTTTGATGTGGGTTGCGCTTGGTGACCTGCTGCAGCCCAGATAGGCCAGTGCAAATATGAGGAGTGCTAGTATGTGCTGCAGATGAGAGGAGTAGGATGATCTATGTCATGATTTAATTTGCTGTGAATGACATTTCGCCGGGGTGTGACTGGTGGATTGTCCTTGGGGGATGTCACAAGTTATTTTTTTTTCTCCTGTCTGGATTACAGAGCCAAAAGGCTGGAGGGGGTGAACAAGCACGAGCCAGGTTACGCAGAGCCTCGCGTGGAATCAGCGCGGGCTAGTGGCGATGTGGTCTGCCCACGGGCAGGTGCGGGACCAGGCGTCTTCCTTCCGGATGTCATCTGTTCTCCTGCCTCTGCTGGAGGCCAACTGTATAATGGAACCACAAACACTGTTGTAATCGTGTCAGTTATCCCTGCTTCATGGTTTAAAGCTCTCCTTTGTAGGCCTGTAGTGAGACATGCATCTCCCCCTTCCTCTCTCCTCCAGAAAACGTTGGATTCTGGTATTACCTTGTGATTCTCAAAGCCAAGGCCTTAGGCACATGCCTTTCATGCCTCAGCTTTCATCTGCTCCTGCTCTCTTGGTTGTGTACAAACACAATGGGGGAAGAGAGAAACCTGAGGAGACAGGCTGAACATACCCGATCGCATTCTGGAGAGCCCCATCGTGTGTTGCAAGTAAATGCTTCACTACTGGCGTCACGGTTGAGCAGGATTGGGAGAATACCATCACATACTCATAATTCAAGCCTGAGTTGGTGAGAGGACAGAAGTACAAACGAGAAATGGGTATTTAAGGTATTCAAAATAAGGAAGGGGCATAATTACATGATTCACTTGGCTTTATCAGCAGCCGCCTGTAAATATGCGTTTAAAGTTTGACTGTATTTTGCTCCTTAAACTTGAGCGGCCAGGCTTTGTGTAGATCACAGTGTCACAAGGGCTGTGTGCGGGTGTGAGGCAGCGTTGCTGCTTGCTCCTGTGCCAGATCCTGCCTGTTGCTGCCTCCTCTCCCGGGCTACCCAAAGTGTTTGTGCAGCCAGGGGGTAATTCAGACCAGGGAACCGAGCTGAAACTAGTTTGGCAAAAATCCTGTTGCAAGGGCCATTAGATGTTCTTCTTTATGGCTTCTTGGTTGCTCAGCACATGCAAATATTTAATCTCATGTTTAATTCTGTGTTGTGGGCGTAAGAGCCAGAGGCAAAATCCTAACAACTTGAATGGAATCGGGATTTCCCCTGAAAGCAGGCCCATAAATCCAATGGGAAGTTTAATTCCCAGCACTCAAATTCAGGCCTTGTGTGTCTTGACCCTCAGCTGCAAGCTCTCGAGGGCAAAGGCAGCGTCCGTGTTCAGGCGCTGGCCCTCCGTCGACCTTTGCATCCAGGACAGCTCCCCAATTAACCGGTGTGAAACAGTTCACACTGCAGGGAGGAGGATGGTTTTATTGTAAACCCCCAGAAGCAGGTTGGGATGTTCAGAGCAGGGCTGGAAATGGTTCCGCAGGAGTGAGCGAAAGGGGGGAGCAGCTCTGCAAGCCGGGTCACCTCGTATCCCATCTTATCCCAGTGCCGGCTCTGCCACAGCAGGGGCATCGCTTGAAATCCCAAAGTTTGCTCGGTGCCTTCCTCCTCCCGAGGGATGGAGGTTCCCTCCTCCCGTCCCGTCCCTGGCAGCGGGAGGCGAGGCGGCAGGTAGGGAGGCAGAGGGGTGTGTGTCTGTCTGTGCGCCTCTCCTTTGTCTCCGGCAGCCCGTGCAGCGCCGTGCACCCTGCGGGCGGCCGCGCATCCCAGCGCCGCGCATCCCCTCCCCGCTCGGCACACCCAGGCAGGCCGAGCATCGGCCCGCCCCCGCCGGCCCCCCCGGCAGCTCGCGGGGCTAATTACCAGCGGGGGGCCAAATGCCCGCGGGGCGGTGAAACATCCCCCCCCCCCCCCCCC
>VYZM01017082.1:190664-203184 GCA_013398915.1 Dromas ardeola | reverse complement strand
CGCCCGCCGGGGGCCGGCCCGGGGCGCACGGCCTCGCCCGCCGCGGGCGCCCGGGGGCACCGGGAGTTCGGCACCTCCCAGGGCCCCGCGCCGCTTCGGAGGCGAATGCGCCTGGAGCGTGTGATTGTTTCCCTCGGGGGGTTTCCCTGTCGTTGCCAGAATTACTATTTTTTTCTAATAAGATTCCTCAAATAGCTGGGAGGGCTGCAGGACTTCAGGAGAGAGTCTGATGCTGAGCCTGGCTACCTTGTCTTAGTTTGATTTATAGCCAAAACCTCCTTTCCGTTCCCAGGGACGAGGGATGTAGAATAAAGAGAAGGATGTGTGCTGAAATGAAAAGAGAACTTTTATTAATACTTCCAGGCTTTATTCTCCGAAGGTGGTGGTGGTGTTTTGTTTTTTTTTTCCTGTGGGGGAAGGAGAATAAACTTTTTAAATTTATGAAGTAATCTGTGAAAAATAATCTAGAACGCGTGTTCTAGATTACATATTTTACTCTCTAAGAATTGCCTAAGCAATTAAAAACGTACCATGACTAGAATTAAACACGTGTACACAATTTAAACATAAACGTGATAGTTTTGCTCATAACTCAAGGTGTTTTGCTCTTTAAAATCGTCTAATAATTTGCTTTTAGAGACAAGTTTGTACATAGGCCGGGTGTTGAGTCGGTCTTCCAAACCCCCTCTCGTTTCTAAAAATTTTACTATGTTTTGCTACATAATTGCACCAAGAAAGCAGGGCAGAAAAAGTTTGGACTGGCAGTGGTGCTGTGTCTTGGGTGCTCCGCAGGGATAGCAGTTCCGGTGTGGAAACCTGAAGAGAGACGTTAATGTGCTGCGCTGGCCTGGTGTAGTGTCAGTCCAACAACCTAAGCTAGGTCTTGGATGAGTAACTTTATTAAGCCTTTACTTAATTCTGCAGATTGTGTGAATGTGCAGGCCTGCGCTGCTGCTCAGCTCCCAGACCTGGTAGTTAAAATGTCCCAGCCCCCTTCCTTTTCTTAAACTTTGTCCTACACCAGGCCTTTTCCATTGGCTTCTCTGTCTTGGTGTGATTACTGAAGGCTTTTTTAAAAGAGCTAATCATTAGGAGAGCAGATTGGTCTCAGCTACGTAGTACCAGCTGTGAAATTGCTACTGGAGGTGCTAGTTCTTGCTGGATGAATTTGGAGAGTTGGTTAAGTTCTGAGATTCTTCAGCTCTTCTAAAACCTGAGGCTTGATAGCATTTTTATATCTTAATAGTTTAAAACAAAAATTAATGCAAGAAAGTGGAGATCCTTCCTGTGGGATTTCTTAAAAGGCTTGGTCTGAACCTAAATTATAACACTGTGACCTACGTAACAAAGACCTGGGGAGTGTTTTTCTCTCTGTTCATAACTGTTCCAGTGGTAAAAGCCCCTGTATTTTCATACAAGCCTGCTTAAACATGTGTAGTTATTATATTTTTCTACACGGGATGTGTCAAACTGGTATCACGTAGCTTTTCCACTGTGGTAGTCCCTGGTACGTAACAGGCGAAGGGCTTCGGCTCTCCAGGTGTAGTTGAACAGCACAGGTTCAGTGCTTGGCTAGGAGCTGCAGTTTTTGTCACTCAAACTTTGTTCTGATTTTCATTCTTCTTTCCCTGGTCTATGTCTAAACTAAGAAGGCAAACAGGCTGTCAGGTTTCGCAGTACGAGAGCAGATAGGATTTATTGCTCTTGCAGTAGTTGCAGTCAGCAGCGGGGCTTTGGAAGGGTGTGGGTGCCAGGGCATGTGTCCTGCCTGGTGCTGGCCGTGGGGAGGGCTGCCTGCTGCCTTCCTGGGTTTCTCGTCGTAGGAAGAAATTTGATTTCTGACTGTGATACTTAACTTCAGTGTGTGTAAACGGACTAAGAAAAATGCTCCTGGGTGGGGGTAAGGGGATTTGTCCTCAAGTAGCAGTAAGAAGAAAAGCTACATTTGCACAAGGTGCCTCAAGTCTGTATAACTTACTGATATCTTTCTTTTTAAGAGCTCCTACTTTGGATGCAGCTTATCTACAAAAGCATATTTTTGCCAATATATCTTATTCCAACCCTTCAGGCCTAACTTCTACCTCCTTACCACTAGAGAAAAATAAAGGGGGGCACTGGCACTGGCATGCCTGTTTATCACACCCTAAACAATGTAGCTATGCTGGCAGAAAAGCTGCCGGAGCATCACGAATGCCCAGATGAACCTGCGAGGTATAAACTTTTCTATTTACTTGTGGGAAATTGATCTGTTTATTCAGAAGTGGAGCTCTGTGTGGTCACCTGGCAGTGGTCACTAGGAACTACATCGCTTGTTGCAGGATGGGATGAGAAAGTTTGTAGGTATGAATTGGAGGAGATGATGGCCATGGACATCTGGAGAGAACTGATTCTGCTTGGGGATGGCTGGGCTTGAAAAAGTTTCACCGCCTTCCCTTTCCCTCTGATGCTCCTTGCTTAATGGGGGACCTTGGACTTGTCTTGCAGGACACTTTACCCCCAGCAGGAGCGTATGCCGATGATGGGTGATGTGACTCTCGTAAACCATCACTGCTAGTGGAAAACAACTCTCCTGGTGTTTGCACGTGTAGACTTTTGGGCAGATACGCTTTAGTCAGCCATGTTAGATTTGTGGTGCTGGCTTGCGCTCTTCAGTTAATACGGCTTTTAAGGATATTATTGGCATCTGTGATTTTTGCTGTCTTAAACTAGCTTAATTGACTTGTGGCAATTTAATGGCAGTACCCTTTTTTAGGGTTAATGTAGAGTTAATGACAGGATCTGTTTCGGAGACCTCTGCTAAAATGACTTTGGTGGATCTCGATCCGGGGCATTGGTGTGCGTGTTGCTGGTCTACGCAACTGCTGGTAATTGTCAATTTGACTGATTTTCTTAGCAGGAAGGCCAAACCTGCATGCCTAGAGTTGGAGGCTGGGAGACAGACATGTCACTGGAGCTGTTCAGGACGCTGCTGGCCCTGGGCAGGGGGCCTTGTCCTCCGTAACTTCCACTCTGTGTCTGATGTTATAGGAAGAGGCAAGGAAATAATTGATCAGAAGCCTTTGCTGTGGCACCCCATGGGCTTCTCCAGTGCCCAGTATCAGCCCATGACCCCGTATGTTTAGGGGGGGTGTCTTAACTGACAACAATTATGAATTGTGGGTTAATGTGTTTTGGTTTCTTCCTCTAGTGTTTATTTATCAGATGCTATAAAGAAATGCCCGGTAATTAAATTTGTTCTAATTCTGTTAAAAGAATTGTATTGGGATGCAGTGCCATATAAAGGTCTAAGTGCAGGACTGGCACCCTGGAAATCCTGGGTCCTCATCTTTCTTCGGGTGCTGATACTGTTGCGTGGACTTTGTAACACTACTGCAAGCCAGAATAAGCAGAACCTATCCACAGAAGGAAATCACCCCTCCCTTGCAAATGGAAGGAATATATTTACGTGGTGCAGCACCTTGAAGCAATGAACAGTATGCACGTAAGATATCTTGTCTTGGAGAGATTTACGCAGTGGATACATAAGCTGTTCAGATTGTACTTGGTTAGGAGGTGAAGTGCTTCGGGGTCTCACTGAGCTGGCCACATGGTAAGCCCTTCAGAAGGGCACTGCGTGTGTTCCTGGATTTTTGTCTGAGATGTTGAGTCTGAAATAATGGTATGGTGCCGCTGGCAGGAGTTTAAGCAGGTCACTGAAGCTGAGCGGTGGAATGAGGCCCATGCCCAGGTAAAGGCCACTTGCAGAAGAGGTTGTTTCTAGGCTGCAGGCTCTGTCAGCCTTGCTTTTAGGACCAAGACCTTCCTCCTGGGCTCTGTTGCAGGGTCAGCTGATCTTGCATTTCAGAGCAGAGGAGTTTGTATGTGAAGTTGCCTGGTGACAACTCCAACAGAGCCCTCTTGATGTTGGGATATAGCAGTTGGGGCACATCAGCACTTACTTAATGATGCATTTAACAGCTGATAGCTCTTGAACGTTGTCTCCAAAGCTTGATGCTCTTGGTATTTTTGGTTACCTGAGGTCTTTTGAGTTATTCTTTGCAACTGTGAGGGTTAGAAGTCTGTTGCTGTAAACATCGAAGATGTGTTTCTGTTGTAGTAAGAGTTGTGCTCAGGGCAGAGGCCCTTGGTGCCTCTGCTGCTTCTCACCCTGGTGATGGTGGATGGCTTTTCGGTGACTGACAAGCAGGGAAATGACATGGTGAAAGTGTGCTAAGGTACCTCTAAGAAGGCAGTAAAAATTTCCCAGCAGCCAAATGTTTGTCCATAGCCAAGATAGACTAATGTTCCGAGTAGTGACTCTTCCAGGTAGCATTTCCGAGGGGCTTGTTTAGAGTTGGAAGTATCATTTCTGGGCTTATTCACAGGTCTGCACAGCCCCGTTGAAAGACTTGAATTGTTGATGACCATCCCGCCCAGTCCCCTAATTGTTGTCCACCTGGAGCGCTGTTGAATTCGGTGGGGGTTATAGGAGCTCAGCACTTCGAAAAATCGGTCTGGCAATCAGTCCCGTTTCCTGTCTGAGGAGCGGGCATGTTTAATCACTGTGGGGTGGGAGGGTGATCCCAAACTGGTGATTTGTAAATGGCTTTGTAGTTCATAGTGTATTACATTTGATGGCCTAAGTTTACTCCCAGTACCGAGGTGCTGTAGAGGCCATGCTGTCTCTGCTTCAGGGCCAGGAGTAGGTTACTTTTGTGTGTTGTATAGCAGCCAGCTGGGGCGGGGGGGATGAGGGAAGAAAATAAAACCCACACAAAAAAAACCAACAAAGAACTAGCAGGGTGTCCCACTAACATGCCTTGTTTTAGAGGTCTGTGCAAGTCCACCAGCTTTCTGGATTCCAGTGTAATAGGGGTAGATATTTAGTATATTAATCCTAGTATGTTTCAGAAGCTGTTTGCACAGCCTTCATTAGGAGCTTGGGAGAGTGGTTGTCATCACTTCAGCATCCTCCTGCCCCTCTTCTGAAGACTCTTGCTGTGGCCAGAGAAGTATGGGCACAGTTTCTGTGGAGGTGCTGGAGAATATAGGGGATTGCTTGTGATAGTATTTCAGGCTCTGTCTCAACTCCCTGGTTTTTGTTGTAAGATTTAAGAAAAAAATCTCTTCAAGTTTGGTATAACCTTTCTTTTCTTGACAGTTCGCAGAGGTGGCTGCTGGCAACTGCAGAGTCAGCAGGCACAGGCTGTGCTTGAGGGTCTCAGCTCATCTTCTTGGGAAAGGAGGTGATAGGATCTGCTATGCAGGTGGGAGACTATGTTGGTCCAGAACCTAGTTTAGGGTTTAGTGTGTCACCCAGCTCTGAGCTTGAGGCCGTGGAGCTGCTGTTTGCTGGGCACTGTGGTAAACGCAGGTTAAGGAATCCTGCCATCCCCTATGACTTGGTCATTAATTGCAAGACAGCTCCTGTGCTAGGGGGGTGGCAAATTGCAGTACAGAGGTGGGAACAGGAGTTGGGAAGGAAATCTTTACCTAGTTTCGTTACCAGGACTGGTACATTGTAAAACTGCAGTCTGAGCTGGAAATCCTGCAGCATCTCTTCACTAACATCGACCTGGAATTTATCTGGCTGTCTGCCACGTGCTAAATAAACCCCAAGTCATGTTGGAGGCTCCTTCTACCCCCTTGAATCCCAGCCCCTTTCTGGGATTGCAACCCACAGGCCAGATTTTTCTTCTGTGGAGGTTTTCAAGCGACCACTTTGGAGCCCCTTGAAACTAGATACTAGTGGGAATTCCTGCAAGGCCTCTCTGGCCTTGCTGGCTTTGAGATCCTGGAGTGAAAACGTGGCTTGGACTGAGGATTGGTCGGTTGGTGAATTCGTACAAACCCAGCTAGTACAATTGCTTGGATTTCCTAATGAGCAATGGAGAGGTCTGTGTAGGTAAGTAATGTTACATACAGTGAGATCAGAGGTCTACACCTCTGCTGTCTGCTGTGTGGTGGTGATTTGTAAGGAAATCTGAGTTGTGTGGTGTGGTCTGGCCTGGCTTCAGACTTGTTCTTGTACCTTCACCTTCCCGCCTTCTTTTTTTTTAGGATTCTGAAATGCTGTGTTCAAGCGATGCCTTTTTACCGCTTGCATCTGTGCAGTGTCCTGGTGTTTAAGACGCTGTCCTTAGAATTAGGAGTTGGCTCGTATTACTGTGGCAGAATTAGGAGTTGTCTTTCAGCTGGAAAAGTACCGAGTTTGATTTTTCCTTGAAAGAGATTGCATTTTAAAAACACCATTCTAATAGTGCCGTGACTGCTTTTTGTCTTCTTAAAATCTTAACTGTGTTCAAACCTAGTGGGAAGGAGTCAGATGCTCGTGCAGAATTTTCCATGTGCTGTTGGCAGAGGGGAGCTGGCCCAGGTTGTTGTATGTATTTTGGTTTAACTTGTTCCCACTGATATCTAGCCTTTGGTTTGTATCTCGCTTCCCTTGCTAGTGGAAGGAGACTCTTAATAGAGAGAACTGAGGAGTGATTCATGCTGAGGAAGGAAATTATCTGTTATCTAGGTTGCCTCTAAGCCAGTTCTGCCAGAGCTGACTTTATCCTTGAGAGGCTGAAAAGTTGGTCTAAAAGGTAAATATTTATTCTTTAGAGTGTGTGAAATTGATCTGAAATCCAGGCGTCTGGTGGGGTTGCCGATGGGAAGGAAGCTGCACTTGTCTGTGTTCACACAGCACGGTGCGAGTCAACTTTCTCGCAGAACAAAAACTGTTCTGGAGGAGCATAATTAAAAACTTGCTGAAATCTGTGTAACCTCATTGACTAGGCAGTGTTTTCTCCCACCTCAGTTACAATAGTAGGTCTGTGGGAGAGAAAGCTGAGAGGTCTAGCTCCTGGTTTCTCTGCCCTCCCAGCACTGAGGTTCCTGGGATGGAGACTGTTAAAATGTCAGAACTCTTCTGCATCTTAAGAAAGCCACTGGAACTTTACTAAGTCAGCTGGGAGGAAGTTCAAATACTTGTCAGTGTGGCTTTTTTTCCAGGGTTATGTAGTAGGACACTTAGGGAAGCTTTTGTGGTACCAAGCAGAATGTTTCCATAGCCTTTCTTTTAAAAACTACAGTGGAAATTCTGCATGGCTTTCTATAGCCAACCTGCCCCTGCCTTGGTGATTGCCCAGAATTCAGCAGGAACAGAAAGTGAAACTGGCTGGTCTGTTGGTCATATGCTGAGATGTGCAGAAAGTGGAAAAATTGTATAAATGCTAAACCAGATGCAATCCTATTATTATCATCTTTATGGGGAAAACTGTCAGTGGTAAGAATGAGCCAAGCCAATTCTTGCATAATTAGCCCCATACAATTACATGGTATTTAGTGATGTTTGGCTTGAGCTGTAAGTTCTTGTGTTTAACAGGGAGTTTCTGATGAGAACATGGAATTTAGATATCCAGAGTGAATGTGTTGCAGTTAACCTAATCATTTAAAATCTTTTCATGCTCCTTTAGCTTCTGTCTTAAAGGTCATTGAAATCTAGACCTGGGATGCCCTTTTTAGCCTCTGCACAGCATCAGTTAGTGTTCTATTTTTGAGCACTTGCTAGTATTGGATACGAGGGAAGCTACTTTGGAAAGGTTTTGTAGTATTTGTGGTTTATTTCCTTCTTTATTACTTGGCAGTAGTTCCTACTCTCCTGTTTTTTTAGGGAGATTGCTGTGGCTTGAACCATTGCTGCTGAGTGTTTCTCTGCTATACCTAGGCTCATAATTACTTTTACTGCCTCCTTGGATTCTTCCACTTCCAGGGGAGGAAAGTAGACCTTCTGGCTTAACCTGAGCACAATCGTAAGAGCTCTCTAGTCCAGAGCTCAGCAACGGCACAGATCATCTCTTGACCTAAGCCAAGCACGTCACTTGGGACTTGGTCCTGCATTGAGTTGTGCATAAATCGATTCTCCCTGGCCTCCTGTTGAAGCGGGCTTGCTATAGCTTTGGGATCTCTCATTTATGCCTTGGTTTCTTTGTCTTTTTACAGTGCATCTTCTCTTGAAAGGGTAATAGAACTCCTTTAGCTATAAGAGTGATTGTGTGCATCTGCTGAGTATTACCCACCTGTGTATAGTACTGATACATCTGGCAGTTCTACATCTAAGATGTTTACAGCTCCTGTCCAAGGAAGTTCTGTAGTTTAGATGGTAAGTGGGATGTGTAATTAACCTTGTGTGTCTGGCTCTTTCAGAACAGGGCAGTCGGACGGCCCAAAGGGAAACTGGGCACTGCTTCTGCGGTAAAGCTCGCAGCCAATCGGACAACCGCTGGAGCACGTCGGAGGAGGACGCGATGCCGCAAGTGCGAGGCGTGTCTGCGGACAGAGTGCGGCGAGTGTCACTTCTGCAAAGACATGAAGAAATTTGGGGGACCTGGCAGGATGAAACAGTCCTGCATTATGAGGCAGTGTATCGCAGTAAGTGTACCTGTTGCTACAGCTTGTTTGGAGATTTCTTTCCTGTACCTGTCTACTGGTGACAAGGTGTGGCACTGAGAACTCTGCACTGAGTAGTCTCTAAAGTGCATCAGGCAAAACAGTGAATACCTGCTCTCTCCATTCAGATCTCTTGTTCCCCCATCCCCCAAATCTTAAACCAGAATGCTCCTACAACAGTAGCGTGGCTTTCATTCTCAGTAATATAGAAGGTAGATGTGGCGATTATCAGTACACCAGAAGTTGGGACTCAAATCACACTGAAATTCTGGAATTTGGGGGAGAAGGGGAAGAGCGGGAGGTTCTCATTCAAAGGGAGAAGAGTCCTGTTTGGTTTGGATCTCTGAATTTCCTGAGAATAGCTGACTTGCAACAATCTTTACTATCTTAACTACTTAACCAACTTAAGATATGGAGAAATGTTTGACTGGCGTCCTCCAAGATTTTGGTGTTGGTGACCCTAGCCCCAGGCTTCTTGAGACCTTAATTTCTACGTGTTTGCTATTACCTCGGCATGTAGGAGGGATCTGATCCAGATGAGCCAAAGAGCCATCAAGCCACAGTCTTGTCTTACTCAGGGACTAGAAACGGCTGTCAGGGGATGAGCATCAGAACAGCGCAAGCAGGCAGTCAGACAGTTTCCTGAGCTCCTGTGATACATTGCTTAGAAGCTTCTTGAGTCATAAGTGATAGCTTTGTATTTAACAAATATTGACAGATTAATCTTCCATTTAGTTGTCCAAGCACCTTTTGAATCTATTGCTTTCATACTGATTGTCATGGAGCTTATCCTCAGGTCTCGTGTCTACAGTGCCCGCATTCAAGGGTAAAAATTAGCTTTAGCTTTTCTCTTGATTCTTTGGAAGGTCTTGTTTATGCTGCTGTGAAGGGTTTGGTTTTCTGTTGTTTTTTTTTTTAAGGAAAGGAATGTTGTTTATTCATAACTGAAATATCACCCCATCTATACTGATTTCTCCCTAACTCTTGTTACAGTTCCTTTCACTTAGTTGTTTGGGGTTTTTTCTTTAATTTGACAAGGAAACTGAAGTGGAGGCATTAAATGACTTGGTCTGACACTGATAAAAAACTGATAAGCGCTTAAGGTTTCCAGTAGTTGCTCCTAGTAGCTCACTCCATGTCCTGTTCTAAGCCATGCACTGTTCTTGACATAGAGGACTGGATTCAGCTCTGCTGGATCTTTCAGTAAAGTACATAGAATATCTACCTTTCCGCAGAGTGCTTTTGCAGCTCAAGTGTCTTTTCTTTGAACACTTGATTTCCTGGAGTGTGGCATGAATTGAACAGCATGGATGAAGAATTTATTATTCTCCAAGGGGAAGAAATAGTGAAATCATGCTGCCTTTTTAGTGGAGGGATTAAATTAGGGCTGCAGTGTGCTTTCTGGTCCTGACTGATGAAGCAAACTTTCATACTAAGCTGTTTCACTCTTGATACACAGATGAGCCTTTTGGAGATGAACTGGGTTCTCTTCTGGCTGAGGGTAGTTATCCTCTCATCCCCTTTCTTCTAATGAAGAAATACTTTTTCTTCTTGATATCTGCGGTTTTATTTCCAGAAGCTGTGATCGGAGTACAGGACTTGGTAGCCAGGGTACTCGGATTCCCTGTCCCACCCTTGCATGCACTGGAGAAGACAACATCTCTGCCCTTCGTAGGTTCCCATTGGTATAAGTAGCAGGGGGAGTATTACAGAATTTCTCAGAGCAGCAAAAGCACAGAAAATTAACAGGTTGAACTGTTGTAACTTTTAACGGTGCTTTACATTTCTATAAGCAATTCTGTTGTCTTCACTGTTGTTTATTATGTTCTCTAACAATTGCAGTAGTGTTTATTATGTTCTCTAACAATTGCAGTAGTAATATATTATGGTACCTATCCAACAGCTTCCAGCCCAAAAAAAACCCACCCCGAAACATCGAAGCAAGGCTCTGTGGAAGTAATGATCCCTACAGTTTTGGGATTGTGCTTTCCTCTAGTTAATAACATTGACAATATTAACTAGACGCAGACTTTCATTAAACTCGGAAGCCTTAAGAGAGCCTGTACTGCCATTCGGAGAACAGGAAACTCCTCTGCATCACTAGTTCAATCAAGATAGGAAACAGGAGTGCCTGGGACACTTTACGCTACATTGAATATGTCTGAAGGGAGTGTGGGGGCTCTGTGCTGGGAGGACGAGTTGTGACAGCATGGCTGTGGGACAGGGCTAGTTGGGACACAGAGGAGATTCCCAACACACCCTTGCTCCCAGCAAGAAAAATTGTACTGCTCCTGGGATGTTTGTTCTTGTGCGTGGATATAAATACGTACTGTGTGGGAGATAGAACGAAACAAGTGGACAGAGCTGTTACGGCTCGGGACAACTTAGCTTTACTCTGGTTTACCTGCTGGTGGAATGGGATCCTGGGGATTCCTATTTTGTGCTTGGAGGAAGGGTGGGAATTAAATAGCATTAGCAAAATGCTTTTAAAATGGAGCGTGGGTAAGTACTGGCATGAGAAAGCAGGAAAGTGTTGCTGTAGCTAATGTATCAGATGTTGGTGTGTGGGGCAGCACACTGTACTCTGTAATGGCTTACTATAGCTAGCTTTTTCCCTGTCTGAAACTTGCTGAAGGATGCACTGTTGCTGGATAGGTTTGGTTCGGTGTGCAAGTATGCATTTACGGATTTTATTCACTCCATCTACAAGAGATCCTTGCTGTGAAAAGCCACATCTCTGCCTCTGGCTACTTAATAGTTAAGGATTTGCAACCTAATCGATGGCATTTCACAGCCAGCTTCTTAGGAGGATCTTCCTTTTCTTTCGTGTAATGAGGCTTTACCTTATTGCTGCAAACCAGAAGTTTGTTCCTCATTAGCACAAAGGTGGCTTTTTAATTAGACTAGCATTGAGTGCTTTGACATGGGTGACACATACGTGAGATGCTGCAGTTCCCTTTCTGCCTCAGCAAAAGATAGAAAAGAAAAAAAATCAGTGCGTTTCTCACTTGTGGCACTTGCAGGAGAGGAATTCTCTTTTTAAGTGTCTGTGCAGCGCTTTTTGCAATGCTCAGGTTGGGAGCAGAGCCCTAGATAATAGGCTGTCAGTTAGAAAAAGGTCTGGTTCTGTTGTGGGCTTGCTGTGAGACCTGGATTGGGTCCCGTAACATCTGTCTGCCCTGCTTGTAAAATAGGGGAGCTGACAAATTGCTAGTCAGATTGTGAGACTTAATGAATGTGAATAGTGATGTTTTAGGTTGCTTGCTTTCCCTCCCATTGTAGCCTAGTGAAGTGACATGCATGCCACTGTCTGTGTCAGCTCACAGATTCGAGGGACCCACCAAAAAAGCATTTTCATCCATCCCTGGGATGTCCCATGAATGTCTGTCACTACAGGGAGGGCACTTTTCATTCCATGAAATGTCCTGTGGTGCTTGGTCTGGGTACCCAGCCCCAGTTATTATCTGTTTTTCTTGCCTTTGTTGCTCTCCTGGGCTGGTGCCTTCAGCAGTTTGCACAATTAATCCCTGTTTGTCTCCTCTTTGAAATGAGGATACTGTAAATGCACGTTGAGTTCTTGTGTTTCCGTATGTTTTCCATGTCCTGATCAAGACTTCTTTCTGATATATGTAAACAGCCGGTGTTACCTCATACTGCTGTGTGTCTGGTGTGTGGAGAAGCTGGGAAAGAGGACACCGTGGAAGAGGAGGAGAGCAAGTTTAATCTCATGCTAATGGAATGCTCCATTTGTAATGAAATAATACACCCAGGATGCCTTAAGGTGAGTACAAGGATGTGGTACATGTTGGAAGTGAAAACTGGATTGCTTACCACCTTAGTATAAAAGTACTGTACAGAAATTAGAAAGCTTTCACGTGTTTGTCTTTGGAAACTTAAGTGAGCAAAGAATTGGTGTGAGAAGGAGGGTGACAGCCGTGGCACACACAATCCTGACTGGCAGGCAGGGATCCTCTGATGTAAGCAGAGACTCTTGCTTTGGACGGCCTCCAAATTGTTTGTGTGTGCAAATGTCTTGTGGGGTTTTGTTTTTCCCTTCCCTCTCCCTTCCCTCTCCCTTCCCTCTCCCTTCCCTCTCCCTTCCCTC
>VYZM01017082.1:165938-189688 GCA_013398915.1 Dromas ardeola | reverse complement strand
CCCTTCCCTCTCCCTTCCCTCTCCCTCTTTCTTCTTGTTTAAGGAAGTGATGAGTTTCAGTTGGGTTGGGGAGCTTGAGAGGACAGAGAAATGTGCCTGTACATTTGGATGAGTTAATCGCAATCCCTGTATCAGGTAGCTCCTTCCTGTGTCCCACAAAATACAAACAACTAGTTTGCTCTTCATGTTTGTCCAGGCACAGATGTGCCAAGCAGCTGGCTTTAAAGATGTTATGAGCAAATGTTGCAGTAGGAAGACTGCAGCTCTAGAGAACAAACTGAGCGAGTTTCAGGCTGCAGGAGTGCTCACCCTTGGCTGACTGACTTGAGTTCTTTGAGCAGCTATATTCTTTTCTGGTAACAAAAGTGTCATTTTGGGTGTATCTTTGTGTATGAGCATTTAGAGGCCTCTTTTCTCCAGAGCTGGTGTGTTTCAGCTGATCAGCCATTTCCTGTTGCTGATTTGTTTATGGTTAAAGTGATTTGCCAAAGCAAATGTATTCTGACACACCATGCCCCAGAAAGCAGCTTTTGGCCCTTCTGGGATCTTTGGGAGGAGAGGTACGTTCCTTATGCAGGCCCGAGGTGATGCTCTTCAGGCCTTTTATTTTTCTTGCGCTGTACATAGTATTGCATCAAACTATGTGTGTGTCATTTATTAGAGCAGAAGGTAGGTAGCTGGCAAACCAGAACTGTGGCTGTCTCCTTGCTCTGTGAAATTGGTGCTCACAGCTCCTGCCACGGATGGGCTCTGAAAGGGAGCTTTACTTGCTTGGCTCTGCTTAAAACAAGGCTTTGGGGGCTGATAAAGCAAGGGAGGAGCTGCTCATTTTCAGAGGTACCTCAATTTTGGCTTGTCGGTGCTGCTTTGCTACTCCAGTCCTTCCTGAAAGTGCCCTGTGTGCTCCCCTGTCTCTTGCTTTGCAGTGTCAGTGACACTTCGTGGCTGAGTCCAGAGGACATGATTGTTGTCTAGTGGCAGTTCAAGTATGGTTTCCTCTCCCCATACCACATTTGGGACTAGTTGCACAGGATGTGGGTCAGATCTGTGAAATCAAGCAAGTGATGTTTGTTCTTTTATGCATGTGTGGGGTTCCGAGTGCTGTTTTGGTAACTAGGAACAACACTCTTGCTCTGGGTGTTTTTGAAAATTAAGCAGTGGGACATTTACAGTGTGCCTTGTGTGTATTGTATTTTAATTTCTTAGTGCTTCTGTTGAGATGGGCTGGTGGGGTAACTGGTACTGTTTATTTACTGAGACAAAAGGGCACCGGTAGGATTTCAGAATCGTCTTGGAAGGCGAGATGAGACTATGCAGCAGCGAACAGCAAAAGGAAGATGGAGCCTCTTCCTTGGTTCCCTCCTTGCGCTTTATTCCTGGGTTCCATGATTTTCTGAGAGACAAAAATCTGTTGCTGTGTTTACGTTTTGCTTGAGCCCTTGACATGGGCTTAAGCCCAGAGGATGGAGCCCATAAATAGTCCTTGTGGGAAGTGCCTTTGAATGCAGACGCAGCCCCAGGGCAGCTGTTTCGGCTGTCCACCAAGAGATGGTCCCTTTCTGTCCTACTTAGTAAACAGCCAGTAGTACATACAAACTGTCGATCATCTCCAATTCAATGTCTGGCAAATGTATTTTTGGGGGAGACTGGAATAAGCTGGACCACTGAAGGGAGGAGTGTCCTTCCCTGGCTTATTCCCATGTGAAGTGAATTCCTTCCAAGATGCATTTCCAAAGCTTGTGGAGCAGTTTGGCACGTGCACTGGCTAATTTGTACTCCAGCGCAGGTTGTTGCTGGTTTGAAGTCCATCCACGTCCAGCTTCCTGATTTGACTGTACATGTTTGGGGTGGGTTTTCTCCATGAAAAAACAGGGTCAGAGGATGATCTCTTTGAGGAGATTAAGGGTAGCTCTGGTGCACCTGTGCTCCGACACACTCGCAGCCTCGAGGGGCTTTTGTGGGTGCCTCTTGCTGGGGGAGCCCTGGGTACCAGAGCGCATTAGGTGC
Organism: Dromas ardeola; assembly: GCA_013398915.1. NCBI lineage: Eukaryota > Metazoa > Chordata > Aves > Charadriiformes > Dromadidae > Dromas > Dromas ardeola. The sequence continues at coordinate 187,681 of VYZM01017082.1, read as the reverse complement.
TTGCGTTGGAACTGCGCTAGAGATGGCCAGGATGTTCTGTGTACCAGGAGGTGTCATGGTGGAGTATCTGACATGGTGCTTTCCTTGAAAATACAATACCAGCGCAAATGCTCATTTTGATGAAGAGTTACTTATGAAAACGATCTTGGCGAGCATTTCGCAAGCATTGTTTCCAGAGGGAGCTAGTGAGATTTTCAGAGGAATACTGCCTTTCATTGTTACAGAGCATTTGAGTTGAGCCAACATTGATGAATTTTTCTTGCTACATGTCAAATTGCTAGTAATGCTGGTTAGCATGTGTGAGTTAGTGCAGTATCTGATGCTGTTTCCTTAAGGAGGCGGGGTTTGTTTTCCCCGGTAGGAGCCTGTTCTTCTTCATCTTAGGTGGATACAGTGATAATGATGGAAAAGGTGAATGTTTAGGTGTCTTGTCAGAACAGCAGAAATACAAAGACCTTTTCCAGCACAGCTGCACTGCTGCCCATGGCTTCAGCCCAGGTATGTCTCGCTGCCTGTGTTGTTTCAGTCTTGGTGCTGCCAGAATTCATGGCTCTCGCTCAGCGATGTCAGATCAGCATCCTGGGGTCTCCACGTTCCTTAACAAGAAGACTTCACAGTAGCGTGGTCTCATGTTTAGACTTTCTGAATCGCTGACCTCGTGCTGCAGGTATGTTTCTGAAGACGCCTCATGCTGTGGCTCAGACACCCACCTGCTGTTTGTAGCAAACACTCAGAACTGGCTACCACCCAGCCTGAAAGGCTGGGGACAGATTCAGTGGCAGGTTTGTGTGTGTCTAATTAGTTTGCTTACAGTTCCTCACATCTGTTCGTTTCCTTAAACTTCACAGAAGGGACAGAGCTGTAATGCTTTCCCTTCAGTAGCATTTGTTCTATATTCAGTGCGGGAAATAACTTGTTCCCAACTTGGGCTTGGGCCAGGAATTGTTCCCCTGAGGCAGACATGTATACAACAACTCCTGAAGTATCTTACACCTACCATGGGAAAGAAGGTTCAAAGGCACACAGTTGTGATAAAACCAGTATTTAAATTCTGCCCACTTCATTTACTCATTTATTAACTCCAGAAGACTTGCTGAGAGAGACTGACATGTCATCACTCTTGCTAGATGGGGAAACTAGAATGGCTGCTGTCTGGCTCAGGGACTTGAGGAAGCAGCTCCCCTAAAACCAGGGCTTGATCCTGCATAGCTAGCGCGTTTGCTCTGAGCTGGGAGGAGAGGAGGAAATGTTTCAGAAACATGAAAAGTCTGCAGATCTTTGCCTCTGCCTGTTCCAGCAGCAGTCTCCGGCTACTGTGCTGCCGATGCCAATGCCTAGCTATTTGTCTTGACAGTAGCATGTCTTTGCTGTCTATAATAGTAATAAATTAATCTTTTTTTTTTTTTTCTTCCCCCCCCAAGGCTTATTTCTGAATATATAACTAAACACTTAAATGTGAATGTGCCATCAGTAAGCATATGTGTGTGTGTGGAGGGTGTTTCTGCCTTAGTTCTACTTTTCATCCTCAGTTTCATTCACAGAAATGCCTTTTCAGAAACACCCATCTCCTGTTTGGAAAGTAACGCAGGCTCCTATATGGAAATTCAGAAACCAGCAGCTTTTCAACTGTGTAGGGCAGGACTGTGCTTTTGTTGTGTAATAACACTGAGCGTGCGTCTGCTCTTTCAAAAAGCAAAATGCCAGTCTCTCTGAGGTAGTGAAATAGTAAGCATTTCTCTTCCTTATACTAGCTGAGTAACTGGGGGTGTGAGAAACCTTAAAAATGCCTTCATATGTCCAGTCTTCTGAATAAAAGTGCCTGTTCTCTAGCTAACTTGGCAACCGTCATTTTTACTGGCATGTGGGCTTGAGGGCTGGAGGCATGGGACTGCTAGTTCTGATCCATAAAGAAAAATATTTTAAGGAACGCTTGATTACAGTGCAGGGTGCTTTGCTTCTAAAAATGCCAAGCAGTATTAATGTATGTGAGGATGCGTGTATGGGAAAAATCCCTTCCTATTAAAAGATCAGACTGTGCTTCACTCGGGGGGGGGTGACGGGTCAGGACTGAGCTTTTCAAGTAAGTGGTGTGGGAGGACATTTGGAGATGGTGTGGTTACAGTCCTGGGTTTTGGTTTTGGAGATGGGGTTTTGGTTTGGATTTTTTTTGCAAGAGCAGAATGTGCCCTGTGTTCGTTGGGATTGTCATTGACCATCATAAAAAGCCCAGACCTGAACACTTTGTCAAATACTAATTTGGCCAGCATGCTTTCCTCCCGCCTTGACATCATCAGAAGGGGAATTGTGCAGGACCGAGGGCTTGCTCAGCACCAGCAGGATGGCGCAGCACCTGCGGTGATCTGGGTTTCTTTTCTGCAGCCCTTGGGAGGGCAGCAGTCGATCAGAGAAAATTGAGCTGTACAAAATGCCTCTAAATGATCTCCCTGTAGACACTTACAGCTTTTTGCAGCACGATTGTGAATTGAGTTGTGCCTCTCTTTCGCCAGGTGAAGGAATCGGATGGTGTGGTTAACGATGAGCTGCCGAACTGCTGGGAGTGTCCAAAGTGCAACCATGCAGGGAAAACTGGAAAAGTGAGTTTAATGGGAATAAGTGGTGCTGGAATGAGATACAAAATCTCAAGCATTCCCTCTGGCTTGTAGGTATAATTTTGCCCAATACCAACTTTTGATTTTGTGCTTAATTCAGTTGAGTTGAAGGAAATAAGCTGATGGCTTTCTACTCTAATAATTTTTGTGTTCCTCTTCCATACATCAACACTTCACCCACAACCTGGGAATATTTGGTTAGTTCTGTGCACTGCTGCATCTTAATTTCTAAGGTGAAAATACTTTTTTTTTTTTAAAAAAAACAAAATCCAGAAGCAGTTATGCAAAACCTGACGTGTCTGTTGGAATTAGTGAAATGTTATTTCTTTGCAAACTGAGATAAAACACTGCAAGTGTGTACTTAGAAAAATAACTTTATGAAGGTTGAAACTATTTTACTCTAACTCCTTGCTAATCATTTTGTCTGTTACAAAGTGATCAACCCACCACTGCTGGAGGCAACTTAGATAAAGAGCTGACCAAGGCATAAGATATAAAGTTTGTTTGTGTTTTGTCTCTTTGGCGTACAAGCAAAAGCGCGGACCAGGATTCAAATACGCATCAAATCTCCCAGGCTCATTGTTGAAGGAACAGAAAATGAATAGAGATAATAAGGAAGTAACAGATGCGGCAAAACGGAAAGGGGATTGTGAAGAAACTCCCAGGCGGAAATCAGAGGAACATTCCAAAAAGACTCAAGTTGACTCAATACTGAGGAGAAAGTCAGACGAAGTGCATCTGTGGAGGAAAAGGAAATTTGAGAAACCCCAGGAACCCACTATGAGAAAGCGGGTATGACAAAACACTCTTTTCATGTACTTACACAGATGCGCGTGGGCTGGTTGGGGCGCATGTCTCTTGCCTTCTGGCTTTTAGCTCATCTTGAAATCCCAGATTGTTACAAAAGAAACTGCGATGTTTTACCTTCCTTTCTGAAAGCTGCTAGTCTAACAGGACAGTAGTTTGAACAGCGACTCTCAGGCTGACGTTCAGAGGCCGAAAACACTGGGCTATGGCTGTTGTTTTATTCAAAATACTGGAAAACCCCCTTTAACTGAAAAGTCCTTACAAGATGCTTCGAGTAAGAACAAGGTGAAAATCAGTTTTTAATGGAAACCTTTTCATCTTTATCCACTTGGTGGCGCATGGCAGCTTGTTTGTGGCTGATTCAGGGATGTACAATGCTCTTAACCCATCAGAGGACCTTTAGAAATGACACCACCTGTAGCCTGCAGAGAGGAGGAGCCGCTCACGACAGCGATGTAGGCAGCTTTTCCCTGAATTTAACAGTCAGAGCTCTTGGGCCAGGCAGGGACACTCTGAATTGTCTTGTGGATTGTGAAATACGGTGCTTGGGATGTACAGAAACGCTGGTTTGCAGAGGTAGAAATGAGGACCTAGATTTAATGTCTCTCATGAGTAAATGGTTAATGGCTCTAAAATCAGAATCTGCGGCTGGTTTTGTATTGCACGTGTAGTTCATGCGGAGCGATAGTCAGTCTGCCCCGCAAGACTTGATGGGGGAACGCTACGGTACAGTAAATGTGGGAATTGGGGTTGCTTTGGTGGAATGAGAGAGCAAAATTCACCATACCAGTTTATGCACATCTGCTTTCTGGCCATGTGTTCATTTTCCCATCCCTTTGGACTCACTGCAGTGTTTATGGATGGCTTGAATTGCTCCAGGAAAGCCCCCCAGTGCGTGAGGAAGGCACTGTGGATCACCAAACCTTCATCAGACAGCACAACCAACAAATGTCATGTTTTGGGGTTTTTACTTTTCTTTCTTACAACAGCTAAAACTTGGGAAAGACGACAAACTCTTCAGGAAGAAGGTACTTTGCCTTTTTAATAGATGTGTTCTCAAGCCCTTCTAATTCCCTCTGCTCACGTGAGCTGAATGGTGAGCCAGTTTATCGGTCATGTCCTTGTGTCACGGCAGGCATTTTTATTATCGCGTTCACATCTTGAAATTGCAGAATATCTTTCTCATGGAAACCTTTACACACCAGGATAATTTAGCGGCAGTGTCTGGTTTTATATTTTCTATTCTGGTGTCCCATATTAAAATACAGCAGCGAGCTGTGTTTTGATGAACCAAGGAGTAAAATTTGGTTTCTATACCGGTGTTTTCGCTCTTCCTGTGTGGTTGACTCTTGCCCCTGCCACACAGCCCCTCAGCAGTCAGTACCACAACACATCCCTGGAGTCCTCCACTGACACCCCACGGAGTCAGGGGTGACCTGGCACGCAAGTACTGGTTACCTCTCACAGTCTGGCACAGTAACAGAAGTCTGATACCTTTAAACTAAGCGCTCGTCAGCACCCTGTGTGAAGGATGCTGCAAGCTGACAGTAGTCTGATGTTGTAATTTTTTTTTATTCTAACCGGTCATTAACTTACTGTGACCTCTCCCTTTATAATATGTTAATTTCAAGACAGGGTGATCGGCTTTCTCTGCTGTGTACCGCAGTCTGAAGCATAGGAGCACATCCGCTGACTTGATCCTATCAGTTTATTGCGAAAGCATAGACTTTCTCATAGAACAAGTGTGTTCACAGCAGTTCACCTTTTCTTGCCAGTCTCGATCTCTTCTTATTAGAGCTGTTTCATTGTAACAGTTGGTGGCTTCTTTCTTGCTTGTAGTGATCGGATTAGACTTGAAGTCGTCCCTGGTCTTAGTTTGTACGTCTCTAAGGCTTCTATCTGGTGTGCATCAAAGAGAGGTTTGATTAATGCGAGCAAGTGAAGTGTGGTTTGCTGTTATGAACGGTGACCAGGGCAGGGAAGAAGGTGCCAGCTAACCCCTGTCAGCCTGCGTTGTGTTGGAGATTGTGTCAGCGTGAGGTCCCGTCAGGCTAGCAGTGTGTCAGACCTGTCAGATTCCCCGTTCGGCATGCACCGGCGGTGGGGGAAGCTTGTGAAGAGGAGAGTGGTGCAGGATGTAAAGGAGCAGCTAAAATGTAATTAAGCGAGGCTGTGAGTATCCAGCAGTAAGGGCCACAACAGCACAGCCACAGTGCAGGTCGGTGACTGCGATTCAGGAGGTTTCAGAACCTGACCTTTTGGCCATTGGGCATGAGTCTGCGTCAGCCAGTGTTTAAAGTGGGTGCCCAGTGAATGTGTCCCAAGCCTGGTTTCGTCTGGCCTGCTGGAGAAAAAACTGTCCATAGTATGCTGCTAATCTTCTCTGTATAAATTGTCCACTGTGTAATGAGTAAGGCCCTTAAATCTGCAGGATTATGCGTGGTGAATAAATGCATTTATCACTGTCTTGGAGTCCGGAGAGCCAGCAGCTGGATGCCTCATCCATGTGGTGGCACTTGAACTTGATACCCTTGGCCGGTGAATGTACCCTTGTGTTCGGATGGGTGGGGCCCAGCGCTGGCAGGCAGCCCTTCCCCGGCCCGGGCAGGGCTGCCCGTGCGGAGCATCAGCATGTGAAGTATTGCTGAGTATGTTCTCGCTCAAATAGTCAGCCCTTGTCTCTTCCTTTTCAGCGGCGATCGTGGAAGGCTCCAGATGACCGAACTGCCATGATCAAACCCCTGCGGCGCCTCAAGCAGGAGCCAGAGGATGACCTGCCAGAAGCACCTCCCAGGTCCAAGGATAGTGACCAGTCACGGTCCAGCTCGCCCACTGCAGGTCCCAGCACGGAGGGTGCCGAGCCCAGGGACAAGAAGAAGTTCAAGATGAGGCGGAAAAGGCGGCTTCCCAATAAGGAACTGAGCAAGGAGCTCAGCAAGGAGCTCAACCAGGAGATCCAAAAAACCGAGAACAGCCTTGCCAATGAGAATCACCAACCCATCAAATCTGAACCTGAGAGCGAGAATGAGGAACCTAAGCGTGCTTTGAACAACAGTGAGAGACTCCATAGGTTCAGCAAAGGGTTGAATGGGACTCCCCGGGAGCTGAGGCACCAGCTCATCCCCAGCCTGCGAAGCACACCTCGGGGAATAACCCGGCCACCGCCTTCGCTCTCTCCTCCCAAATGCATTCAGATGGAGCGGCACGTTATCCGGCCACCTCCCATCAGCCCCCCTCCGGACTCACTCCCCCTGGATGACGGGGCAGCCCACGTGATGCAGAGGGAAGTCTGGATGGCTGTCTTTAGCTACCTCAGTCATAGAGACTTGTGCATCTGTATGAGAGTTTGCAAGACCTGGAACAGATGGTAAGGAGGGCGGGAAACCAAGATAGGCCTAACATGTAATGGGATGGGCTTGAAAGGGAAGCGGGTGACTAGAAAGGGAGGCACTAGAAAGAGGTGTGCAGGTCGTTACTGAAGCTTTGTTGAGCCCAAGGAAAAGGGGTGACCAGCAGTGTCTGGAGAAGTAGCACGTTTTCTGGTGCTTTCTCAGAAAAAGCAGTTCCCAGCATTTCTGATGGGAATTGTGTGTATGTCAGCATTGGCGTCAGCCTGCCGGGGCTGTAACACCCCAGAGCAGCCTGTTCTGTAGTTAGACACCACAATGTTCTTGCCTGCTGGAATGGCCAGTCTAGGTCACGCTGAGTCTTGGTGTCATTCTGCCCCCAGGACTTGCTGACTGCTAATGCAGTTGTTTGTTCAGTTTGGCTATTAAGTATCTATTGAGATATGGTGAAGATCTGCCAGTGCCCTCGGTGTTCTCAGAAGATCCGTGCTGATTATTTCCCTGTAGAGGGTACACAGAGAGCGATCCAGTTCGCTGTGCTCTGTACCAGCAGAGCTGATGGAGGAATCCATCGTTAATTGTATTTACCCGCAGTGTGTCTGTTCAGTGCCCGGGGTGCCAGAGTGTGGCACCCGCCATTGACACAGTGGGTGACTGTACGGCAGCAGGAAGCATTAGGGGACAGATTTATGTGTTTCACTGGACTCGCAGTAAAGTCACTTGTTGGCTGCCATCTCGGATTCAGCTGTAATGTGCACACAGATGGGAAGTTGTGCCAGAGACTCCTTTCTGGTGCGGTCTGGTAACAAACTGGGCAAATGACAGAAAGGTTGAGAGCTTGATAATTTGGTGCAAGATGATGTGTGTGGAGCGTCTCCTCTGTGGGCTGCTTGGTGTCACAGAAAGCTGGTGAATGCCTTTTCCATTTCAGTGCAGTATTTTCTAATGGAAAAATGAGAAAATGCAGAATCTTGCACACTCGTCAGGACTTCTTGCTTGTTGCCCTTCGAGAACCGTAAAGAGTGTAAAAACATGTAGGCCACATAGATAGGAATAACACAAAGACACAGGACAGGAGAGGGGGGATCTGTTTTACAGAATTCGCTGGGTTTAAGTAAGAAAAGCACAGGGGAAATCAGGACAGTAATAGTTAAAACCAGTCTTTGTATTCAGAAGGTAAGCAAGGAGGTGTGGCTTGTCTTCAGGCTAGAAAATGGATTTTAGTAAGTGCTGTGATGACTTCAGATGGGATCAGAAGTTATTGACACTTGTAATTCTGTTGACGCTTGGAAATAATGCTTTATTGCATGATATATTTTATTTGATGGAGAAACTTCAAACTTACGTAACATTGGGTGGTGTTGTGCTTATCTTAGCATCGCTCAGCCTTATTTTTGCTATTTTCAGTTAAATGCTGTAGTTCTCCCTACTGTTTAATGACACCTTTTAAAGTCTCGTAAAAATCAAAACAAGTGCCAAATTAAGTGCCGTTGGCTTTTTTCTTTTTGGGTAGGTGCTGTGACAAAAGATTATGGACCAAAATAGATTTAAACCATTGTAAATCCATCACTCCACTTATGCTTAGTGGCATTATTAGGAGACAGCCTGTAACCCTTGATCTTAGCTGGACAAATATATCTAAAAAGCAGCTGAGTTGGCTTATCAACAGACTGCCAGGTAAGTGATGTCTTTTGAGCACTTCACCGAATTTACCAAACCAGTTTGTATCTAAACTGCCATCTCCAAGGAATGTCTGCGGGGATCTGGGTATCCTAGGAGAGGAGTAGATACGTAGGAATGCAGCATCAGCGAGTTAAAGTGGGCCCAAAATTAGTTACCTTGTGACTGCTTGACACACTGGGTAATTTTAGGCAGGTTTTAGTCAACAGGTAATGTTGCTGTGGAAAGTGCCCGTGCTGACGTCATTAGCAGCGGGGGTGGCGGGGTCTGCTCTCACCCCCAGTGATGAAGTTCCAGGTGGTGGGAGAGATGAAGAGCTGGGCAGGAGGAGGCTTCCGGGCTCCTGCAGTGCTGGGGTTGTTCATCAGAGCAGCACTGGGCTTCACCCGACCCGCGCGTGGTAGCAGAGATCCGCGTATGCCTCTCTGGGTAGGCCACATGCTCCAACTTCTTCTGTATCTGCAGGTCTTCGAGACCTGCTGTTGTCAGGGTGCTCATGGATAGCAGTGTCGGCACTTTGTAGTTCCAGTTGTCCTTTACTCCGAACTCTGGACGTGCAGTGGGCGGAAGGCCTGAAAGACGCACAAATGAGAGACCTCTTGTCGCCGCCCACAGATAACCGGCCAGGTAACAGGCGGGAGGAGCACGCGGGAGACCTGTCCCAGCCGCTCTGTGGCATGTTCTGCTGCTAGTCCCCCTTGGAGGAAACGGGCAGAGACCCCCGCAGCTAGCGCCGGCGGGGTGTGGGCTTTGCTCACGCGCGAGGTGTTCAAAGTAGTGACTTGCAACACCTCCTCGCTGGAAGGCCCTGGGTAACGAGTGATGTTCTCTGGCTGCTGAACAGTCATCTGAGCCACTGTGCTGGTTTTCTGTCTGACTTTCTTCTCTTCAGGCTGCAACGGGTGTACTTTAGAGAGTATGGAAACACTTTCTTCCAGTTCAGGGAAGGAGCAGTTCTGTGGGTCATGCCACATTCGCCCGGATATCAGCTCAGGTGAAATTTTGAGCAAATCAGATCTGCTTTCTGGCATGCACTGCACAGCCTACTGCTTATTCCCGACTTGTAATTCCGCTGGGCCCCTGCAGTTACTTTCATCCCTTTTGTTTTGAAATCGGGAGGTGGCTCTTGTCCACGTGCCTGTTCCAAAAATAGACGAGTGTTCCTGCTGATGTCCCCTCCAAAGCTCCAGACAGGCAAAAGCGTCTGAAGTTGACGTAGGGCGGCAGTGTTGTGTGTCACAGTGCATTTCATATAGATCTGCAGATGTTTGCCATTTGGGGTGAGACTTTTGGGAGTGACCCGCTGCCTCCGCTTTCCAGGTCAGATCGACAACCGGAGTAAACTACGGAACATCGTTGAGCTGCGTTTGGCCGGCCTGGATATTACAGATGCTTCTTTACGGCTGATCATAAGGCACATGCCTCTGCTCTCCAAACTCAATCTTAGTTACTGTAATCACGTGACAGATCAGTCTATTAACCTGCTGACCGCGGTTGGAACCACCACGCGGGATTCATTAACAGAAATTAATTTATCAGGTAAGCAACACAAGCGCAGAGGAGCCGGGGGGGGATGGGAATTGCCCATCGGCATGAGATTTGTGAGAAACACTCATCAGTGGAAGTGGTTTTACCCAGCTCTTCCCCTGCCCCCCCAGGGCTCTGTTTAAGCTGCTGGACGCGCTGCTGGCGTGAAAGGCCCCACAGCTGCCAGCCTTCCCCCAGGCCTCCACCAGCCGCCTCCCGCTTGGCAGCCATGTGTTGTACCTCGCTCATCCTCCACGGGGGATTTTCCAGGGCCGCTTGGCGCATCTGGCGTCCTTTGCTTTATCTCATCAGTTACACAACAGAGTCACGGGGATCCGAGCACGGCCGTGGGGCTGGCCGGGCCATTTCCCTGTCGGCACAGCGCAGGAGGAGCAAGAAGGACCTACCACAGGCGGGATAACCGTCCTTGTGCTGCGGAGCAAACCGAGATGTGCTGTTAAATTTCTCCCTCTGTTCTTTTTTTTTCCCTGGCAGACTGCAATAAGGTTACTGACCAGTGCCTGTCTTACTTCAAGCGGTGTGGAAACATCTGCCAGATTGACCTGAGGTACTGCAAGCAAGTGACAAAAGAAGGCTGCGAGCAGTTCATAGCGGAGATGTCCGTAAGTGTTCAGTTTGGGCAAGTGGAAGAAAAACTTCTGCAAAAACTGAGTTAGTTAAAGGACACGTGTAAATACTGGGGCGGGGGGGAAGGGACTAAGAACACGTAGGGATTTTATTTTCAATTGGGAACTTGGAATATTGGAAAATACCGCGATTGGATTTTACAACTCTTGTCGAGGAGAGAACAACATGAAACTACCCATGTTAAGAATTTCAACTTGTGCCACTAATTCAGTCTACCTGGGATGTCCTGCACTGGCTCTTATGCAAATTCATAAGGCGACTGTTATTGATGATAATTGTTCACGCCCGGAAGACGACTGATCTCCAAGAAATACTGTTATTTAAAGTACCACAGCATGTGCTTGGTAGTGTAAATTTGATTTCTGCTTTTCATTTCTTAAAACAACAAAAAAAAAAAAGTTGGTGTCATTAAAGTGGACCACGCACTGCATTTCTGCCTTCTTAACACGTTTTGTTTTGTTACATCTTACATTATGCAGAACTATTTTTGTACAAAAATTGTTTAAAAATTATTTATGCAATGTTTGAATGCATTACCAGTGTTTTGGTTTTGATTGCCAATTTTTATCTTTACTTATGGTAGGCGAGAACTTAACCTATACTTCGTAGACAGTATCTATCTACAAACGTGCCCAGGTCAGGAAAAGTAGGTTAATACTTTCAACTTAAAGCATGTTTTAATGGAAGTTTATAATCCTGCTTTGTATACTTCAGAAGTGACATAAGCATGTTGTGGAAATAAGGTGTAAATTATAGTTGAAGTAAAACACTTTGCCAAGTTTTATCTGTATAGAAATCACCTTTTTCTCAAAATTTTAAAAAATTCCAATTTCAGCTTTTGCACATAGGAGGGTTTCACTCTGTAGCATGAGCTCTTGTACTCAATATAAAATTAATTTATACAGTGAGTCCAGCCGTAGAATAAATGGTCAAACGTAGTCTCTCTTTCTTTGAAGTGTGAGTTGAGTTCTCATTTAAGGTTTATAACATGGTTATTTCCTGATTGTAAAATTCTGCATTCATAAGTGCCATTGTTGTACGGTGTTGTTTTCGTAGACCTTCCTGATGCAGTTTTACCTTTGTTGAATTTGTATAAACAATTGTACAAAAACAGGCGCTGGCTCTGCGGGTTTCTGTTCCGCGGGGGGCTGGGTTCCGTGTGGGTGATGGTTGTAGCCTGGGTACAAGGTGGATCAACAGCAGAAGCCCCTCTTCCTGTCATCCTCCAAGGAGTACTTTCACAGCGCTCGAGCTGTTCCTTGGCCTGTGCCTTTAAGTTGGCAAATTCCAATAGATTTTTAGTGAGGCGGGAATAAAATACACATCTATGCCTCCCTCAAGCTGGAATCTGCCCAGATCAGTCTCGAGGAACACTGACATCTTGAGCGTTGAAGCCTGAGCTGAGTAACCAACAGCACTCCCACAGCTGGTTAAGAAAAGAGACAGAGGCTGAGAAAGCCCATCACAAATCTTTATTAAGCTTGTGTGGCTAATGATCAGCATGGAAATAACATATAGGGTATGTTTTTCTTCATTAGCTTACCCATGGAACAGGGATGCCAGGAATTAAGGAATTAAAAAGTTACTTCTAAAAAATAAAGCCATTGAGAGGTTTGCTCCCTTCTGAAAAAAAACCACGCACTGGCTCTAAGATGTGTATTTTATTTTGAGGAGGAGCTACTTTCTCTTTCTTCACATGAAAGCCCAGAGCAGGGGTGACAGGGTAGCAGAGGGATGAGTTCTCAAGTGCTGCAGCTGAGGCAAAGCATGGCCCTGATACTTTGTTCACATGTGGGAAATTAAAAGGAGAAAGCGCAGCTCCATTGCTGAACCCTGCTGAAAGGCCAGACCTGTCCTTCCTCACCTCTCTTATTTTAGTGACCTTCATCAGACAGACACGGTCAAGGCCATGCCTGGCCACAGGCAGCCCATCCCTGGAACAAGAGCTGTTCTTGCCCCCATCTTCCCCAAGTCGTCCCCCCAGACGCCCTGCAAGGACTGTTGAAGTCCTTACTCCAAGAGGACCCTTACCCTGCACCTGGCACAGAGCCCCGCTGGAACCTGGACCAAGGGCTGGCAGCAACACAGGTCACTCGCAGCCCATGGGAAGCATGGTTAATAGTGACTCGGCCTCGGTTAAAACAGCTGTGAACACGAGGTTTTTAAACAAATACCATGTTTCCTTCCCCTTAATAAAACCCCTCCCGGTTTAAGGTTAGTAACACCGTACATTCCACAGGTTAGCAGCAAGTAGTTTCATGACCCTGATTAGTATTCACAGTAACATCAGGTTGTCGGCACGTGGCGTACAATCATCACACATAAGATTAATAGTTACAATAGGCATGAGTGGATTAAGGACCACAAGAATATGGTTTCCTACACCCCTTTTTAAAAAAATACTTTATTCCTAAACTAAAAAACACTTAGTAATTGGTATCTGGCCACCACATGGCAGAGCCCTGCGAAGTGACAGCGCTTTTTGTACATTGACAAAGAATGGCCGAGACAGTACCTGTGTAATGACAGACTCTCTGAAGGAAGCAATCGGCATAAAATAGATTGCTTAAGGGCTTCTGTGCAGGTACAGTTAATGGCAGTGCTTTCTACAGTCATATTTTATACTGTTAACACTGTTACGGGGACAGTGTCAGAACAGTTACATTCTATAATTAGTTAAAAGCTGAATATTCAACTGATGTAGTCGTTGCTTCTAATGCGCTAGACGACATAACACTCTAATACGGTCAAGCAGAGGTGTTTTCTGAGCACTTGCTGAGTACTGACTGCGTTAATTAGAGGTGATATTCTTCAGAAGAGAGCAAGAACTGCTGTAAACAGTTTGACTCGAACAGTTTGTGGGTTTATAAGGTAAGTCAGGCAGCACTATTACTGTACACACCGGCATCGTGTTGTACTGCCCAACCCTGGGATTCAGTATGCTGTAGAAAAACGTTTCACAAACTTCTAGATCCAGGTGTTCAAAACGCTGTGTTTATTGGGAACTAAAAAGCTGATGTAAGCTCCAAGGTCGGGCACTGCTGCCCACAGCAGTCCTGGAAGGGTGACTGTGAAATCCATTTTTGGTCTCGGTTTACGATTTGAACACATGCACGGCCCGTACAACGTACTGACGGCAGATGGGGCACTCGCTCATCCTCTTGCCGCACTTGGTGCAAGTGACCATGTGGCCGCACTCCAGCAGGACACAGTCGATCACCGCGTCCATGCAGATGCGACACAGGTTATCGTCATTGTCGTTCAGCTGCATCTTCTCACCCTCTGAAACAGAGCAGAGAGAGGGAGGTCAGGCATTCAGGCCCTGGGAAACCTGTTAAGTTCTAGCCCAGGCAACCACTAAAATACAGAGAGCTAATTTAGCATGAAGTAGTGCTGCTCCGCGTCCACAATCGCTTTTCTAACCCACAGCTAAGGATTAATCTATATTCCTTCAAAACAAATGCAAAAAACCAAAGAAACAAGAACCAGAAAATCCCCAAGTGAACATCCAATATGTGGCTTCATTCTTTAAACTCAGAAACCATTTTCAATTCAGAACATAATGACTGTGAAATAACGTGCTGTATTAAAATTCAGAGCATGCTGGTTTTCCATCGCTGAGCTTACTTCGTTTAGCAGAACACTTTCCTCAGAAGATTAAACACAAGAATAATAAAGCAGACTAAGAAGTAGAAGCCTTAAGTAGGCCATAAAGGTGGCAGAATGAACAAACCCTGTCGAGTTTCACTGCAAATAGACAATGTCCCCTATCAATAACCGAATGTTCTGTCGGACCACATGAAAAAAAAAAAAAAAATCATAAGTTTAAAGCCTGATTTCAGAGAGGTTTTCAATTCGAGTTTATGACCAAACTGAGGGTTTCACTTAAGCCATGTTTTGACATTCACTAACAGTCCCCCACCTTCACAAGCCTTCTCCACCCCAATTAGCTGATGATTTCACACCCGATCATCACAGTCCCTGCAGTGTATGTGCTGGCACAAGCTGGCTGTGCAGTGGCCCAGGGCTATTAAGTTTTCCAGTCACCACAGTCCCCTGTTCTTTACAGCCTGACCGCTGGATGCAGGAATGACGAGCCAGGCAGGCATTTTTCAAGCTGGCAGTGACATCAGAAAGTTGCTCCTCAGCCTGTACTTTGTGCACAGGAAGGTGCCTGTGCACGTACTACAGTCAGGCGAGTGAAAGGCTCCAATTGTTGAGTGTAACAGAGGGCAGAAGAGCACCCGTCACTGAGCTGCAGGCACAGAACCACCTTATCATGAAAACATGGACCGAGACCAAACCACTTGAACTTGGACATCTGCCACTGTAGCTTTTAATTCTGTACCGCAGTAAAAGACCTGAATTGCTTTGGTCTGTTGACAGTTCCTGAGAAGCTCCCTCACTAATGCCTTGTGAAACCTAATAAAGGACTTTGAGGTGCCAAGTTTCATGTTCTCTGAGGAACTGGTTCTCAGTTGCGCAATTTTACCTTCACCATGAAAGCCGAGCTCCCCGAGCTTTGGAAAGAGAGTCACAAAAACCCAGCACAATCCTGGAAAGCTTCATTTACTCACTAGAACCATGTTCAACTACTGCAGATGCAGCTTGAATTGTTAAAACACACTTTCCAGTTGTTTCCCAGCTGAGCAGACCGAGTTAGATACCAAGTCCTTCTGTTGGCAGAACGAGCTACTGGAAACCAGAAAATAAGTAGTCTTAAGAAAGTGAGAATTAAACATAAACCTACGCGTCCTGTGGTTTTCTTCACTCTCTCTGTATAGTCTGCTCACTTTTTCCACAAGTTCCCATTTTTCACAGCATCCCGAGTAGTTGACAAAATTACACGCGAGTATTTCCTTCAGCTGCCGAACACTCAACCCTTCAATGTCTTCCAGACTTGAAATATCGGACAAAGACGCCCTTGCTCGCTTTCTGGACAATCCAGGGGTCTGAAACACATCAACCATATGTTTTTAACTGTCCCGGTAAGTTCAGCACCACATCTGGTGCTACATTAAGCTGCAGCAGCTTGGCTAAAGTTTTATTCTTTTTAAAGTCAGTACTTGCAGATATGCATTGCTAGACACAGGTAATTCTGAAAGAACTGGAGTGTGACAGTAAATGTTGACAGAGATCTAAACACTTTAAGGTGTCACATGCCAAAAATTCATTCTTTGGATAGTTCATCTCTCACCTGCTCTTCTGCACATTCTTCTTCTTCATTATTTATAGAAGATGTTTCAGTTCGTCCCTGTGTACAAAACAAAACTAATCAGGATTAAAAAAAAATAACATCCCTTCTAAAATATTTTCCTTTGTACCAAACTGATCACAGATGACAATGACATTTTGAAGTTTGAATTGCTACTAATCGTTACAGATTTAAGTCACCTCTGTCATCTAAACGAGTAATCTTATCTAGTAATCTTCTCTTTTCAGGTGAGAGATACAAAAGGCATTTTTCCTGCCACCCTGAACTAAAATAAAATGCTAATTGGTGCAAAATGATGCATACCTATAAAAAAAAAAAAGCTACGCTATACCACAAAACAGATGTTAATTATTGTACCCGTAAAGGTGTTCCATTTCCTGTGCTTCCCCTTCTGTTTGCAAGTTCTCCTTGAGACGACACTGATACAGACATAGAAAATGGATGAGTAAAAAAGCCCGAAGTCTGTGACCGTGACGAATGCAAGCTACTAGCGTCCATATCCTCCTCCGAACCTAATCCGTGGTGGCACAGCACAAGATCCACCAAGTCTTCTTTCTCTCTGCAAGTATCCGTCGGTATGTTTCTGAGAATCAGATACTGACGCAGATCCTTTACTTTCAATCTCATTAACTGAGGGCGCTGGAAGGCTGTTTCTTGCAGCAAGTGACAAGTGGAACATCTTCTGAGATTCTCTTGTAAGACTGAACAAACTGAGCAAAAATCCTTCTTGCAGTCACAACACACGTGCTAAGGAGAAAGAGAAAATAAATAACCATTCAGCTGTATGTCACAGAAAACAGGTTATACACCCTCTTTCCTTCTCCAGGCTACATAATTTACTCAGCCTTTCCATCATTAATTTTGATGGATTTTTAGGATTTAAGTCTAGAAAACTGCCCTGTCAAATAGTTTTGCAGGTGTTCCAAGGCAGTCCATTGCTTTTGTAGTACTACTGTCAGCTGATTTGAGGTTTCAATGATAAAACATTATGAAAAAACAAATGAATAAAGTACTCGAGTTGTAGTTCAGATAATAAACTAAATTGAAAGCCAGGCAATTTTACAGTGTGTTAAAATACTTTTGAATATACTTAGTGTCACTGCTCTTTTCACATGTGTAAAAACCAGTACAATTAAAACTTTAAAGAACATACTTCTTCCTCAACTGATTCAAAGAATTCAAAGTAGGCCTTAAATGTAATGAATCATGTGGTAGGTAAATACTCCCAAACACCCAAATGTCATTTCTGAAGAGAGCTTTGTTCAAAAGACTCACTACAATTTACAAAAGCTGGAACAGGCAAGACTTTCAGCAGCAATTTCAAAAGGTCATCTCATCCGCTGTGAACAAATCCAAACTCTTCAAGTTTTTCAGGATTTTAGTAAATTAACATTAGCTTCAGAAAGCATCCCTACACAACACTTAATTCAACAAAGTCTTTGCCATGCGAACAACAGGACACATGGGAAGGGGGAAACAGAACACACGAACTGAAGTAAGAGGCTTCGTGTTTATCCAAACAAGCTGCAGAGAATTAGGTCACTGAGTGGACAAAATAACGATGCTGGACAGCCATGATACACAGAAATAATATTGACAATCTCAATTTTATTTATCTGCATTAACCCACCAACCTGCCTCCAAATGAAGCAACAGGCTGTTGGGAGTGCAATAGCATTTAACAGAACTAAACCAGGTTAGGAAACAAACAGAATTGCACAAGTGTTTCACAGAAAGAAGCTGTGATACTATACTGCGAGTTTTTAGCTTTTCCATCATCCAGTTTGTTCATTCCAGTACCCAGCCACTTTCTTTGGTATCATCTTCAAAACCAGATTTGTTTTAATGTTCATGATTCTGAAGCTCAAACACATATCTTACAAATTAACGATCCACTAATTTTTAGGTCAGACCAGATCAAATGTGTCACCGATTAATGAACGTCAGACCTCTTAACTTCTAATCCTGTCTGACATTAATTTCCTGTGACCTCAGAATAAGACACTCCCTCCCTGGCTATCTGCCTCGGGTTTCCTTATCTAAGGAAAAATACACGTTCATCTCCCAGTATGCCTACAGATTAGTTCATATGAATAAAAATATTATGTAATAGGAAATATACTCACTTTTTTCCTAAAAACTGAAAAGGAAAGTCCACAGGCTTTGCAAACTATGTTAGCACCCGCTGCAGCTGGAGATGGATATGCCGAGAAGTCTGTATTTGGTGCGAATCTGAATGGGCCAGCACCTCCCCCAAAGCCAGCCTGCTGGCCACGGACAGCCCCAGTACCCATGACTTCATTCAGCAATCCACAGCAGGAAGCCCACATGGAAGTAGCTCCCGCCTGAAAACATTCACAAAGCAAAAAAAGAGAATTAATATCTGAAAGCCTACATCAGATGTGACTTGCTACTGAAAAGCTACTTCACTCCATCTGTCATCATCCCAAAAGCATGTGGTATGAATTCCCAGAGCACCAGGAATTCTATACGCTAACATCTGTAACAGCCCAATAATCTCCGCTTCCCAGCTGCAAACCAAAGTAGGTAAGATTTGCTTCCGAGAGGCTCATGCAGGCACAAGGAGCTGCCTTTTGTAACTCCTTTTCTAGCAGAGTTCCGAAGAGACTAACAGCCAGTCGTAGGTGAGGGGCAAAACCTGAAATGATGACAGGCAGCAATACAACAATTTATCACAATTAGTGCAGAGCTGTCCCCAGCAGGATCTTCTCCAGAACTAATCCAGCTCTTATATGACTTACAATAAAACTCGCCCTAAAAAAAAAGGAAACAAAACCGCTTCTGTGTTTTCAAACTTGAAAGTAACAAACCAATCTTCATTAGAAACTAGTTATGGTCTAGTGTCTCTGAAAGGAAAGTGTTTTTCAAAACCTTCCTGAACCTGCTGTTTTGTTGTCTTACAAAATGTCTAACAATTTTTTTAAAAAGAAACTTCTAAATTAACTTATTCTGTAATGACTGGATTTCAGTTTTGAGTCATACAATTTAACCTTAAAACACTACAAAAATTCTAAATACATAAATAAATTGCTACTTTTTATCCTTGAAAGCCTTTAGCACTAGATTGTCTATCAAAAGTGCATACTCTACTTAAAGTTGGAATTTGGACTCCAAGTTGTTCAGGTCACATGTTTAATCACTGTCACATGGCTCACTGAAACCTACTAAAAAAAAAAAAAGGCAAACAGAATCACATTGGGTTCTTTCTAAAAGGAAGCTGAGTGGTACAACTTCCTTTAAAGATAATTTTCATACTTTTTTTCCTTAACTATGCTGGTTAGAGCTGTTCTGCTTTTCATTCCAGGGCAGCATGGTTTTTTTCCAAAGCACAAAGACATAAAATAATTGGGTTTGAGACTTGTAGTTCTTGCTTTAAAATCTAAACCAACTAGAACATGCACTTCAGCTCAGTAATGATGGCACTTTAATTCCTGTGGTAACTAGACTAATTTCTATATTAAATTGCACATTTCACCTGAACCAAACACAGTCCTGTTATGTGTCTGTGAACTTAACACAGTAACTGGGGATACGTCAGAACATCTCCTTTCAAACCACTGAGCACAAAAGGTAAGAAAAGAGCCCTCACTGGCATAGAGAGAGGCTGTGAAAAATAATGCTATAGGACTAAACATGTTCTACAACACCACCTTCATGTAAGTGCCGTTAAGTATGGAACATCAAAAGCATTTCTCCAACCCGCACAAACCTGGTACTTCACTTTTACTGTTGTAAGCTGACATTAAAAGTGTTGCAACAAAGTGAAATACCGAACATGGTCATTTTGCTGCTAAGCTGTAAAACACGTAACACTGCGTAGAGTTATAACATCAAATATATGTGCAACAACTTGAATTCATTAGTCTAGTTGTATAGGTATTTCAAGAGCAAATTTCATCCCAGGCATAACAAGAAACCTCCATGCTGTGGGCAGCCCACACATAGGCGAAAATCTTCCTAAGCTTTCTGCGAACAGAGTTGGAGAGGAATGAACTCCAGTGGCCCTTGCCTGACCTCCAGCCAAGACACCGGCAGCCCCAGCACGTGGCCGCGCTCAGAGACACCCCGCGCTTGGAGCCTGTCTGATCTGTAATCAGACTGTCCTAACAATCGTTAAACTATCATCAAACTAGGACTTGTTTTCTACTTTTCAATAATAAAGAGCGGAAACAGATCAATTTTTCCTATGCAAAACAAGTTATGCATAATTATCCTAGCTTATTAGGCAAGAGTAATTAACTTTTCAGAAATACATTCTGAAAACCAATGACTTAATCCAAGAGAGTCCCAAGTTTTAGAACTTGCAACTTTTGAAAAATTTTTTTTCTCGTCTTAAGAGAAAGTTGCAGAAACATAACTCTAATTCTTCACGTATTTATAAAAACTGATGATCTAGCTTTATACTAAAAAGATTTCAAAGTAGCCACATACAAATAACAGAAAAACAAAACAATGAACGCAAAGGGTCTGTCAGAATCCAACTTGCTTCATTATATGACTGTGGTCTTTTCAGAGGATCACAGCAGCAGCAGGATACACAACTAAAAGGACATAACACAGTTGCTACCAGAAGCCTTCCCTGATAGTTTAACACCTGCTTCTTAGACTTTATTCAAGAGACCGTAACAACTGCTCAGACATCACTGTCAACACTAATTAAATATATACTTAGGAAATACTTGTTACCCATTTTGGATACATGAACAATGTTAGTATCAAACAGAAAATCTCTTTACACTTACTGCCAAGCATTCAGTCACTTTACGGTGAAAGGTACGGCAATGTGGGCATCATTAATTTTCTCCTTAACCTGTGGATTCTTTCTATGCACTAGTGTCATCAACCCATAATTGAATTACCGTGTCTAGACTCTTCACATTACTCTGTAAAAGAAATCAGACCCTGCTGAAAAGCACCAACACAAGACACAAATGAGACACACTAAAACAAGAACTCCCTCCCTGGAGAGTTAAAATTTTGCGAATTTCTGCACCAAAAGCCTTTCCAAACTACATCAGTCACCACTTCCATATTACCTTCTCACAAGCTGCCATTAGCTATCTTCCCTCTCCATACCTTATGGGCACACTATAGGGGCAAAGTACCGCTTCTGAACTTCTCTGCTCTTGTTTTTGGCTTTAAGGGAGTTTAGTAACCTGATGAGAATTTCACCTCAGAAAGACACCTGCCCGAAAAAGCTGGGAGGCTCTATGCTGCTCCTTATACAACTGTGCAAGCAGGATGTGCTATCAAAGCCAGCAGACCAAGAGGAAAGCGGCAGAAGGGATTTTATTTTTCTTTTTTTTTTTTAGCTGAAATTTCGTCTTTACAGCCAGCCTGAAATCAAGAAAAGCCTTCTCGGAGATCAAGCACCTCCCGGGAGCCGCCGAGCTCAGAGATCCCCGGTCACCAGAGCCCTCGGCCCTGACCCGAAGGCACCACGGCAACCTCGGACGCGAAGAAGCGCCTTTGGGGAGCGAACCCCGCGGCCGGCCGGAGCGGGCCCTTCCCGCCAGCCCCTGCCGTGCACCCCCTCCACGGCCCGGCGGGGGCTGGCTCCCAACCGCCGCCCCCCTCGCAGGCCCAACCTCCACGCACCGCCCCGAGCCCGGCTCCCTCCGGTTCGGAGCCCTGCCAGCCCTTCAGCCGCCGCCGGCGGGGACCGACCGCCGCCGGTGTGTGGAGACGGGGGCTCGCCTCAGGCGGCGGCGCCAGGCCCTGCCCGGCTGCTGAGTCAGTGGAGGGCACTGGGGCTGTCCGGCAAGGCGGTTCCCCGTCCCTCGGTAACGGGGCAGGCCCGGGGAGGGATAGCGGCGGCGGCCGGACCAGGCGGCCTGAGGCGAGCGGAGGGGAGGGGCGGCCTGAGGCGAGCGGAGGGGAGGGGCGGCG
>VYZM01017082.1:145310-162122 GCA_013398915.1 Dromas ardeola | reverse complement strand
CACGTGATGGCGGCGGCGGCAGCGATTGGGCGGCGGGCGAGGCGGGTTTCCCGGGCGGCCGGTGGCGGCCCTGGGGTGCCGCCATGGCGAGCGTGCACGAGAGCCTGTACTTCAACCCGATGATGACGAACGGCGTGGTGCACGCCAACGTTTTCGGCATCAAGGACTGGGTCACCCCCTACAAGATGGCGCTGCTGGTCCTCCTCAGCGAGCTGGGTCGCGCCGGCGCGCAGCTCGGCCTGCTGGAGCGGCGGCGGCTCAACCGGCTGCTGCTGCCGCTGCTGCAGGTCGGGGACCGGCCCAGGCCTGGCCCTGGCCCTGAGGGGGTGGGAGGGAGACCCCCAAGGGGCCGCTGGCGTTGTGGCCCGTCGCGACATGTCGCTCTCCTCCCCAGGGCCCTGACATGCCGCTGTCGCGACTGCGCAAGGCCATCGAGGAGTCCTGCCCGCACCTGGCCAGCTCCGTGCACATCAGGTGGGCGCCGGGGCCGCGCCTCCCCTCCCCGCCCGCAGGGAGCCCTTAAAGCGGGTCTCGCCACCGGGAAGTCGGGGGGTGGCCGCTGAGGGCCCGGGACCGGTCGCGGAGGGGGGCACGGAGCCGCGGGCAGCCGGGCCCGCTGCTGCTGCGGGCTACGGAACCGCCTGCGCCGTTCGGTTAATGCCGCCCGTCGTGTGGTCTCTCTATTCTGTGTGGGGAACGCGAAAACGGGGCCCCTACAATCCATAATGCTGTGGAAGGTGATAAAGGATGCTCTGTGCTATCTAGATCTACTCTGTTATCTCTTAGGAAGCGCTGTGAAACGTGTAAATGTATTGTTTAAAAAGTGCATTTGGAGCAAAAATGTACTTCTACGGCTTTCTTCATTCTCATAAATTAACTTCTGACAGGCACACAAACCAAACCCCGAAGCCATCTGGTTTTCTATGGTACAGAAGATCTGTTTTGACATTAGCTAACTCACTTAACAGACACAGTTTTAAAAATCAGTCTATTTTGCATTCCTAATTGTTTTGTTAGAAGAATAACGACTTTACTAATTGTTCTCTTCATTAAAAGAACTGTTTAAAAAAAGAAAAAAAAACCAACCACCAAACCTGATTAGTATTTGGCTTATTATTAATTTTTAATATGTTTTGATTTGGCTTATGAATATAAAAACCTGGCCCTAATGAGTTAGCTACCACTTGGTTCTGTTTATGTTTACTCACCTATACCTGAAATAGACGAATGTTTAATTTGATGCATATGCCTTAAAAAAATGTGGTTTTCTTTCCCTGTTTAGGTTAAAGCTTATGGCAGAAGGAGAACTGAAAGATATGGAGCAATTTTTTGATGATCTTTCAGATTCATTTACAGGGACAGAGCCAGAAGTTCATAAAACAAGTGTTGTAGGTAACTAATTGTTATCCATAAGCTATATTTGATGCGCTGTCTGTCATTGATGTAATACACTCAGGATACAGGCTTTGTTTTTCTTTTTGGGGAGGTGAAAAGATTGTATAATATGCTTTTTCTCTTGCTCAGATGTTTCATATTAACTAATAATTTTACATATTGTGCAGTTTGTACTGATCCTAACAGTTATTCTGTGATCAGATAGTCTGTGAGATTTACCACTAAATTAATACCAGATTTTCACCCTGCAAAACTGAGTTTTATCAATTGCAATGCTGAGATGAGGCACTTAAACAAAATTAAATTACGCAATTTAAGCTTCTGGTTATTCTGATTTCTAGTCTCTGCAGCAGCAACCTTACAGACAGTTGACATAATAGGTGTTTTCCTTTGCAGGTCTGTTTCTGCGCCACATGATCTTGGCCTACAATAAGCTTTCTTTTAGTCAGGTCTATAAACTTTACACTGCCCTTCAGCAGTACTTTCAAAATGATGAGAAAAAAAACGGAATTGATGAGAGTGACATGGAACTGACGAATACAGAGGAACTGGAGGGGAAAATGGAGAAAGAAGAACTTGATGTACCTTTAAGGTGATATATTAATATTAAAGTCCTTCCCACTTAAGATAATTAGTCTTGTTTCAGATTACCTCTGCGCACATCAGAGTAAACTTAAGATTTGTCCAGCTCACGATGCTGCTCTTGTTAAACATTCCAGACTTCACGAATGCTCATCTAGGCCCTGTGCACGTCCTATCACTAACGACTTCAGCTGCGATATTGAGATGTAGCATAATCTTGTGATTTTTTTAAAGCCTCATACACACTGGCAGAGCTGGGTGGCCTCTCCGTTTCCTTGGTGCCACCATGTGGTAACACTTGTGAATGGCAACAGTCCTGCTCTCTGATAGAAGATGGCGGTACCACATCCTTATGCTCATTAGGGAATCGCCAGCTGAAGGCCAGATCCTGCCCGCAGTTCCTTTCTGTACAGCCCACTGCAGAGTGACTGGTTGTGCTGGTGTGTGATGTGCTAAAGCTGTTTGACAGGTCACTTCTGCTTCCAGAAAGCAAAGATTGCTCACTAAGGAAAAGTTAAGCTTAATGTTTTTGGTTTCTCTTTTTGCCCTTCCCCAAATAAAAGAGCTCACGTCTATTTACATTAAAAATGAGAAGCAAATATTGAGACTTTTCACCTGCCAAAGAGGTGCTCCACTGTAAGAATAACCCTAAAAGCATTTTGTATATCCATATATTTAAAATATACTTTCTAAGCTGTCTTTATACAAACTTGTGCTTCTGTGTGCTCTGCTAGAGCATGAGTCAGTTAGCAGCTTTTGGAGTCTGGCTGTATGCTGTAGTTGCTGTTTTTCCATGGAATAAACTTCTGCCTGCTCTCACAGAACAGCTGTTTTCTGGGGTGATGCATGTAGCCAATGTGCCAGCTCATTTCATTGTGACTATCTTCGGAAGAAAGTAAAAACAGAGCAAAGCCTTTTGAATGTGCCAATCCCAAATCTCCTATCTGCTGTTTTTCTTTGGGTTTTCATGTGCATTTAGGGTAACATTCATATTGACCATGGTTTCTGCAGGCTGAAGATTACAACTAAACTGTGAAATCATTTGGTTTGCTAACTTCGATGTGGTAGATTTTATTCTTTATTAAGCTTTCTCCTTTTAGTTTCCTTTCATGCTGTTGAGCTCCAGTATCCCATAAAATTTTATAAAGCAGAAGTGTGGCATGTCTAATAAAATGTATTTCCTTGTATTCTATTTCATTGCCCTTGTTTCTAACTAGAGTGCTTCTTATTAGGGAAGAAGAGATATCTTGCAGTGGGCCTCTTTCCCAGAAACAAGCAGAGTATTTTCTTTCTCAGCAGGTATGTTAATTCTGAATAAAGTTGAGTAAATGATCCATAACTTGAATTTCACCCTCAGTTTTATCCATGGTGTCAGACATGATGTTTTCTCAGATCCCTTAAAGATTTGTTGGTATCTTGCATGCAGTTGCTCAGTATGAACGCTTGGGGCTAAATGTGTTTTATCTAGGCATGTACACTGTATGATGATATTTGATTCTGAGAAGGTCACTTCCATTCTGATTTGGTGTCATCGAAATGTGCAGTTTTGTTGAGTATCCCAGCTGGTAAATACAAAACAGAGCAGAAATATACACGGGCATGAATGTCAGTAAATGTACTGCATGCTGATAATTGCTTGCTAAAAAAAATAAAATGCATTTAAAATGTATGCAAAACATTATGTATTAAAAGTTCAAAGTAACTTCTCTGTTCCGTTAGGATCTTTACTGTTAGGGGTTGTTGAATCCAGTGGCAAAGCTCCTGCAGCTCCATGACCCCCAGTGCAGCCAGTGGTGAGGCTGAGCATGCTGTCTGTTACCCTGTTCCCCACTCTGGCTGATAAAGATGAAGATCCATTAGTGTGAAATATATACATGTATGCGGTCGAGCTCTCTCTCTTGATTCCACCAGAAACTGGGCTTATACAATCAGCTTGTCAAGGAACTGGCCCCGGGATTGTCTTGTCCAGTTGCCTCCAGCACAAAGACACGACACACATACAGATGCATCTCTCAGTTGACCCAAAGGCCCCACGGTCTCTCCATCAGTCGGCTTGGGGCCTCCAGGTTGGCCTGAGCTTCCTCCAGTTGTCTTGTTCAGAGAAACGTATCCACCCCAGTCTTGTGGCTGTTTCAATACTTGGCTCTCAAGCTGTTTATCCAGCTTTCTGCCTAGTCCAGCTTGGTGTTCACCAGAGGTCACCCACTGACACACATACTCCCACTTGCTCTGGTTGCCGGCACCACAAACACATGGGCCTCTACCACCTGTGCTCCCCACTCCAGTTGCTGGCACCGCTGCTGCACAGACCCCTGTGATCCAGCTCCAGTTGCGGCACTTCAGCCTCCCTACACACATGCAGAATAGAGAACCCCTTATCCAGGAGCAGAGTTAGAAAGAGGATTTAATGAGAAGACAAGACAGACTGCAGTGATCTGATGCAAGGTGTGAATTGACTGCAGTGACGTTATGTTACACTGTGTTTTTTAGCTGGTGTGATTTATGTAGAGTATCTGTTACTGGTGGGTATAAATGTTTTTTTTCTCCTAATTAGAATATCAGGGAGGAATCGTGATGCTTAGGAGGTTACTGAAATTTGAAGTATTTTTATTGTTCAGTAATACTTATTCTAGTAACTACGTTATTTTAATTTTTTATTCATTGATCTCCTTGCCGAACTATGGATTTACTTTTGTTTAGTTTCCTGATTTTTTTTTTTTTTGTGGAAAGATATTTGTAATTCCAGTGAGCGATCCGTTGTATTAGTTCTTCAAAGAGAAACTTAAACAGAATTTTTTAAGTACTTTTAAACAGTCCTTTGAATAAGCTTTTATTTTACTTGGTCTCTTTGATCTCTGGAAAGTGAATGGTATAATACAGTCTAGAATAAAACTGCCACTGATGTTTCAGTGTCATAGTAGACAGAGCTGTTACAAAATCTTCTTTAATGTTCTCTCCAAGCAGTTAACAAACTGACAAGCACGTATCAAAATACATTTGTAACCCTCCAGATTGAGTAATTTATCTTATTTTTACTTTTCAATTTTTATTCCAGGCTTCTTTACTAAAGAATGATGAAACAAAGGCTCTTACTCCAGCATCTTTACAAAAGGAATTGAACAACTTGTTAAAATTTAACCCAGACTTTGCTGAAGCAGTAAGTATCTTTTTCTTCATCCAAGATGGTTACAAAGGGATTTCTTATCTCTAGGATGGGATTATATTGGAGTAATTTATTCTATATTGTAATATAAGCAGATGATAAAAATGTGAGCAAGTTCCATGTAAATGTTTAGTAATTCAGACTAAAACTCCTGAAGGTACAGAAACCTTAATTAAGGTAAATACTTCCCCACATGTCTAGGTTTATGCACAGATATAATCCTCTTAATTTTGGTGGGACTATGTGACTGCGTTCTTGTTGAACTAAATCTAAAACTCATTTCTTTTTACACACATTTTCCTAAGAAATTTCAGGCCTCATACTCCCGTAGTTTAAAAGACAGTATTAAGTGTGATATCTATTGATTTGGCTTACTGATGTTCACTTTACTTCTGGGGCTTAATAGCAATTTATACTGAAAGCCATAGACAATTCCCACTGAGAGCTGGTTCCAGACCTGTGCTGCGAGCATTTGCCTTGTTCCTCGACAACTTATTCTTGAGCGAGTTCCATGAGTTCCCAGTCAACTCTTTCCTGCCATACTTTATAACTCCTCCTCCCAGTAGCCCTGGGCTGAGACAGACAGGATTTTCCTTGCTCCCATTTGGAAACGTATCCTTGAAAGGGCTGCCACAGCTGGGGCTGGACCTCACAACTCTGCAAGTCCTCTCCAGTGTTCTGTTTGTCTGACATAAAGGGTTGTCCTGCCCAGGTCTCAATGCCCGGAAGAAAATACATAGTTCTAGCATCTCCTTTCTGTCTGCACAGCATTTGGAAGTGCTCTTGCTTCTGTGTATCTTCCCGAGTGCAGACACAGTGGGAGACTTGTCTCCATTCCCGCTCTCACTTAGCACATAAATACAGGGATTCTACCTACGTAGAGGTCTCAGACTGGGTGGGATAATTCTGATGGCCAAATCTTGGCCTATGGGACACCATTTGGAAGATCTTGTTAGGGAAAACAACCAATTTTATCCAAGATTTACAGAAATTCTGCACAGGTAGTATCAGTATCGCTGCAACTTCTGATCAAACACTTTCCTGACCACAGAGTATTTCACGGCTGCACTTGTTAGGCAGCCTTTCTCAATAAGAAGATACAGAGCAGTTATAAACAAAAACTTTGTTTTAATAGTTATGTATAGTTAAAGCTGATTGTGCTTCGATTTTTAGCATTATTTAAGCTACTTAAATAGTCTCAGAGTGCAAGATGTCTTCAGTTCAACACACAGCCTCCTTCATTATTTTGACCGTTTAATTCTCACTGGAGCAGAAAGCAAAAGCAACGGGGATGAAGGTTACGGTCGGAGTCTGAGATACGCTGCTCTGAATCTGGCTGCACTGCACTGTCGGTTTGGCCATTAGTAAGTCAATATCTTGTACCGCACAACTAAAATTCATCTTGTTGCATCTCGTAAGTGCTGAGCTTCTGTTCATTCTGAAAATCTGTTCAGGAGAAGAAGGGTCTTTCTCTAATTTGCTAACAGCTGTAGTTGGGTTGGGTTGGAAGTTTCTGGGAATCTTGATTTGTTTTCATTTGTTTTTGTTTTGACATTTATTTGGTTTCCATAATAACTGAGCCATCTACAGCAGGGTAAGTGTTGACATTTGTCTGTGTCCAGCTGCAACGTTTCCTAGGTATTTAAGTTCTCAATTGCCATGACCTCAAAAAGGTCAGTGGACATGAATGCCTATTTTCAGCTGTATTCTCAAGAAAATGTGGTTGGTTTTCTGTTAACATACAAATCAACATAGAGCTGATGATCTGGAAAAAGAGTAATTAAAAAAAAAAAAGCCATCTGTGCTTTTTTAATTTTAAAATGCCCTAGGGGTGAGTGTTATTTTATTGATAAAGCTGGCTTGACCGTCTCCATATATGGTTTGCGTTTATTGACTGCTGCCTGGATGCATCATGTAAAAGGACTGGAGTTGGGAAGGACATCTGCAAAATTGAGGGCAACAACTTTTTCTACACGGACAGATACTTAACCTTGCCCCTGTTCAAACAATAACTTGGCACATTGGCATGCGCAGGGTTTGAAAGCCCGCTTAGGGGTTACAGTTGCATTTTTGTAGTGGTTTGCAGATGCTCTCTTGCTTATTATCCTCAAGATGAGAACATGTTGCTGAAGTGCTAGGAGGAAAATACAGGCTTTCTCAGCAGTCTGTTAAGTCAGAGTTATCTTCTGAGTGCAATATGCATAATTTAGATCAATATTCCTCTGTATGGTAGTGCTGTATTTTTAGCACTGTGGGAATACTAATATGTTTTCCCTTTTTGTTTGCTGTTAGCCAACAGGCTGAACTGGCACTTCAGGAAGCCATCCGAATTGCACAGGAGTCTAACGACCATGTTTGCTTGCAGCATTGCCTGGTAAGGTAGCTGTGTTGAAACGGAGGTTAAGTCACCTTTGTCTCTGTTACCTGAGCCTTTGCTCAGTGAACTGTCGCAGATCTGCTCTTACAGTAGTATCTCATCAAATGCTTCAGTAATTTAAATGTGACTGTCCAGCAGATGGCTCACCCAGAGCAACAAACCATAGGGAGATCATGGAATGGTTTTGTTGCAACTCAGGATTACTTTCTTAAACAGGAGTTGTGGTCCCAGAGTGAGATCTCAGTACTAAACTCGAAGTTTAGTCTTGTATGTTTTAAAGAGGCAAATCAGTTCATAAACTTCCTCCTTACTGTCTGTGGGATTCTCAGAGTAATCGGCCTTCTTTTGAGCAAACAGAAAGGAGGAGGGAAAGACTTAGATTCCTCTGTATTTTGTTCTGTAATTAACATGATTGGTATAATGAATTGGCATCAGTGGCATCAAACTCCTGAGATACTGCTTTCCACATTAACTCGTAACGGGGTTTCTGTGCGTTGCTCTGAACCTCCAGCGTTGACTGCTGTCAGCCAGTGTCCCAGCCTGGCTGCACTTTTGATATATTTTGCTGTGCAGCATTTAATAGAAGTTTCGTTAGTATCTTACTAATATTGAAGTGCTTTCTATTTCCAGTGAGTTTTTGTGCATTCTGTGCAAAAAGTAAGAGAAGCTAAAAGTGCTGCAGCCATTAGCTATTTGCAGTGAGATTTAAACATTTTTTCCTTGCTAGAGCTGGTTGTACATCTTGGAGCAGAAGATACTCGATAGCTGTGTTCTGCTGGAGCACTCTGTAAACAAATCTTTACATTTTGGTTTGCCGGTAAGCCCATTTCGTTTGTCCTTACCTCTGTTCTAGAACAAACGCAAGTGGTGAGGAGAGTGCATGATAGGGTTTTGAGTTTTGTGGCTGGTCTGTTCAAAATATGTAACTGAATTTAAACAAATCTATTTTAACACTCCAAAATCTTGCTGTTTCTATAATTTTTACTCTTCATATTAACAAACCAGAGTTCAGTTGCTTTAATGCCAGTGCATTAAGGCTCACACTTTTTCCTTCTAACTTGTTTGTTTCTCATGCAGAAAAGCTCTGTGTGGCTACTAGCCTGGCCCCGTGCACTGTGTTGGCCTTCAGGCCCGTAGCACAATTTGCTGGTGCTCAAGGGAGGTTCTCATGCCTCCGCCTTCCCTGAAACTCAGAGCTGATGCCTCTGGCAGGGCTTTGAACACAAGTTTACTTGTATGGCTCAGTCCCAGCTGTGAAATCTTGCACGGCAGCCCTCCCCTTAGACAGTTTTGTGCCTCGAATCTGTTGGCTGTTAATGTTTAGTTCTGTCTTCCCCAAGATCTGCGATC
Organism: Dromas ardeola; assembly: GCA_013398915.1. Classification (NCBI taxonomy): domain Eukaryota; kingdom Metazoa; phylum Chordata; class Aves; order Charadriiformes; family Dromadidae; genus Dromas; species Dromas ardeola. The sequence goes on along the minus strand of VYZM01017082.1, from coordinate 153,255 downwards.
TCCTAGTTAAGAGAAGTGTTCCAAAAGGAACTAAACCGCTGATGTTGGGAGATGAGAGCAGACATGGCCACTTTGTGGGGAAGGGGAGGAAGGGCTCTGTGTTTGCACAGCTGTTTCATCATTGGAGAAATCCAGGTACAAGTCCTGTCATCCTCTTTAAGACTTCTGTGTGTGGGAGTGGAAATTACCTTTCAAATCTAACAAAATGACATTCACACTTGTGTGGGTGTGCATAAGTGGGTATTTAAAGAAATGCCTGGAGCAGTGTTCCTTTGTCTGTGCTGAATAACATCACATCTTTTTCTCTGGGATTTTTTTCTTAGTTTAGAACTCTTGCTCCGGTGTGATTTGCGAGCCCAGTGTACTCTATTGTCTTTCAATGCTGTTGGTATTATTTTTGTCTTCTTCCCAGTACCTTGCTTCCCTGGGAATACAGTCCTTGGTTCAGCAAAGAGCTTTTGCAGGAAAGGCTGCCAACAAACTAATGGATGCCTTAAAAGATTCTGATCTGTTGCACTGGAAACACAGCTTGTCGGAGCTTATCGATATTAGTATAGCACAGAAGACTGCCATTTGGAGATTATACGGCCGCAGGTATTCTGTTTCTTTTGAACTCTTGGGTTAGCTCACTGTACTTGTTAGCACATAATGCATTTTGAGTTATTTATATAGGTGTAACAAGTGACTCTGTCTCTCCAGTGCACTAAAATAAAGCAATCAGACTCTGATTCAGTACAGGCTGAGTGCAATTATTTCCATTTTCTTATGTTGCTTTAAAACTCATACTGGAGAAGAGATTGAGTTTCCATTTAGTAGTGGCAAATAGTGCATAAATTGTTCCTGTGCCCCCATTTTCAACATCTCTGTGCTTACACTGTGTGCAGCTTTCGCTATGTAGTACTTGCTGTGCCTGCATAGTCCAGAGTTCCTGAATAGCAGTTGTTTTACAGGTTTTCATTCTTCTCCAGGCCCCTGGCTTACCAGAAAATGTAGACTGTTGTCATAACAAGACCATAGATTAAAAATGGTGGTTGTTTGTTGCTTGAAAGCTAAAAGACTGTTTCTCTTGCACAAGCACCATGGCACTTCAACAAGCCCAAACACTGCTGAGCATGAACAGTCTGGAGGCTGTGAACGTGGGCGTTCAGCAGAATAACACCGAGTCCTTCGCTGTAGTGTTGTGTCACCTGGCTGAGCTACATGCGGAGCAGGTGAGTTTTATGGCTACTTGCAGAAATGGCATTTGGGTGAGAGGACGTGTGGGTGTTATTGGCAGAGAGTACGGGACTCAACTCCTGTTTTATTCTGCCTTTAATGTCTGCACTGAGGGCAAAGAATATACAGGGTTTTTGCTTGGCAAGTTGTTTCCGTGAAGGTTGTGTTGAAATCTCGGGGAGTGGTGCTTGCCCCAGCGTACGTTAATCGGAGTGCTCTTTCTGTGTTACAGGGATACTTTGCAGCTGCTTCTGAAATTCTGAAACACCTAAAGGAGAGATTCCCTCCCAACAGTCAGCATGCGCAGGTAGAATATTTATAATTTAGACTGTAAATTATGTAACTATGATACAATAGGATCTGAATTCCATTGCATGGGGATTCTTTCCTCTGTATGCCCTGGGCTATATGTTTGCTAATTTCGCTTGGCTCATGACCTCATGGGAAGCTGCTCGACATAAACTTTTCTACAAAAACATGAAAAAGATGCCTCTGTTATCTAAATACTGGAGAGACATTTATCTTGCCATAGGCTCCTAAGAAAAAGCTGTTTAAATAGAAATGTCATCGACAGAGAAATATATGTCTCCTTCATAAGCACGTATAGGAATTAAATGCTCTGCATTGATTTGGAGCTTCGAAGTTCTGTTTAATTAGTGCCACTTATTTTGCTATATTGCAATCCAGAAATAACTGAAAGAATAGGCTGGGTTTTGTGTGACTCTGGGAAACACATTAACACATGAGTCTATAAGATAGTATTTACAGTGAAGTCTTCAAGATTGTATTAAATAGAGTTTGATCCTACAGAACAAGTCTACTGTTTCAAAGCATTAGTAATGATTTAAAAGAGCTTTTTTACTTAAAATGCAGTCGAATAGGTGAGCTTTGGTATTGAAACATTAATCCAGACCTGAGCGTTTCTGTTGAGGACAGTAATTTAGTTAATCCAGTAATTGAACAGTGGAGCTAGTTGTGTCTAGACATAAATATCCACAGGGGAAAATAAAAATTAAATTCTAACTTTGAAAATGAGCAGGCACAGCTTCTAAAACTTGTTCCTGGATGTTCTTTGTTTAGCTTTGGATGCTGTTTGATCAGAAAATACAGTTTGAGAGCGCCATGAATGATGGCAGATACCACATAGCAGATTCTCTTGTAGCAGGAATTACAGCACTTAATAGCATTGAAGGCATATACAGGTAAGAAATCATGGATCTGCGTACGCTTGCAGGTGCGTCCCGGGAAGATAATGAAAGATTTAGCAAAATGATTGCTGGCAGTCACATGTGCTTACATGTTCTTCCCATTCCAGAACTAATATCGGTCATCTTGTCTAACCTGTAGTACTTATTCCATTAGAGCATTCCTGCAATAATCATTTCTAGTTGTTTCTCTGGGCATTTTAAGAACTGGAATAGCACTGCTGAAGTTGGTGTTATTCTAGAGCTGTAGATCTGTTGCGAGAACACAAAATACCTTGCCGTGGTAACTGTATTCAAACCTAAGCACAATGCAGAATTTTATGTCAAATAGCTGGGGATTTCAGGCCTAGTCTCAACTCTACTATGGTAGGAGCTTCATCTGTCTCCTGGTTTCTACATCTACAAAACAGGATAATAAGATTTTTCTCTCATCTTAATATTTTTTTTTCTAAATGGAAATGACATGTTAGAAATACATTGTTATTTGGTGAGTATGAAAAGCAACTTCCTGTTAAAAGCAATATCTTGTTGATTTTCAATGAGGCAAAACACCTAAAAACATAGCCAATGCCAGTAAGCCGGAAGATCAGTATTCAAGCTGTGGGACCTGATGCTTGTCCTTCTGGAATTGGACTGTTTGTGATTTCCCTGATCTTTAAACGTTCTACCCAGTGTATGGGTTTGGGGTGATTTATGCATCCCCTACTGCTGTGTATTTGTTTCTTATTTCCCTGTTCTTGCTCTTTCCATGTTGCTCCATGTCCTTGTTAGTGCAAGGCAATTTTCGCTACTTTACCTTGTACTTGCTTTTCTTACAAATAATTACTTGTGCTTTCTAGCTTGCACGCCCTCACACTTCTGTTGCCTGTTTGGCCTTTGTTTTTTGGCAATGCCTGTGTTCTGTTTAAATCTGGCTTATGAGTTTGATCCTATCTGCCTGTGAGTTGTCCAGCTGGAATCGGAGAGGTCTGATTTTCCCACTGCCGGTGCGTATAGCACGCATACGCTTTGTCAGAATGCCATTCTGCAGTTGCATGAAACGGAAGTCACAAAATAGAGACCTATTTTACTGTGTTTGGAAGCGCAGAATTGTATCTAAAATATGAAAATATCATCAGTGATGTTTTTTTTCTTTCTACTACGTCAGAAAAGCCATTGTATTGAAAGCCCAAAATCAAATGTCAGAGGCACACAAACTTTTGCAGAAATTGTTGATCCACTGCCAGAAAATCAAGAACACTGAGATGGTGATTAGGTAAGAATGTTTCATTTTCAGAGTATTAAAGACACTTTGCAGTGATTAGAATCGGCCATTTCAATTTGTCTGTGTTCAGACTCCACTAGTCTTCAGATTACCTGCTATGATTTGGAGATTACACAATAATTTCATTTATTAATCATGGCATGGAGGAATCCTAAAAATATTGTGGGAATGCAATCTAGTCATCTTTAATATGTAAACTAGAAGGTAGTAAACTTATTTTGAAGTTTCAGGAAGACTTACGGAAGAAGGAAATGCTGCATCTAAAATAAATTGGAAATAGAAATGTACGTGTGTAGTCGTACTTTTGTGCTAACCTTCAGAGTAGTTACAGTGTTATTTAATATTTTGTATGTTGGTGGCATCTCCTCTCAAGAGCTTAATTGAAGTTTATTGTATATGCAGGAATGTAATTCATAATAAAATCAATACCATTATGGACGGAATAATTGTTTGGGAAACAAGCGGATGTTTTTCATCAAAAGAAAATGTTTGTAATTCTTTCCCCCCTGTTTTGGTTAGCGTACTGCTGTCGATAGCAGAGCTCTACTGGAGATCTTCATGTCATACCATAGCGTTGCCTGTCCTGCTGCAGGCTCTTGCCCTCTCTCGAGAATATAGTCTACAGTACTTGGCTTCCGAAACTGTGCTGAACTTGGCTTTCTCCCAGGTATGTCTGATGTGTGTTTTCACAGGGCTGAAGGGCAACGTTTATTCTGGGGATCTGGATACTGTTTTTACTCCCGTGAGATTTAAGAACACAACCGTGTTGGAATCAGATTATTGGCTCTGAAGAAGTATATTCTAAATGTAAAATCTTTGGAGGAAGTTAATAAAAGTTGAGTTCCGTGTGTGTCACTCAGATGTGTAGTTATTGCATATAATTAAGCAGACAGGCATAAATTGGCCCTGCCTTCATTTCTTCAGTTGTTATTTTTTCTGCTAGTATTTTGGCTTTCTAGTAGCAAAGTTTGGCATGTGTTTGAATTACAAATAACGCTTGTAATGGAGTTCAGTTATATTGTTTATTCTGAGCTGGCAGAGATGTGGTTGTCAGCACTGACTGTGGTGGAGAAGCCATGCCTAATCATTCCAGGGAGCACTCATTTCTACTAATAAGTTTTGATTTAAAAGAAGATTGTGGGGAAAAAAATTTACATCCTTGTCTGTGTGGTGCATTGCATTATTAGAAACAGATGGGGTTTATGCTGGTCTTCTCAGAAGAAGCTGCTCTTACCAGTGGGTTCCGGTATTAGACCAGCAAGTATTTTTCTTTCAGCTGATCCTGGGCATTCCTGAACAAGCCCTGAATATTCTGCAGACAGCAATAGAACCTGTCTTGGCCCACGGAGCTGTCCTGGACAAAGGCTGTGCCATGTTCTTGGTGGCCAAATGTCAGGTGGCTTCCGCAGCTTCCTACGCTCCACAGAAGAAGACTGAAGGTAGTGTGAAGTGACTTCTCCTCACTGACACTGTGCTCAGAAGCTGAGAAGTGCAAACCAGCGTATATATTGGAGTCCTGCTGCATGATCACTCTGATACAGCAGAGTGTGTTACCTAGTTATCGGATAGCAAAATTAATTTGGAATTAGTTATTCAGCAGATGCAGTGTTTATAATGGACTCTTGTTTATCTGCATACTTGCACACCCATATTTTGCAGCAAAGGCGGAATAACAGAAACTAGCTGAAAGACCATGTTGCTAAGACACAAATTGTTTTGAAAAGCTGAGGAATTTATAATTGGGCTCCTTAGAACTGAGCTGTATTGCTTGGCGTTGTTATTGTGATACTATCTTGAATATGACTGTCCCCCTTTTTTCCACAGCTTTGGAATCTGCTATCTTGAATCTAAATGAAGCCAAGACTTACTTTGCCAAAGTGGACTGCAAAGAGCAGCTCAGAGATGTTCTCTACTTCCAAGCCCGGCTGTTCCACACCCTAGGCAAGACCCAGGAAAGGAACAAATGTGCCATGTTGTTCCGTCAGTTGCACCAGGAACTGCCGGCACACGGTGTCCCCTTAATCAATGCCTTCAAGTGATGCATTTAAAGATGAGATTTGTTTGTTTGCCTGTTTTTTTACAGATGTCTTTTTATTATATTCAGTTGTCCGTGTTTCAAAATAACTGTCAATAAATCATGGTCTCCTATTGAACAAACTTGTGTTTTGTTTGAAATAACTTAAGGGAAAACATAGGTTTCCACCCATTTCACTTTTATTTCGTGCTTGAAATTAAGAATAAGAATTGAATGGGGGGAAAAAAAGAAAAGACTCTCTTGGCTGCTTTATAAACACGCTAAGGGGAGTAGCACAGTCATGATGAAATAGTATCTGTTCTTAGTAGTGACATTTTCAGAATTAATGCTGGCTTTATGAACGCTGGGGTACAAAAAATAGTGGAAAATGTAAGCAAAGCTCCTTTGGACTCATTTTAAGTGGTAAAGAATGGGGAGTCTCATTTAAAACGTGTCCTTGCGTTTAACCTGTCTACAGTCGCTGTTTACTCTGTAGAAACAGATGGTGCTGGCAGAAGGGAAAAAACCAGGATTCAGTTGGAGAGGTCTAATGGTGCAAAGTCCCGGCATTGCTGTTACACGTGTCCTTGTGCAAAGAGCGGCTGAGGAAAGCAGAGTGCTGAACTAAAGCTCCAGCTCAGCTGAAATGTTTTTATCGGATGTGTTCTCCCGTAGGCGCTGCGTATAATTTACCTGCTCTGGTTTCACGGGCGAATAAATGAAGATCACAACTAACTCAATGTCCAATATGCTGCCGTTGACTACTAGCAATTGGATCCTTGTTTTGGAAGAAAATTTCATTTCAGACGTAGTGCAGGATTTCAAGGCAGGTGGGGTCGTGTTTTTGTGAGCGTAAACCTTTTGGGGGTGAGTCTTGGGGATGGGGGTGCCAGTCCTTCACCTTGTGACTATATAAAAGCTGAACATCATTAGTGTAAACACTTGGAGAGACCCTGCCAGGAAGCGCTGGGTTAAACTGTGGCACTGTTAGCAACGGGAAAGCAAGACCAGACCTAAGCCTGGCTCTGCCAGATGAGGTGGGAAGGGAGAAGCTCTAAGATGTGGTTGGAATGAGGGTAGTCCAGTACTAGTTTAGCCATCTCGTTAATTAATGTTGCAGCGTGGGTGTTAGCAGATAATCAGTGCCTAACTTTAAAACGACAGCTGGATTTCTAACAGTGAAAAGTAGCCCAGGTTGCCATGTAGGCTTCATGGGAGCACTGGGTTTGGTGGCTCACCCCCTCTCAGCTGCGTTATCAGAGCCCCATTTATCAGTGATGAGTTCAGTCCATAAAATGTTTGGAGCACCTACTATTTTACAGTAAGTGCATAAACTTGATTTCTAGAGTGGCTTTCAAGATCCTGGTCAAAATAGCAGCGTTTATCCATAAAGCTCGCATGGAAGCCTGGCTCTACTTCGGGAAGTTCTGCAATGCCAAAGTGGTGACCACAAATGGGTCTCGAAGCAAAACGAGGAGGAGGGTTTGTGCCAGCCGTGGTGTTCACATCTGCTCGAGGTTGAAGCTGTTGCCTCATGGAAAGAGGAGTCTGAAAACTGCAGGTGAGCTCAGCACAAGAATGGTGCTTGATGGGAATGTACTTGATAAGAAAAACCAAATAATTAGCATGGAGAAAGTATGAGAGATGTTTACAAAGGGCTGGTGCCAGACAGGGAGTTAAAAGCCATGCCCGTGTGGCAACATTGCCCCCGTCCCAGCGCTGCAGAGCTGCAACCTGAGCAGGATCCGTGCTCGGTGGCGGTGGCCGCTGTGACACCTCCAAACAAACTGGTTTCTAAAACCCCCTTTAGGTGGTGATTTCAGGAGCGTTGGCCAGCCGCTGAGCCATGGTGCAGGGGAGCTGATGCAGGTAACCCCATGTGGACCCACGCTGGGAATCCCGTGTTTGCCCAGGGAATGAGGGGGGGAAGCCCGGGACGGGCGGAAGGACGCGGCGGTTCGTGCCCCTCCGGGACGCGGGGGCGGAGGAGCGGGACCGGCCGGGGCCCCCCGGCTGCATCCCGCGGCTGCGCTGCGAGGTAAGGCGGGGCCGAGCGGCCGGAGGGGGAAATAAAATATTAAAAAAAAAAAAAATTAAAAAAAACCCCGAAAACAAAAAAAAACCCCAAACCACCCCAAAGAACGGTTTATGGGGGTGGGCGGGCAGGATGCGGCTCCCCGGGGGGAAACCTCCCCTTCCCCGGGGCGGAGCGGGGCCTCCCTCCCTCCTTCCCTCCCTCCTCCCTCC
>VYZM01017082.1:120662-138018 GCA_013398915.1 Dromas ardeola | reverse complement strand
CTGCTCGGCCGGGGGTAGCCCCCCCCCCCCCCGCAGTGCTGCCTCCAGCGCTGGGGCCACCAACAGCAGAAAGATGTGGACCTGTTGGAGCGGGGCCAGAGGAGGCCACAAAATCGATCAGAGCACCAGGCTGGGGGAAGTTGGGGTTATTCAGCCTGGAGAAGAGAAGGCTCCAGGGGGACCTTATTGCAGCCATTCAGTATTTAAAGGGGGCTTATAAGAAAGATGGGGACAAACCTTTTAGCAGGGCCTGTTGCGATAGGACAAGGGGGAACAGCTTTAAATTAAAAGAGGGGAGATTTACACTAGATAGAAGGAAGAAATTTTTTACAATGAGGGTGGTGAAACACTGGCCCAGGCTGCCCAGAGAGGGGACGGATGCCCCATCCCTGGGACCATTCAGGGTCAGGTTGGACGGGGCTGTGAGCAACCTGACCTAGCTGAAGACGTTGGACTAGATGGCCTTTAAAGGTCCCTTCCCACCCAAACTGTTCTATGATTCTATGCTTTGGGGACCCTGAGGACTCGTTCCTGACTGAACACCCCATCTTTGCCTTTCCGCAGGCCGCCCGCCGCCCCGCGGGGCCAAGGCTGCCTCCGAGGGCTGCCTGCAGCCCAAAGGGCCCATTGAGCAGGTCTACCAGGAGATCGCCATCCTGAAGAAGCTGGACCACCCCAACGTGGTGAAGCTGGTGGAGGTGGGTGCCGGGTGGCTGTGTGCCGTGGCTGCCCCTTCCCAAAACCCACCCCTCCTTCATGGAGCCTGGATGCTACAGAGATGGGCTACACATTGGCTTGGGCGGAGAGGAGAGACTGCAGAGGGGCTGGGATGGCCATGGCAGGTCCTGCCTATGGGAGACTCGTGTTTTCTGTGGTTTAAAAGGTTTTTTATTTTCCCCCTCTCAAAAGAGGATTTTTTTTCTTCCCTGCCTGGAAAGGGAAATGCAGAAAAATGTGGCTTCCATGGAGGAATCAAGTGCTCAGATGGGTTTTGGGGAGGAACTGGTGTTTCTGCTGGTTCTGTGGTGCAGCCGCCCTGCCCTCTGCCCACTGACTGTATGAAACGGTCCAAAAATCAAGAGTTAAGGATGTGCAGGCTGGAGTTTATTTGGCTCATGAGTCAGATGATGCTTCCTGTGTGTTTTAAATATTTACTTCCTTAAAGTACAGCTATATCTCTCTCCTCTTTTTTTTTTTTCCCCCACTCCTGGTGGGTAGAAGCCGGGAGATTAGCAGACCATGCTAATGGTGCAGATGGTGCAGAATTGAGATGGCCGCTAAGTAAAAAAAAATCACAGTGTTTAATTTGCAAGGTTTTTTGGTGCTGTTTAATTTCCTTTCCGCTTCTTTCGGCAGGTCCTGGATGACCCCAGCGAGGACCACCTGTACATGGGTAAGTGCCCACTGCCCTGTGGCGCTCGTGGGGGGTCGGCGGGATGGGGGTTTGCCAGGACAAAGGGTTAACCCGTGTTTTGGGGAGGCTGCGTGTGGGGTTGGGTCCCTCCTCCAGAGCGGGCATGGCCTGGGTGTGCTGGAGGAGCAAATCCCCTCCAATGATTGGAGCAAACGGGATCCAGTCTGGGTTCAGAAAGGAGACAGGAGTGCTTTATAGCACTTTATAGGCTTTAATTCGACATCAGGGCATGCTTTGCCACGAGACCTACCAGCATTTATGTTCTCAGCTTTGGAGCTGGGCTGCTAGAAAGGAATTTTATTTTTTTGGCTTCGAGAGCAAGGCACGTGTTAATTACCCACTGTACAAATGAGCTCCCTCCCAACCTGTCTTGCAGACTGCAGTGGTTTCCTTGATGTGAATACACGTGCTTTTGGAGGAGGCATTTCTTTTCCATCATTTACGATCAGCCTGTACTGGCAGAGGAGCGTGTGATGCCTTCATGGCCAAGTGCAGAGCTTGGCCTGCAGCATGGACTTGGCCTTGGTCTTGCAGGCAAACCGAGGGTTTCAGGGCGCTGTGGGGGGGTATTTTGTGATGCTGAAGCTGCAGCATTAAGGTAGTTGGCAGCATCCCCTTAGTTGAAGACAGAAACATGCAAAATGGTGTGTGCCTTGCAGAAGATAGCATCTCTTTTTTTAAAAAAAATAGATGTTGTTTTCATAACTTTTGTCATCAAAATAGTTGTTTTTGTGCCGGGACTATACTTGCAGGAGCTCTAACCTGTAAGTGATGGGTAATCACCTTCTCTTTTGTGTTTCAGTGTTTGAACTGGTGAAGCAAGGGTGAGTATTGAATTCCAGATTGAAACCTACTAAAGCATGAACGTGATATGGGTTTGCCACCTGAGGTGGGCGCAGGATGCAGAAGCGATGGGGAGGTTCATGGTGGGTCTCCTATGGGTTTGGGTAGCACCTTCCCAACCCAGTTACAGTTCTGTACACCCCCATGTGCAGCTCCATTTGGGGCCACATGCTGTCGCTGGCTGGCAGCAAGGACTCTGGGACCTGTTTCAACACATCTGGATGGGGAACGACCTCCGTTCTCTGTTGCCTTTGCAGCCCCGTGATGGAAATCCCAACCCTGAAACCTCTCAGTGAGGACCAGGCTCGGTTCTACTTCCAGGATCTGATCAAGGGCATTGAATACTGTGAGTGTCTGTGCAAAAAGGAAGGGATTTCTTATTTTTTTTCTTTTTAAACACCCAGGGCTGAACTTTCTGCTGGTGTTCAGTGCCATTTCCAGTGGCTCATGCTACTGCACAAGGCTTTTAGAAGCTGGGGCTGGTGGTGGTTAGCAGAAGGCTTACAGCTGCACGGGGGCTTCCTGGCTCCTTTGCTGCTGCTGAATTGCTTCTTTTTCCTTTGGCTGCAGTGCACTATCAAAAGATAATCCACCGGGATATTAAACCTTCCAACCTCCTTGTGGGGGAAGATGGGCACGTCAAAATTGCCGACTTTGGAGTCAGCAACGAGTTCAAGGGAGCCGATGCCCTCTTAACCAACACGGTGGGCACCCCTGCCTTCATGGCACCAGAGACGCTCTCGGAAACCAGGAAAATCTTCTCTGGAAAGGTATTTAATAGCGATTTGAGGGTTTTTGGACTAATCCTTGTACACACTGTCTGCTGCAGATCTAAATATGCTTTCTCCTCTCCACAGGCTTTGGACGTCTGGGCCATGGGGATCACGCTATACTGCTTCGTGTTTGGGCAGGTAATGAGATTGATTTTTTTTTTTCAGCGCTGGTGGTGGTCGGGGGGGGTTTGCCATGTGCCTCTCACATGCCGGGTACGCGGTGGGATTTGCAGCTTTCACCCCTGTTCAAGCAGCTGGGAATTGCCAAGGGGAGACAGGGATGTGTGGGTGGAAATGGGAAACCTCTGCCTGTCTGCAGGATGGGAGCAGCCAAAAGGGCCGTGTTTCTCTTTTTCCCCGGGGAAAAAAATTTCTATGCCTGGCCAGATTTTTTAGGAAAGGAACTGTTGTAGTAATGTCGTCATTTTTAGTCAAATATTATTTTCTTTGCATTTAAAAGAAGACATTGATATAATAGGAAACCTTCCGGTATTTCCCAGTAACTGGCTCCTTGCTCTCCATCAAACTCTACGAGATCCCGATGGTCGACTGGCTGCCTCGCTGCTGCTTCCTAACAGAGGTTGTTGCTTTTCTCATTGTTTTTTTTTCTTTGTGGTAGTGCCCTTTTATGGATGAAAGGATCCTGAGTTTACACAATAAAATCAAGACCCAAACGTTGGAGTTCCCAGACCAGTAAGTACCCAAAAACCCAACCCTCAGCCCTTATTTTAAAGCTCTTCTGAGCCGTTTCTCAGGCACTGCCTGGGTGGGCAGCTTCGCTGCAGTTTTGCAAAACTGGGGCTCTGAGCCCTTCTCTTGGCCCTCAGCCCCAGAAAACTTCCTTTGCATTAAACGTGAAGGCAACATCTCTTGGTTTGCAGTTGCTGAAGAAGGAGCGATTGAAGTTACAGAGGGAACAGATTAACCTCCGCAGTTGCTGTCTGTTGAGTTTTAGCTGGGTTTTAGCCTGGGTGGAGTTGATGTCGGGCTCTTCCAGCCCCGTACACGTGGGATCACACTTTGGATTGCCCAAAAAGGGGATATTTTGCTTCTCCGGGGGTGTTTGGGAAGGGCTGTGTGGCACCTGAGTGCATGAGTAGCCGGAGCTGCATCTCTGCCAGGGCCGGGGTCCAGCCCCACTCTGCCCAGGAAGGCCTTCAGTGGCTGGCACTGGGGTGAAGAAGGCAGGCAGCACCCACCCCCTTCCCTGTCCCATTTCTCCCCTCTTCTTTCCCCAGACCAGAAGTTACGGACTTCTTGAAGGATTTGATTACACGGATGCTGGATAAAAATCCCGAATCTAGGATTTCGGTCCCAGAAATCAAGGTACTGGCCCAAGCCCCTGGTGTGGGCTGTGCCTTCATTTCTGTTGGGTTCTCCTTGCTTGGCTTTTTTTGGGAGTCAGTTTGATCGCGCCAGGCTAGGTCCTCCCTCTGTGCCCAGGGCCCCTGGGCAGGTAAGTCCCAGGTCCTTCCCTACTCAGCTTTGGGACCTTTGGTGCCTACAGAAGTCACAGGCAAAAGGAATTCCCCTGAGTACAGTATTTCCTCTGCTACCAGGAAAGTACTGTGCAACAGCCTTTCGCAGGAGATTTCTGGTCCTCCGCCCCTGCAGGAACCTGGAAGGGGCGAGAAGCTGAGAAAATGGAGACTAAGGTAGGGGGAAAGGATTGCGGGGGAACTGCTGAACCGTTTTGTGCTCCTCCTGCAGCCGCCCAAGCTGCCAGGTGTGTGGGCAAGGAGAAAGAATGGTTTCTGCCTTCTGTTGTGGATTAATTCAGGTCCAAGACTAGGGCTTGGTGGGTCTCCCCATCTCTACTGCTCGTACATACGCTCTGGAATAAATCACTCCTGCCTCTTGGTGCTGTCCATCCGTAAGATGAGAGTGAAAATAGGTCTAATTACCTAAAACCCACTGAGATGCCCAGTGCTGTAGGTCACCAAGGTTATTGCTTGGTTGTGTAGATGGGGCCAGCGGTGGCTCCGGATGAGCCACACCGTGGCATTTTCTGCTCCAGACTTACCCATTCCCAGCGGTGCTGGGGTGAGCTGGCTCATCGGTGAGATGGCACATTTCCCCCTTGCTCCCTGGTATCTCAGGAGCATGTAGGGGCCGTAGCTTGGGTGAGGAGATGCGTTTGCCAGGCTGGTGGTGTTTGAGTTATGAAAAAGAGGAAATCGTTCCTGACAGGCTGTGTTATTAATTGAAGTTGCACCCTTGGGTCACCAAGAATGGAGCGGAGCTGCTGCCCACAGAGGATGAGAACTGCACCCTCGTCGAGGTGACGGAGGAGGAGGTGGAGAATTCGGTCAAGCACATCCCCAGTCTGGCCACCGTGGTGAGTAGGAGGGGGGTGATGGTCTGCGGGCACACACCGGGGTCCCTGCTGCCTCCCAGGGCGGTCCCACGCAGACGGAGGTTGATTCTGAAGGGCACAAGCTTTGGGCAGGATTAGAGCAAAGGCTTTCCCTTGCTCAGAAACAAGTGCTTCAAGACGGGGTGTCAGCATCTCGCTGGAGGCGGCCATGCCCTGCGGTGCGGGGGGATATTTCAGAGCGGTCCCAAAGGGACCTGTCAGTGGGTTGCTGGTCTCCACGCTTGAGCTGGCTGCCCAAATACCGCTGTATTTGCTCAGGGCAAAAGAGCATCTGGTCCAGGACCTGCCTGTGGCCAGGAGTGGGTGTTTTGGCCAGACATGAGGAGCTGCTGCCCTGCTCTGCCCGTCTGGCCGTAGGGACTGTGGGAGCTTCCCAGGATGGAGATTTTATCTGGGCCACGGCGTGCGCCAGCCCCCGCCTGGAGCTATTCTTGGGGAATTCATCTCATCTCTTTTCAAGCTCACATTTTTATTCTCTGCAACCCGCTGTGGCGGTGAGAACCACAGCGTATCCCTGCCCTCCGTGGAAAATGAAATTCTTTCGGGTTTTGAACCTAATGATTTCTTTGGGTGCCTGCTAGCCCTTATGCTAGGAGAAACAGCGAGCGGCGATTTGCACTTCCCTGGCGCGGCATTATCTGCCTGTAGACACCCAGGCTGGGATATTTTTGAAGCACAGGTCTCTCTTTGAAGCCCCTTTTCCATCTTGTGGCTGTGCCCATGTCTGGCTCCATTTCTGGAGCTCTCTCCTGCTTCCGTACCCTGCAGAAGTCTCGTCAGCCGCAGATACGTTAATATGCAAATGTGCCTTGCGCTGCTCAAGCTGAAAAAACAGATCTTGCTCTAAGGAAATCACCATTGATGAGGGGTTTTCCCCCCTTTTTCGTGTTCGGAGGTGACTTGCTGCCATGCAGGGGGGATGGCCCAGTGCTCCCGGCCTGTTGAAAATCCAGGTGTGTTTAGCACAGCTCAGGGCAAAGGCGGTTTTACTGCAACTCTTGTCTTGTAAATAACGCACCGCCTCCAGGCAGATCTTGTATTTTCCCATTTGCATTTGTTATTCAAAGTCGCCCTCCGGTGCCTGATCTTTGTGCATCCAACTGCAGGAGTTAACGCTCGAGTACGAGATTCAAGTGGCTTCGACTCTCGTATAAAATGCCTTCCGCCGCGGGACCCTGCTGTCATGCGCCTTTCACGGTGGCAAGCAGATAAATAAGGCACAGAGGGATGAGAGGCAATCCCAAATGAAGCCAGGGGTTCCCAGAGCGGGATGCACATGCCGAGGCAGGGTCCAACGCTGCTCACGCTGTTCTCTGCTCCCACGACCAAAATAATTTGGGGGATGCCTGGGAAGAGCCCCGACACTTGCTCTGTTCCCAGCAGGCCAAAGCTAGACAAACAGCCAGTTTTTCGGCTTGGTTTTGGTAAATGTTAAGGCAAAATTGTGCCCGTTCCTTCCTTCCCCTCTCTCTTTCCAATGAATTCTTCTAACAGGTAATCACAGGGAGCTGGGAATTTGCAGGTACTGGATGCAGTAATTAGTAAAACCTACTTCTGGGAGGAGAAAATCTTCCCAGACTTGGCTTTGCTCTCCTTTCCAGCCTCTCACACCTAATGTGGCTCTCATCTGTGTGTTCGGTTGTTGCACCGGGGGTTTCAGACAAGAATACAAGCCCTGTATTAAGCAACTGGAGACTTGTAAACATGCTTCCTTCTGTGTTTTTTTGTTTTGGTTTGATTTTTGTTTTTTTGTTGGTTTTTTTTTTTTAAAAAGAGAACTTTGGCTTGTTTTCACTAGTTTTCTTAATTACCTGGGCATGAGAGTTGGGTGTTCCTGTTGCTCTTGAATGCAAGGAAAGCGGTAGCACTGCTGACGATCTCCAATCTGGTCTTGCAGATCTTGGTTAAAACGATGATCCGGAAGCGATCCTTTGGCAACCCGTTTGAGGGGAGCAGGAGGGAGGAGCGGTCGTTGTCTGCCCCTGGGAACCTGCTGCCGTAAGTGTCGTCGTGGCCCGAAAGCACGTTTGCAGTTTGTCTTATGCTCTGGAAATTGCTGCAAAGCAGGGGAGGAGAATTTGAGGAGCTGGGCTTTGACGCCTTTTGTGAGGGGCCATGACTAGGACCTTCACACACCCTCTGTCTGACCCATAACCACTTTGTGGGATGATTTTTGTGACACAGCATATCCTGCTGAAAAGCATCTTTCTATGGCACTTCCAACCTGTTACAGGGGAGCTGATGGGGGAAGACACATGCTCCGGGTCCCAAAGGTCCCATGGTGGGGAAGGGGCAGATGCTGGTGTCTCATTGTCTGCTTTGCCTTTTTCTGAGTCGCTCAGCAACTGGTTTATTTCCTTTTGAAGCAGGAAACAAGGCAGCGAAGATAATCTGAAATGCAACGACTTGCCCAACGTGGGAGAGGAGGAGCTTCTTTCGTGAGCATCGACTTTATGCTTCTGTTCAACAGCTCAATCCGGGGCATGTTATTAAAGTGTGCGGCTGAGGATGAGTGACATTAACAGAGCCTACACCAAACACAGCATGACACGGCGCTATTTCAGTATAATGCTGGATGTAGAGCTTACATAGCAGCATGTTATAAGACATCCGACTCCTTGTCATAAACATTGAACATCTCCGATCGCTTGGACCGCTGACTTCTTGTGGGAAAGGTGCTGGCTGATAGCAGAGAGGTGAGCTACCGTGTTGAGCAGCAACAGTGCTTTGCAAAAAAAAACCAACAAAACAAAACAAAGCAGTCAAACAAAAATGCATTTGGAACTGCTTTTACCTGGTTTTAATGCCAAATAATTTCCGGGGACTAACGCCAGCATCGCAGGGGTGTTGTATGCCCGTCGGTGGGCACACACAGAAGGGTGAAGCTTTTGCCAAGAGGCAAACACAGCAGTAAAAACTACACGTGCGCACTTTGAGAGCTCACAACCTACCGGAAATGTTGTTGCATCTATTTCTCGTCGTTTGTTTTTAATTGACACCTTTTTAACTGCATGGGAACAAAGCAAAACCCCACCTTTTCAGCTTTTTAAAGAATGCCTGCCTTTGTGAGCCAAGTTGTATTAAACAGCATCTTCGCGGCGTTCAGAACGTGAGCTTAATTACCTCCTAAGGTAATTAACGCCTTTCCTAAGGTCTTGGTGTGACTAGGGCTTGGTAAATTGAGTATTCAGTGTATGAAAGGAAAAGGTATCTAAGGGCTTAAGTTCAGTCTGAACTATTTTTGCTGCAGACACGCGAGTGAAAGGTGGTGTTTGGCTGAATGTTTTTGAACAGCAGAGAAGCACTAACAACAGTTTGTTTCTAAACCTTTTACTTGAGCTACGTAGATATATTATTAAATATAAAATTCAGGGTAAAATCCTTCACTTCCATGTACATTACATGGTTTACTACAATTAAAAATAATACAACTTATGCTGTTTTTTAAGTATAGACTTAGGGCTTGCTTAGAATTTAAGATCTTAATGAAATACTTAGATTAGCTAGTAATTTTCAAAGAAACTTTTGTTTTCCAAACTCTTAATCTGGATTTTGGGGCCAATGCTATGTATTTTTTGCAAGTTCGTTACCAGTAATTTGTGAATGCCTGTGGATCAGAGGCTTGTTAGTAAATTAAGTGTATACCTAATTCATGGGTTGTTTCTTATGAAGAGCTCTTTCGCCTTCAGTCAGATTACTCTGATTATTTTGTGGTGCTTGTAAAAAAATAATAATCTATCGTGTGGTGGGAGAGACTCCGGCGTCCAGACTCACTTTCCCAAGTTCTCTGTGCTCGGACAAAGCTGGAGAAGGGCAGAGTGTGGGTGAGCTGGAGAAGAGTCGGGGTTTGCTTGAGGAAAGGGGTCACGGTAAGTACAGTTGTTTTGTGGACGGAGCATGGGACAGGCAGGGAAAAGGTCTGACCTCTTCTCAGCCTGGTGTGGTTCTGTGACCTTGAATGAGGCATTTAGAACGACGGTGTACCTGAAAGAGGGGGAGGATTCAAATGTCCCAAGCATGTAAGGGACTGCTAAGGTGTAATTCTTCACCCTGAGGAAAAAGGCACTAAGAAACCCAAGTATTTTGGTTACTGGTAAGATCTCCGCCTGCTAACCCTGGCCAGGGGTGCCCTGCCTTTAAGAAGTGACCATCCCCTTGTCTTCCTTGATCTTGGGCACCGCGAGCAGCAGCATGCCGAGGTCCTTGGCCCTGCTGCAGTCAGACCCGGCCCCGTAATTCCTAGTTAGGATGGGTCTTCGTTAAAGCCGGCGTAGAGTTAGGAAATGTGCAGGTGCCTACACAAACTGTCCCTTTCATCTTTTGAGCACTTGAAGCAATGCTCTCCCTAAATCACAATTTATTACTGAAACATTGTGCTGCTGGCCTCTCTCCGAAGCCAGTGACAACGGTTTGTGGTTTAGGAGCAGTACTATGGAGTTTGGAGCCATAAGACACGCACTGTTTTCCTCCCGTTGTAGTCCGAGGCTATGCCAAAGCCCTGCAGCTTCAGCTATGGGGAAACCAAACAGGTAACTTGGGTGCCAGCACTACTGCAGCTGCCTGCTCCCCCTTTCCTAAACAGGACTTTCCATTGCGGAAATGCGTGCGAGTGGGCGGCTTGGTTCTCTAACCCTGTAAATGGACTTGTTCTGCCAAAAAAAAAAAAAAAAAAGGGGGGGATCTGATTATTTATAGCTGTTGTGTAGTAATGCGTGTGGTGTGTTTTGCTACAGGTGAGGTGTAGAGATGCTCTGTGCTGCATTTCTCCGGTGTGTGATTTGTCGGGTGCCTAGCGAGACAGTTTACATTTTCCAAACAGGTTTGCCAGGTGCAACACAGCTTCTAAGCAGAATAAGCTGTGCCAGTTCCGCGATGCCCAGCCACGCAGTTCCTGGGCCTCAGATAATACCACAGATCGGTGTCTTATGGCTAGCAGGGGCTTGGTTCTTCAGGATCCCAAAGCTCAGCACTTCCCTAAGGCGCTCTCCAGAATGATTGTCTCTGAGTGCCAGCACTAGTAGGGCTGCAGCCAAATGCACATTTCTGAAAGAAACTCGATGTAGATGATTATTTTTTTCGTTGTTGAGTAGTTCTGTGGAAAGCATAAAGCTTGGCTGTGTGAGGAAGAGCTAGCAAAATGCATGACCTGTTAGAGAAGCTGTACTGTATATATATAAATCCGCTCAGTTCCCTAGCGGCTGTTCCGTAGTAGTAAAGCTAGCTTTTTTCTTATAGTGAGGTAAACATTTTGCTTGTGCCTTGGAACTGGGCTATAGCTTGATTTCCCCAACTCCCTCCCTTTCAAGCAAGCCCAGTGCTGACTGTAGGCTTCACGCTGGGTACTAAGCCTTTTTGGCTCTGAAAGCACACAGGAAAAGTGCTAAGGGGAAACCAGGCCTCTTGTCTCGAGTAGTCTTTCTTGGTGGTCCCCTCTTACCTATCAGGCAATTGATCTGTTTCTTTTCTAAGGTCCTGAACTGTTGTTGATTTTTATACTGTTTGTTTAATGACCGAGGCTTGTGTTTCATTCCCACCCCTTTATTATGCATTTAACTTTATCAGGTGTATCAAGTTTAAATACTGTGTATTTACCACTTTTAAATTATATTACCTAAGAAGAAAAAAAAAAAAAAAACAAGTGTTTTTCCACACAGCTGTTCAAGCTTCTCTGTACAAGTTGAAATAAATGACATGCAACTAAATCCAGAGTTAGTTGATCAAGTGGAACCATTATCCTGTTTGCCTGGTCTTTATCACGCTATGAGAGTTTGCTTGTTGGAAGAGGAGTCTGAAAGCACCTTCCAATGTTAGTGAAGTCTGGTGCTCCACCATTACTGGGGATCGGAGGCTAGGACGAGACCAGAGCGGCTCCAAGCCACTGCATAATCCAACCTGAGCCATTCACATGCACAGACTGGAGCGCTGACTCTTAGAAAGGCGCCGTTTGAGTTTGGACACTCAGCAGCAGGCAAATAAAGAAAATGAAACGATAACGCTGTAGCAAACCCACTGTGCTGTTCGAAAAAGGCAGCAGAGCCCCAGCCAGGATGCTGGAGGTATGGAATAGGTCCCAGGGCTCTGTAACACCAGAAAAGGGTCAGAGAAAGGGAAAAGCTGTACCTTGTGTGCCAGTGTGATCACTAAAGATGCTCAACGCCACGTGAAGATAAAAGCCAACAAATTCACTTAAATCAAATTGTCTAAACCCATTAAATGCAGCAGCCCAGACACAGGTCTGGGGGCGGTGGTGAAAAGCATGGGAGCTAGGCCAGGGAAAACAGCTCTGTTCTGAGCAGTTGGCAGTAGAGTTTGGCTAAGGCCATGCTAGGCTAACCCACCCCGGCCTCTGGCTTTCAAGTCTTTTCCCTTGGATAGGGTTTTAATGCAGTAAGGTGTTAGGAGAATCAAGGTGGAGCAGAAGCTGTAGTTGCAGCAGCACACTTGCTGAGAGAATCAAGAGGCAAAGCAGATGGCAGCACTGGCTGTGATTGCTCTCCAGTAACAGTTGGTATCTGTGTAAAATGAAGACAGTTCCCTGACTCTAACCTTCACAGGTCCTGGGGAAAAATAGTAAAACCCAACTTGCAAGACTCCAAGAGGGCTGAGACAAGTATTTTATTAAAAAGAAAGTAAATTTTGAAGTAGTACCATAAAAATTAGACAAAACAGAAAAAAATTCTGTAACCATTTACCATAGGCACACTGGAACCAGACACAGCTTTGTCTCAGTCAGTAGCTACTGGAGCTTGGAGACACAATTAAATAGTAGGCTCAGCTAAGCATCACAATCCTTAAGGGCAAGGAAAAGTGATTTGACAACAGCAAGGAACTGCTCTCCCAAGGTTAGGCAACACCTGGCAGGGGCCACTTCCACTGGAAGGAAGAATCTGTGCCTGTTACCCTGTGCTCTCTGCTACCAGTGAGCTCAAGGAAAGGAAGACTGTCAAATGTCACCCGGCCCAGTGCAGGGGCCTGGCATAAAAGTACAATTCTCCCTATGTGCTTAGTGCAATTAACCTGGAAGACAGCAGACAAGGAGCAGACCTGGTTCTTCTCTCTGGGGTTGGCTCCAGCCAGCCAAAGTAGTGAACAGTAGTGAAGAAAAGTCCCTTTCTCAGGTTTGTTCCCCTCTTCCTTCCAACGAAGAGGGGCTGGGTCTCATGGCAGGGTCAGAGTCATGTTCACAGCAGCAGTTCAGAGCAGCAGTTGGTGCTGTAGCAGCAGGAGGTCAGGAGTTTGTTCCGTATGTCTCACTGACTCCCTGCAAGGATCAGAGATTACAGTGCTCGGCCAGAAAACTCTTCTTTCTCCCCTTCCTCTCACATAAAACCATCTGCACAGGCAAGCTACTCTCTGCTACTCAGACCTTACATTTCCTATACCACAAGGTCTCTTGATTCAGAAATCCACCCTCTGCAGCAACACTTCCCAGCAAGCACAGGGCTGAGCTCTAGGCTCAGCACCAGTCAAGCAACCCCACTACCCCACTAAATCCTTCTACAGGTTTCAAATGATCTGTTTGGCCAGAAGGGAGGTGTAGCTGTGTCTGTCAGCATATTGTAGAAAATAACAACCCATTGAATGGGTTTGTTCACAGCAACAGGAACCCCCAAAAGTCGAGAGGGAAGGATTTGATGGGGACAGAGCCGTTGTCTGCAGCTCTCAGAAGGCAAGAGCCAAGGACTGCAACCCAAAAAAGAGGTGCAGTGGGAGCATGACAAGTTCTTGAACATACATTTTGCTCTCCAAGAGCGGTTGCCCAGGAAACATGACAATATTTGTTTCTAGCACTCCTCCCTGCAACAGCTTTGAGGTAAAAATTAGCTTCTCCGACAGAGTTTCCTCAGAGCTGTGGTTCAAAATCCCTGTTTGATGTGAACTTTCTATATCCTGTTTAAGAAAAATCTCTCCAGAGTCAGAAGAGGAAGCAACTTTGCCTTCACTCTGCTTTCATTGATGCTTACCAGTTCATAATCCTCCACATATTTGTACTTCTTCTCCCGATAGTAGTGTTTCTTCTTCATACAATACAGAACCACAATGTCACACAGCACTGTTGCCTAGTGGAGATCAAAAGAGTTTAAGACAATAATCCTCAGAACTGAGGCACGAATCCAGAATTGAGTCCAAGTGCAAACAGTGTCACTTACCACGCCAAACAGCGCTAAGCCAGAGCCAATGTTAATCATGGTAGGAATTACGTCAAATTTTCCTGCCTAGAAGACAGTTACGAGGGTGAATTTGTTTTTCAGCATCTCCGAAAGTCCTCAGCACAAGACCCCCAGGAATTAAGCCACCCTACCTTTCCAAACACTATGATATCAAAGCGGATGCCGTAAGCTTTAATAAGCGTCCGTGCTTCGGTGCCATTACTATCCTTGTAGTATTTCGCAAACCTGGAGAAAAGATAGATCAGCGCTTAGCTGGAGATTTTGAGGGTTTTTTTAATGTGATCATGCAACATCCAGGTGCATCCCCCATCCCAAGAGGATGGGCTGAACATCGGTACTTCCAGAGACAAGCCCCAAATGATGGAGATTTCATGCAGGCAAGCGCACATAGGAGAAAAGCCCAGAACAGTCACATTTAAGACAGCAGTTAGCACAAGCCAAATCAGTAAACTTACAAAGCATAGGAAGGGAAGAAAACGTAGCTTTAGTAGGGGAGCAGAAGGACAGACAGGAACAAGTTCAGCTACACATGAGAATTAGCCCCCCCCAGACAGAGGCAAGCAGGAGGCTGCAGGAGTGCAGGCAGCCGCGAGAGGGCAGGGAGCAGGCAGCGAGGGAGGCAGCACCGCTCAGCCTGGCACACAACGGCTGTTCCTTGTCCCGCACAACGCGACTCACAGGGAAAGGATAGGGAAAAGGGATGAGAACAAATAAGTGGGATCAGACTTACTCCGCCACATGGTTGACTAAGCCAGGAGGAAGCAGAGAAGAGAGTGGAAGAGAAGAGGAAGGATTGGTAAGGGGCTGCACCACGGTCTGGAATTAGCAAGAGCACTTCAGAACCCGCACCAGCTGGGCTGCGATATCTTCCAGCCGGTCCTGCCTGACACCCCAAGACCTGCAGGCCTGGCACCTCCCAAACACACGCTTGTGCTGTCTGCATGTTAGCAGCTTCTCAGTGAATTCATTCAAGTTCCACCAAAAGAGATCCCCTGTGCTAAGTGACAGTCTGTGATTCTAGAAACAAGCATAGCCCTGAGTCGTGTTTCCCCACGAGCAGGACTCCTGCAAGGATCTTGGCAAGGTGGCCAGTCCACGTTATTACAGCTCTGAGTCTGGATGCAACCAGCTACCCAGCTCTGCACTGGTGGTTTTACTAGAGGTGCTGGACCTCTCTGCGCTGGCCAGAATGTGTGTGTGGTGGTGTATACCAGAAGGATTCTCCTGGTGCAGATAATGGTCTTCAACTTCTAGTGGTTAGTTTTTCCCTCGTGCACAGCAAAGGAGGTGCTTCAGTCTCCCACCCCGACACCTCAGCCCTGACAAATACTGCCCTATCAGCACACCCTGCAACAGTCAGCTCTCACACTGCCATGCCACGGGAGGCTGGTCCAAATGGTCACCCAAATGCTGATGTAAATACGGCTCAGACACTCTGATGCAATCAGTGGAGCTTCACTGACCTTCCTTGTCTGCTGTGTTTGCACACAGTGAGGATCCGAACTGCTCTATGTTTTACAGTACCATCGAAAATCCAAGGACTAACCCACAGCTGCCAGAGGAGCGCAGGCGGCCCGTAACACTGGGACACCAGGTACCCTCCATAGCCACATTACCTGAAGTTGTAGCCAGGTGAGACGGTGTGGGCAGGGTCCTTGTTGTCGAGGCGCCGGAAGGAGTACTTTGGCACACAGTGGGAAGCATCTCTGTCAAGGTTACAGTCCCAGTTGATCTGCAGCGCCATGACTCCACCCTGTCAAGTGGAGAAGAAGAGAAGGTAAGCAGTCCAAGTGCCCAGCCAGCCCAGCACTAGGCTCTCTGCTGACCAGGACCCTGATTTACTGGCCCTTGTCCCAGTCCAACACTCTTTGCCCCTGCTACAGAAGGACCTTGCACATAATCCCACCCAAACAAGCCAAGGCCAAGTATTTGTTAAGTAGATTGACTCCAGTCCCTCTGGCCAGAGCAGCTCTCCATTCTGCAGCTACTCTGTGTCCTGTGGCTCATGGCAAGAGGCAGAGGGGGGCAACCAGCTACTGCTCCTCTTCTACACCGCTGAGGCCCAAGAGAAGGGTCTGCCAAATACCTCCACAGCCATTTCCTGGAAGTCCTGCCCTGCGGCTTCAACTATTTTCCCTAAACGAAAGATAGGGCAGAAGGGATCTGTCTTGGAGTCATAGATGCAGTTCTTGAGGTAGGTGGAGTTGATATTAGGGAGGATGTTTCGCCTACAGGGGAACAGAGAGAGAATATCTGTTGCATCTTCTTCCACTGCTCCAGCTCCCCTTTACTGTCCAAGAGACCAGACAGCGCAATGCCCCACACACTATTTACTTGCTGAAGTTGAACTTGGGGTACCAAATGTTGTTCTTCACCAGAATGGTGAAGTTCTCAGCTTCTTGCAGGAACGCTGGCCTACAGAACAATAAGAAAAGTAAGTAAGTTTCACGTCTATCTTCACAAACAGGACTCTGCAGAGTCGTCAGTGATCACCTCTTCAGCTTCTCCCAATAGTATCCCACAGGGAGAAACATCAGCTGCATATTGCTAGCCTCCTCTCAGGAGGGCCATCGCAGAGTAAGCACTCACTTGGGTATATGATAGTCATCCTCCACAGGGCACCATGCAAAGACTTCACAGGTCTTAATGCTGCTGTTGTAGGGTACACACTCCCCAGTCTGGATGCCTGGAAAGACATGTGAATGGAGGTACCACCAAGCAAAAATACAGGGGCAGTATTTGCCCTGTGGCACCTCCTCACTCCATAAGGTGAAAGCAATCTGCTCAGAGGTGAAGTGGCAATACCAAGACACCCATTATTTTCCATTGCAATTTGTAGTGCAATTTCAGAGAAATAAGTGCCTTTTTCTGAGCCAAATCCTCATCTATGTGAAATACTGCTTCATGGACTCAAGGTCTTGAGAAAGCCCTCACACTCTTTGCTAGCTCACCAAAGCACACATCTATCTGGCATCCAACCCAGCATAGGCTAAGCCCATCTGCTCTCCCCCAGCAGAAAAATCTGAGCTTCCCTTTCATTTCTCTTAGGTGTAAGAGAATAAGAACAAGGAGGCTGAAGTGAAATGCTGCTTCCTTCACAGGAGGGAAGGCACAGCACAGAGGTATCTCAACACAGACTGAAAGGAGCTCTTGCAGCGGGCTTCTTACCACTGCTGTGGGTGCTGACATATCCTGGAACACAGTTGTTCTTCACCTTGCACTCTGTTTTATCATCTGGAAGCTGGAGAGGAACAATAATTACACTAAACTCTACAAACTCTCTCCCCTGCACTCCCGCCCACACGAGGCAGGATTAAAGCAGATCCTGTACCTACCTCTGGGCAGTGGCCTTGGCGCTGATTCGGTGTGAGTATTACATTGGTCATGACAAACACAGCATTCTCCTCCTGAAGATGCAAAACAAGAAAGAAATTTAACAGTGACAGTCTGCAAAAAATATCCAAGGCAGTGCCCCAAATGTCTTTGTTGACAGAGCCCGGGTGCCCTTGCAGAGGGGATTTGCTTTGGACAGTGCTGGTGTAGCACTAAAGGAACAGATTCCCAAATGCATCACCTGATGCTGCTGCCTTTAGGTGGAGGGAGGACTGTGGGACTAGCAACCCTTTCTGTCCTCCCACTTGGCCCAAATTTCCTCATTCACATTATGAAAACAGAGATCACACAGCTCCTGAGGGGAGTCGCAAGGCAGGAGCAGAAATAAAGCTCCAGCTGCAAGTCTGAGCACAACTCCCACTCCCCCCCCCCCCCCACCCCCCCA
>VYZM01017082.1:104240-118884 GCA_013398915.1 Dromas ardeola | reverse complement strand
GCCGGGCCTGCCCGCGGCCAAGGAGGAGGCGCCAGCGGCGGCTGCCCGGAAGCCCCGCAGCCTCCCCTCCCCTCCCCTCCCCGGCCCCGGCTGTTTTCGGCAGGGAAAAGGGGTTCACCGCCGCCCCGACCCACCCTTAGTGGGTCCAGAGGAGGCCACGAAGATGCTCTGAGGGCTGGAGCCCCTCTGCTGTGAGGACGGGCTGAGAGAGCTGGGGGTGTTCAGTCTGGAGAAGAGAAGGCTCCGGGGAGACCTTATAGCGGCCTGCCAGTACCTGAAGGGGCTCCAGGAGAGATGGGGAGGGATTTTTATCAGGGAACCATAGGACGGGGGGGAACGGTTTTAAATTGAAAGAGGGGAGATTTAGATTGGATATCAGGAAGAAATTCTTTACTGCGAGCCCCTGGCCCAGGTTGCCCAGGGAAGCTGTGGCTGCCCCATCCCTGGAGGGGTACAAGGCCAGGTTGGACAGGGCTTGGAGCAACCTGGGCTGGTGGGAGGTGTCCCTGCCCAGGGCAGGGGGTGGGGTGGAAGTAGATAATCTTTTGAAGGTCCCTTCCAACCCAAACCATTTTATGATTCTGTGACCCTTTTGGGGCTGCCCAGGATAACCGGGGCTCAGCAGGCAGGGCACAGCTCTGCCCCGAGGCCTCCTGCTGCTGTAGCTCTGCTGTGCCTGGGTACAGCGTTGGGAAGTGCAGGTGGTGGGTCATCCCGACGAGGATGCTGTCACCCTAGCTGCTAAATCTGGAGCGGTTTTTTCCCATGCTACTCATTGTTAGCAAGTTTGTGAGGAGTTTTTCACCTCCGTACTGGCCAGACATGAGTCAGCTGTTACCTGGAAGTCTGCTGCAGTCAGCCCTATGCTGAGTCTGGGCTACGAAGTCTCACAAAGAAGATGGACAGACGACCTCAGGCAAAGACCATCCTGACACCAAGACATAACTTGGAGCCAGCTCAGGGCAAGGACAGAGCACCTGCCTGCAAAAGATAGCAGAAGCATATCTAAGACTGTCATCCATCCACAGTGAGCAAATCCTTTATTTATCACAGTCTTAAGTGAATATTCAGTGTAATTCTTTCCAAAAGGAGAGTCAGTTCATGTGTCAGAACAGAAATGCATTAATGCCAAATAATATTTTCTCACTCTAGATATATAAGATGCTGCAATATGAATGTTAATACAATTAATGTGTATTACAACCAAACATACAAATGCAGTTGGCATAATCTGCCAGCAATCTATCTTAAAATATATGTGGGAAATGGAAATGGCAAACTGCTGGGTTAGCTCAGAAAGAACAAAGCTTAGTTGAAAGGAGTGCAGAATATACGCGTTACAATTGTTCTCACCTTGTTTCTATAAAAATAGAACATGTCCAAGTATAACAAAAAAGAAAGAACCGAAAAGGTGTTGGAGCACAGGTTAATCTACCCCGAATTTGCTGCTCCTTGGCTCTACTCTGGCCTTATGCATCGTAGCACAAAGCCACTCGCACTGTGCCAAGTTCAGTAGGAGGAAGTGTAGGAGGCAAGGCCTGTTTGAAGCTAGGAGCAAACAGGAGGCCAAAGTCCAACATTGCAATTGCAATGAGTACCAATGAAATGTACAAAAATATTACACAAAGACGGTAAAAGTACTTTTCAGTGTAATTCCTGAGTTCAAGCTAAAAGGAGTAATACAAAGAGAACAGCTGGGCTTTTCAGAAAATGCTTTGTCTATGTCACTGAAATAGTCTAAAATGAGCCTGTCTGATATGGACAGACCACGAGGCCTTCAACGGCGAGTTATGAAACTCCATGCATAGTGGCCTCTTTCTAGAGCCTCTTGATCCAGGGCTGCAGAAAGGTGGTGAGGCTGGGGGAGAAAAATGCTCAGGACCACGTTTTCAATGATACCTCTTTTGGATTTCTTTCCTTCAAGAGGTCATGCTTTGAGATGACTCTTGGTTCCATCTTATTTTCAGGGTGCTGGTCATCTCCTGGCTCAGCTGGGATTCTGGTACGCACCAGGGCAAAGGCAGGAGGCCCAGAACCTCCCACTAAAATGTAGCACTAAGAATTCACCCCAGAGCCTACACTTCCAAACCACGTGGGGTGACTCACAGAATGAAGCAGAGGCAGAAGCAAGCAGTTTAGCTCAAGGTGTTTGTTCCTCTATGCTAAGCAGTAGGCTATTGTGCCTCTCCAAAAACAGTATACAAAAATTCAGCTACAGTACTACAGAAGATTTTGGGAAGTCACATGCTTTTTTCTTTTTTTTTAAAGGTCCATGAAAGAAAACAAACGTTAAACATCCAAGGAGAGTCACAGTATGATCTCAAGTTGTGCTACATCCTCATTCCATCTTAAAACCAGTACAGTTGTTGACTTATTTGCGATAAGTATCTTTAATTTTCCACCTGCAGCAGCTTGGGATGATGGCTCTGTCTTCCAGATCGAAAGAGCCAAAGCGCCAGTGAATGTATTGCCTGTAAGCAAGGTGACGCATCTGGTTGGTGATATTGCCATCCGTCAAGTCCAGAAAGGGGTCTTTGTAGAGAAGGACTTTCTTCAGGGTGTGAGTGGACAGCACCAGCTGCTGAAACCAATGGGAGGTTGTGATGCACTGCCCTTTTTTCCTTCGGCAGCAGAGCTGCTCATGGTACTTCGGTGTTGGCTGGCATTTCCCACAGCAGCACCACTTTGGGCAGTCTGGGGAAGAGGCCCCTTGTCTAAGAGGTTGCCGCAGCTCGTATTCTCCATTATCATCGTTCTTGTTGGACTCAGTGGTGCGCATCGGCTCAGATTCTTCATTATCACAGCATTCGTTGGACTCACTGGTGCAGCAGCTGCCAGCATCACAGAATTTCACAGGGTGGCTCTGCAACAACAATTCCCAACATAAATTAAAGAAAATAGCATTTGCTGCTTCATCCAACTGCAGAGAGAATTTACAACAGTCATCCTCACCATTGGCTTTTTCATTTGACACAGCACAATAGAGATAATGATGATAGATCAGCAGATCTGGAGGAGGATTGTCTTTCTGTGTTGCCAACGCCCACCCTAGCGAAATCGAATCGACACCTCGCAAGTTGTTTCAACACCAACGCGCTCCCGCTGGCACATACCCACCACAGGAAAGCAGCAATTTTCAGATGACTGTAGAAAATACATCCTCTGGACTTATTAACTTGAAGTGGACAATAGGGATCTGGTTTTAGCCCCTCAGAATCTAATCTGGAAATGGGGGGGGGGGGTGTGGAGGGGGCGGAAACCCAAATCAGTTTGGAATGACAGTCCTCAGTCCTCCCTTCTGAAGGGAGGATCCCAAAGGTTAAGTGTCTGTCTTTACCTCAACAATGCTGCCTTGAGCATGCTGCAGGCTTGTTTTCAGAGGCTTCTTTATCAGGGTAACATGTGGCTCATCAACATAGGACACATACATCACCTGTGCAGCAGAAGAAATGAACACTGTCAGCTGGAGTAGTTTCTCAGAGAACTGGGGACAAACACAGCATGGATCTGACCTCAGGGCTTGGGTTCTGCAGTCTGTACTCCGATTACAATCCCCTGCAACTGCATGTTGCAAGGACCCGTATTTCCAATATCCGGGATAGCAAGGACACGGGGAGCTCTGGGGCCAGAGGGAACAGGAAGAGATGGTATGGAACTAACTGTAGGGAGTATGGTTCTGCAGGGCCTTTAGGTACTCTCCTCTTCACTCTTCTCTAAAAATACATGCCTAAAATGCTGGGGGATTAGGAGAGGCAGCCTAGATAAATAATCATTTATGTCTTGAAAAACAGGAAGAGGCAACTGAAGTTGGCAGGGAAGAGTCTGAGCAATGCCTTCTTCATGGAAAACCCTTTCATGATATCCTTCAGCTACTTTGAAGGACCACTGTTCCCTGCAGGTTTCCCTGATAGAGCTGGTGTGACTCTGCCATGCCAAGCTTGTGTGTAGAGCCCACTGCACTTGTGCAGCACGTTGTGCGCAGCTCCATGGAAGCTGCGTGGATCAACTGCATTTTTGTATCCATAGAGCAGCAATTTACATTCTTTACCTGTCTTGGATTCAGCACAGTCTCATACTTTTTCTTGTTGCAAATTTTGCAGAATGCTGATTTGCTGTAGTTGGAGTAACTAACAACACAAATAGCAACTTCAATGCCACTCGCAACCTGCACATGAAAAAAAAGCAAGTAGTGATTACACTTTCTTTGCGAGACTGTCTCTTCAGAACTGGTTGTATTAATACAAAAAATAAGTGTCTCACCAAACCAAAATAGGAGATCATGGACCCAATGTTTTTAATGAGTTCAATGATGTTAAATTTTCTACCCTTAAAGAAAGCAGAAAAGAATAACTGAGAGGCAAGGTCTGTTACCATTTGTTCAGCTTAATGGCTTTTTTCTTTTTGACTCTTCACAATGTATCTCTATCTCTTTACAATTCAGTCAATCCCGAAATTTCATAGACCTTCTCAGACACTTTGCAGGGGAGAATAAACAACTTGAGAGGGAAACAGTGGTGACACACGGGGTTCATGACAATATCATCATGTCATGATGATACCTGTTATTGTCTCAGTCTTAAACAACAATCCTGCCTCTCTCCCAGCCCTGCCATTTCATCCTTATCTTTGCTCTCCTATGCTGCTCAGTTCCATTTAGATCTACTCATCTGACATGACTTCCACCCCAGACTGATGGGCAGGAGAGAGGAGAGGGGTATATGGCAGAAGTGGGGCTAAGGAAATAGCAAGCTTTCTTCTCCCTCCACAAGGAAAAAGAATTGCATTTACTGTGCCGAAGACAATGACATCAAACCGTATTCCATAGACTTTGTAAAGGGTTCTCTGCTCCTCCCCTTGTGGTAGCTTGTAGTACTTTGCGTATCTGCAAAAGAGTAAATGAAGATCTGTGCAGCTTTCCCGGGGAATAAAATGCCACAAGGCCGCAGAACACTAAAAGCAGATAGAAAACCCCAGCAAGGCTATGTGAGGAGCTGGCAATGACAAGAGTGCCCATGATCTGAAGGCTTTAATATCATGCTATCCAAGACCAACTCTGAACTTCTGAGCACACTTCAGCAGGCTGGATATCAGCCATTTTCCATTCTTCAATCAGTAGAGAGTTGGAAGAATCATGTGGGCCTTTACTAACTTCCAGTTTCTTACTCTATCAAGAACTCCTGATGCTCACATCAGCTTTTGGATCACTAAGCAGTCACAGAGCATGGAACAAAGAGGTCCTTTTAAATCTGACAATGAAAAGCTGTCAGTACAGACAAAATCATTACATTCAACTGAAAGACCTAGGAAAACACAGAATGGTACTAATATCCAACTTCTGATAACAACACCCATATGTCTTCTACCTCAGACACGCTGTCAGGGCTTATACTGCTGCTTGACTGGTTTACTTGAGCGATCTCCAAGTCCTGGTTCTCCATTTAGATAAATAATTCGAATGGGAATTTACTTAGCCAAAGGGACAGAAGGTCAGTTCCAGGGACAACAGATACTCACGGATGACTCTGTCATTGCTAATCAAAATTTGTTTTATAGTTGGTTGTCTGTTCAAGTACCAAAAGAGTAAACTGTTTAAGAGGATATGTCTGGTGTAAATGCCATCAGCACAGACCTCTGCTTCCTAGCATCTCCAAGTACTCATTCAGATGACAGAAACATCTAAAGAAAAATACATTTTCCTCTTTGCTTTTCTCTTTGTGTTCAGTCCCTGCAGCTCTCCTTTGCCATCTTGACGTTAACAAACCAGCCCAGAGCAAGCTTTTACTTGATTCCACTCTCTCCTGCACATCCTACTGCAAGCTAAGTTTGGTAGACTTTCAGAGTGCTTTGAATGAGAATTCCCTAGATCATGTGATTATTTGCATCCCGTTTACCGCAATCTGATTTGTAGTCTCTGAAGGCAGTGAGTCACGCAGAAAACCACACTGTAATGTGTTCTGCTTTTTCCTTGCTTGCACAGACATGAAATGCCCTTTTTCCTGTGCTGAATGGTCACAGTTTGTGTCCAAGAAATGTTTTATTGGCCAGCTCTGAGCCTCTGAAGCCTGCAGGTCACTTAGGTTTTACTTGAAAGCTTTCCTAACTCTTTCCAGGATCAGAAGTTTTCTCTAGCCCTCAGGGCAGAGGTTATTTCACATCTGCTCTTGATGGCACAGAAGCCTTCTCCTCTGTAACAGCTTTGTGCTCAGAGCTGACCTAAGAGCTTTCTTGATCGCTGGCTGAAGCTTTGCTCCCTAGCACCTCAAGTAGTTCTTTTCTTTTGGAAGGATAAAGCCCGTTCCATTTAAGTCTATCACAAAATTCCCTTTTGAACTGAGATGAAATCAATAGGGCTTCACGCAGACAGAGGTTATAAGCCGCCCAATGTAGCTTTCCTGACTTCTAGAACAGCTAGACTGCAGGGGAAGCACCATTCTGTACATGCCCTGTTTCAGATGCTCTTTTCCAAATTTTCTCTTGCTACTGATCTTTATTAGCTTTAGGACTCTGGGCTGGATCGACCTCTGATATGATAATATTTTACATTCTTATGATATGTCACTGATTTCCAAAAATTTTTCAATATATTAATTGCAGGATCATTTCTAGCTCTCCCCCACTTACTCACTTGGGTAGTTCTACTGAAATCAGCAGCTCTGTTTATACAAGTTGGCATACAGTAGCTCAACAGTGTGGCAGGGTTTGTGCATTTTCGTCACCAAAACATCCATGCTTGTTTTAAAGGGTATTATGCTCAATCTCTTTATTGCTCTTCAACTTTCACTGTCTTTGCTTTTTAAATTGCTGCACTGAACTACCCTGCTCCTCTTTTTTAGTTTTGGAGACATTAGAGAATGAAATTTCTTTGCCAATAAACCCCTTGATTAACAAATACAGAGTCAGGCCTCCAGGATGTGGGCTGGCATCACGCACACTCTTTAGTTTTAAATGTACTGATAAGCATTTTATAAATGCTTTGTGTAACTATTTAGAACTGTGTAACTATTTAGAACATCAAGATTTTTTGTCAGAACTTCTCATAGATCTGCTATATCATAAAGAACCAAAAGCTCTAATTTGTTTTTTAATAAATCTTGATTCAGTGAACTGTGGGGTTACCCAGATGGAAGAAAAACACTTTGTTATTTTATTTGTGTTAATTGCCTTGGGAAACTCATAAGTTTAGGTAGTTTGAAGTCTCAATTGCCATATGGTGGAATCTGTCCAAACTATTCTCTGCTTTAACTCCCAGAATACGTGTTGGAAAAGTCTAGGCCTTTCAACACAGAAATAAAATCTCCTGCAATACAAATATGCTCATTTGGAAGACGACCGTGATGATAGATCTATACAACTGCAGTAGCTGCAGGTTAAGGACATAACTACAAGAGTGAAGAAGGAGAATCAAACAACTTGGCATTCCAAGTAATCATTCCCCACACCTCATCACATCTTTGCTTCAACTCAGAAAACATGCTACTTGATTCATATAGCATTTTTTACCTAAAGTGGAATCCAGGCATTATTTTGTTGTCATCAAGGCGGTGGAAACCATACTTTGGACTGCAGTCATAAAACCAGCTGTCCAAGTTACAGTCCCACTTAATCTCAATGGCAATGATTCCTCCCTGGAAACAGACACAGTAAGATTAGGGCATGGACATATCTCTATAGACACACTAACTCATAAGCAACATTTGCCAATCAAACAGTCTTGTCTGGAAGTTAGTTACACGAGCTAGAAGCTATTATTCATTCAGGCCTTTCCTATCTTCTGTCTATTTCTCTTCACTTCAGTGGCACAAGTGTGGATGTAGCTGATCTACTGTGACGGTCATTTTCTTGCTTTAAACTATGTATACGCTCAAACCAAAAGCCTGAGTGCAAGCCTAAGTTTTGTAGGCACACAGTCCAAATGTTTCATCTTGAACGCACTGTGCCAGGCTATGAATCAATAAATGTGGATCAGTTGATGTTTCTGGACAGGACACTTTGTCTCTCCTTCTATTCTACCCATCTGTTAATATTGACCTTCTAGAGGTATGGCTGGATACTGTGTTAAGGGCTTTTGTCTCAACATCCTAAAGAACAGGGTGAAAATATAATGGCAAAAATAAGTGCTTTTTGACTCTGAATATAAGCTGCCATTTGTGCCAGTCTGACCTTTGCATGATTGCCCCGTGATTTAGGACCTGCTTGAGTAGAATCAAAAGATGACCATGAGTGACAGCCTTGTATAGAACCTATTTAAATGCACCGTGCTTTGTAAATGGCCCTCTGCATACTACAATACTAACAGAATAGCATCAACTCTGTCAACATGGATTCCATTCTGTGAGATGTTAAGGACATTTAATCCCTGAAAGTTGGGGTCACTTTGCTTCTCACACAATCACTTTCCAAACCTAGAACCATTCCATTATATGGCAGACAGCAAAACACGCAGGAAGAGAATCAAGTAAATGTTTTAACACTGACCATGAAAAAAGTGATATCACAGACCTTTATTGACATCTCAGAAAACTTCTGTTTTGCTTCCTGAATGATATCTCCCAGACGGAAAATTGGACAGAGTGGGAAAATTGTCTTGTTGTATGTGCAGGAATTATTAAAAATTGTTGGGATATTTAGTCTGTGAAGAACACACACAATTGTTTACATTAAAAACAAGCTGGAGCAGATACAGGTAAGGGACTTCACACGTACTAGAACCTGTGTTAAATGTGCTCGGTTTGTAAGTATACAAGCTTTTGGCTTTGTAGCTACCAGATGTATATATCCCGAACTGTGATCTGGGAAACATGATGAATTCTTTACTCTTTGGATATTATCACCAGCAAAATTTTACCTGTATAAACTAAACACTTCTACCTTATAATTTTAATTGCATGTCTGTTGTGCTATATTTTAGTGATTTTACCCTAACATAAACCAGTATATCTGAATGAACAATTCTGTTGTCCAGTGCATGAGAGAAATAGAGTTATGCTGAGAGGCTCTGTTCCCAAGCTCCCCTTATTTCTTTTGGTTCTTGAAGGATTCATAGGGTTAAAGAATTAAAAAAACTTGGTATCTGTCACTCAGGCAGATACAGCCCTAAATGCATAGGCTTTTTGAGTAAAGAAGATGCCAATTTATACAAGTGTTTTTTCAGAGCACAACTACTTCAGAAAGCATTGAGGAATGTTTGCACTTACGTGGTGTAATTAAATTTTGGGAATTTAATGTTGTTCTTTATTAGCACAGTGAAGTCTTCAGAACTCCTCAGAACAGCAGGCCTAAAAAAGAAACATAAAAATTGACTAACTTCTTTTACTTAAATACACCAGCTAATGTTATGCTACTTTACTATTACCTGGAAAGCTGTCAGTAGGAGGAATATGTTGCTAAGAATAACACATTGAAATGCAGGGAGTTAAGTGGCTCAGGGCATCAAGAAAGAGATAGGTGGTTTTCTTAGTTTTAGGTATAAATTGTTCTCTCTATATTGCACTTGCTTGTGTGGGCCAAGCCTAACTGGGGTCTCTACATGCAGCTGAAATATGATCTCAGGAGACTTCTCATAGAAATCTTGCTATAGAATAGTAGTAAGAAATTTGACAGCTGATGATTTCTGCACAATGAATTGGCAGTTTCATTGCTGGTCCTCACAGACAGGTGGCCATTTACACCAGAGCTGCACAGCTAGTAAGACTATAAGAATAAGCGACACACTCGATCCTAGAGGATGTCTCTAGAAGTCATGTGTCAAATCACATCACCAAAAGTTGTCCTGCCTTCCTAGCAGATACCAGTTTGAGGACCTCCCACGGAGTGGTTTGTGTCACTAAATACGTAGGTAGAATGCAAACACAATGGAAAGCAGGCTGCCAGTCTGACCCTTCCTCAAAAGAATGATTTCTCTGAAGCTAATGTGGCAGGAAAGAAGGAATTTTCCCACAAGTTGCCAGCTGGGTAACCTTGGCCTAGACTGTGTGAGACAACCTCTGCTACACTCCAGGACTTGCCAGGGCTATAGGAAAGCAAGAGATACAATTTTTGGCATTGTTTCTCTAGCATAGGGACTATGCTGAACTGTAATATTGGCATTGTTCCATTTTAAGAACAAGCCAGGAATATTTTAATTTCCATCAAGACAGCCATTCCAAGGGGGAAACCCAGTCTGCACAACAGTCGTCCACATAAAGGACAGTGCTTCTAAGCAGGGAATATTTTTCCTATCATTGTATTTTGAGCAATGCCTTTGCATTAGAGATCTGTGATGACAAGAAGCACATTAGCTGGATGACATGCAGCTTCCATGAGGGACTTCTCATGAGTGTCTTCTAAACCAAGTCAACAAATGAGACTTGATTGCAAATCAAATTAACATTTGTGGATGCTACCTGGACACGAAAGTCACGGATGAGTTTCAGTGCATAATAGTGCATAATAGTCAAGACATTAATAATGTATGTTAATTTTTAAAGAATGAAAAACGAATGAACCTATAATGTAAAACTGTTCATAATTCATCCACTGGGAAGCGTCTGGAATCTGATCCAAAGTTCTTCTGAAAAAGGTGTTGTAAACACCTGTCCTTCAGCCAGCTAATCTGACAACTGTGCCCTGACTCAGGGCACAAATGAACAATCAAAAATAAAAGAATCTTTTTGCCAATATGCAATGCCTTTGTTCAGCTCCTGCCATAACTAACGGGAAGGAAAAGGAGGCCTCCTGTATAGTTCATGAAATTTACCTTTCAAAGGAATTTGGACAATAAAGACAATCATGGGTGTAACCAAAGCCAAACATTGCGCCCTCTGTATCTCAACCAGATGGCAAAGCTTCCTGGGCTCTGACCTTGGTCTTATGTATCGTTCTGGTAGAAAATAAACACTCAGCATTGCTTTTTAATGGTTCCTCATTTTTTCCTTGCCAATGGAACTTGTGAAGGAACTTTATACATCAGAGGTTTGGATCAAACATCTCATCCATTATTTTTGGTCCCTGGTAGTAACCGATTACTGGCACTTTAGAGGAAGGTTAGGAAACAAGACAGAATGTGTCAACTGTGCAATGTAATTAAAAGCAAAATTCCCTCT
The DNA here is from genome assembly GCA_013398915.1 of Dromas ardeola. Lineage (NCBI taxonomy): Eukaryota > Metazoa > Chordata > Aves > Charadriiformes > Dromadidae > Dromas > Dromas ardeola. The sequence goes on along the minus strand of VYZM01017082.1, from coordinate 107,803 downwards.
GTAACATACGCAGCAGTGAGCCTACGCAGTGTGACATTTAAAATGACTGGCAGTCACTGAAACTTTATAAAAAAAACCCTAGGATTTCATTAACTCAGGAAGCTCATGCATATCTTTCCCGGATGCTGTATGAACAATTACAGCCTTCCTGTTGTTGGACAAAGCCTTTTTCAGATCACAACTCTGTCTGCAGGAGAAGGGAATGGAAATTCCTTTAAAGAGCTGATAAAAACTCAGCAGAAGGAGCTGTAGGAGGCATTGTGGGCTCTGGAGGGGACCTAGCAGTGGAAAAACTGCTCGGTCTCTGCAGAAAACCCCAAATTAGTGAAAAGATGGGATATATATAGAGAATCATGCTTGTCTCTTAAAAGCAATGAGTTAATAAAAGTGATAATTGACCTAGTTTCTTACACATATATTTCAAAGCTGGTGGAGAGGAGCTAAAATTGATTAGCATTTGCTCTCTTAAAGTACAATTTCCATCATTTCAGTTGAAATCAAATATTTTATAAAATTTTTTCATGCTTTGGCTGATACAGAATAGAAATAGAACATTTTCATCTTGGAACACTGTACAGTGATGAGGTTACAAAAAAAAAATGGCTACAAGGCCCCTCCATCCTACTCTCTAGATCACAGTAGCATTGTTCCGTGGAGTCTTTTTCCTAGAGTTTTCTTCAGCTTACTATTACAGATTGCCAGCACTGAGGTTTTCATCATCTACCTAGAGATGGATGGAGAGACTGTTCTCTAGTCTGAGGTGGATCCCCAAACACTAGCTTGCAGCACAATGTACAGACAACCAATCTACCCCTATTGTTCTGGGAGGTGGAAGCAACCTCACTGTAATAAATGAACCCGCAAAGAATTTCTATACCACAGAGCCCTAAGCCTTGCAGAAGAAAACCCCAAGTTAGGAAACCTTTTATTTCTGTCACTGATTAAACCTATCCTACGTTGATGCGTTTTCCTTGACATTTGAATTAATGAGCCAAATGCCTCCAGTGAATTCAAGATGAGCCTGTGACATCTAAAGCTGTTTCCATGGCAGCTGCGTGATGATACAAACTGGAGGCTATGACTTCACTGCAGAATCATACAGCAGGACAGACTGTTAGAAGTTATTTAGATATTATAATGAGTGTTAACAGTACGGCTAGGAAGGAAATAGCTGTTTTACATACATGAGATCTATATGTGCCTAGGCGAAGGGATTATCCTAAAATTTCATGACTTTATCAAAGTAAATCCTTCTTTAGGCATTAAAAAAATGCAGATATTTCTTTCACTTACTCAGGGGGGTTTTCCGTGTATTGCACAGGGCACCATGCATTGACCTCACAGGTTTTAAAAGTTGCATTATAAACCACACATCTTCCTGTTTGAATTCCTGTAGGGAAACGAGCTCTTACTTAGCAAAGACAAGAGTTTTTCGCCAATTAAGAGACAGTTTCAACATGTCAGTGTAAGATAGGGAACTTGACATTTCAGATTGCTGCAGCTTTCTATAGGAGGAAGCTGTAGGAAGAACTACCCAAACCATAGTCCTGCCACACCTCATCAATCCTTATTTAGCTGTTTGCTTGGGTCAACAGTGCTTGTCATTGTTTGGGCTGTGGGTGAAGTAATTTCCTTCACAGTTTTATATGAAGTTACATATCTGAGCCTTGGGATAAATTGAGAAACCAACTGTTTCAGTCAGAAGTTTAATTCAACAACATGAACAAATTAAACAAGGATACATAGGTGGGCAGAAAACCTTAATTCTTTCTGCACTCCTGGAAAGTCAGCATTTTCTGTGAGCATTTAGTCTTTACCAGGAAAAGTGATAATCCATCCAACAGCCCAAATTCAGGGAGTCTCAGCAGTACAAAGAACTCACATTCCTGATGAAAACAGTATGATACCTTCTGGACAACTGGTCCCAAATAAAGGACGCAAGTCCCATGACTTATTCTGAGAACTACCTAACCATCACAGGGGTGTTACAGACCCTTCAGACGGACCCTGCAGTTACTCCACTTGCTAAGCAGCCATGGAGTTCAATGGGAGCGTGTGTCTGGTTTGGCCCCCATGCACAGCAGTCTGTACTCTTTTTCACCTCTCCCCTTCCTCTGCTCCCTCTCACTGTTTCTCCTTTTAGTAAGGGCACGCACAAGCTGCTAAGAACTCAGTTTTGTGGGTTTGAAAATATGTTCTCAGAGATCTCTTAGGTTTCTGTACTGTTCTACTGCAAATCTCCAAGCTGGATCTTGCACATACTGCACTGGTCAATAACGCAATAGAAGATAGTAACCACAAAAAAAAAATTTCAGTCTGAAAATGTCGTTTACTTACCATTACTGAGGATATCTGCACTCCCATTTTTACAGTCGTTGTCTGAAGAGCAGATAGCTTTGGTGAAGGGATACTGGAAAAAAATTTACATAAAAAAGCAACATAAATATCTCCCTTTCCACACCTATGTAAAAAGATTACTCAGCTTCAATGTCAAAATATCAGATAATAAGAGAAAATAACAATGCAGAGCAGGTATAGCTCTTACTAATTATTTGGCTTATAGGAGATAAAGGCTCAGCTACCTGCAAAACCAGAAAAAAACACTTCCCTTGCTTACAATAGCATTTTTCTTTATTATTTATGTCTTTTCCCATTTTTCACAGTCTGTCCTATAATATTAAGCACAATAAATTTAATATTGGACTATTTAATTCGTTGTTTACTAGCAGTTCCCATATACTTTTGCCAGTGAAAGTCAACTTGTATTTGGGAACTACTCTGCAAGGTCCCACTTGTAGGCCAGCCAAATGAAGAGGAGAGCTGCCGCTGATGACCAGGGTTGACCTAGAGAAAGGGACATGTAGAAATGAACAACAGTACTAGTAAGAGAACCATACTAGTAGAGAAGCTGAGAGCAACTCTGTAGCTCCATATTTCCTTCAGGTTTTCCTCAAGAGCAGCAGCAATGCCAGAGAAGCTGGAGAGCAATCACTGGCCTGAATATCATCACCTCCTGCAAGTGATGCAGACAGGTTTGGCTGCAAGGTCATTGGTGCGAGGCAAAGTCACAACTGCCGGCTGATTCCCCGAGAAAGAAAAGGAGCAATTAAACTAGATCTTGCATGTTATTTGCTGAGATACACACATAAAGGGCAATAATATTTGCTTGTACCGGACTGTTCCGAGGACAGTTCACTCTTTTACATCAACATGCATTCAATACATCATAAGTATAAATCACAAAACATATTTACCTCAGGGCAACTCTGCTTCAGCTGATTCTCTGTCTTAATGATGTTGGTCGTCACGAAAAAAGAGTTTGTCGCCTACATGGAGGAAAGAATATGAATCTGACTGAAATTTCACATACTCGATTCAGACCTCGGTCATTCCAGATCATCACCGGGAAGGACAACAAGGCTGGTCCAGCTCTGCCTCCCCCTCATATACATTCACGTGCTATCCATCTCAAACAGGAAAAGCGAGGGAAATCATCAGGGCAGGAATGAGCAGCCAGAGGCAAGAAGGCACTGGGGTATTTTTTTGTTTGGTTGTTGGTTTTT
>VYZM01017082.1:90247-104219 GCA_013398915.1 Dromas ardeola | reverse complement strand
TTTTTTTTTTTTTTTTCAAACCAGCATTACAATCAAGAAACATACACTAGCATTAACTGGTAACAACACTACTCTGTTTAGTACAGCTATATTGGAGCGAATCTGTTCCTATGTTTGCTGTTACCAAAATATTAAATTATATAAAAATTGTGTAACAAATAGCACCACAGAAATCTCATAAAAGAGGATTTTTTTTTCCCCTTCTATTAAGGGAGGAAGGGAAGATTTGGCTTTAAACATTGCTGTCTCCAATGTAATCACACTGAATGGTAGGACAGAGGCATGTCAGGAAAGCAACAGATGTATCAATGAAAGTTGAATACTGGACTGACATTAAATTAAGACTTGCCTGCATTGGTATAGTGTATTCTGCTGTATCCCAGATCCTGTTGTCAGTGAAAGTCACTCCCTTCACACTAGTGCGAACTGAGCTGCTAACTTCATCCACGTCCTGATGGAGTCTGAAAATCATGACTATACAACTGGCCAGACAAAACAGAAAGGACAAGTAAGCCCGTAAGAATAAAATGGGCAGCTTCTTTGTATCATTCTTGGACAAAAGCACTGCAAGACAGAGGTCAGATGGACATTTTCAAGTAATTGGGAGCCTTTTTGTGCGAGATACATGCACTGGCTGGACCAAAGTCTGCCTTGGTTTCACCTTTCGCAAGTTTTGCCTTTGTCAGAAATGAACTGATATATGCAAGAAGAGAATTTCTATTTTCCCATCCTAAATGATATAGACAACATGAGGTGACATTCTGGCTCTCCAGATGCCATTGTCACAAACAGTAGTGTTCTTGTTACTTTATTATTTTTTTAAGAGATCTTAAAATACTTAGTCCACGTTCCAGAGTGACTATTTTTGTGCCTCATGCTGATTGCTTCAAAAACCTTAGCCAAATGTTTTCACTTTCTCATGAATTGAAAGTGTTAGTGAAAGACATCTAACTCATAAAAGCGCCGGCAACTTTGAAAAAATATTGTATGTTCAGAAGATACTTTCCCCACTACATAAAAGTGATATGAAAGGTTTACTTTGAAAAACAAGCCACAAGAGCTAGCGCCATTTCAGTTTAACAATAGACTGTTCTGGTCGGGGATAAAATAGTATCTGAAGAACAGAAATACAAAGCAGCTGATCAGTGTTCCTTTATTTATATTGTCTATTTTAATAGCATTTCAGAGTTTTCCTTCTGGAAAAGAGTGCTTTGGGATAACCATGTTGTCAGAAACTGGCAGTGGGATCTCAGCTCTGAGCAACAGTAGGTGGGTATATTATCTTAGCAGAATCATAGAATCAGAATAGTTTGGGTTGGAAGGGACCTTTAAAGGTCATCTAGTCCAACCCCCCTGCAACGAGCAGGGACATCTTCAACATTTTCATTAAAGTAGCTTCAGATTTCTTTTCAGCCCATAAGTCTCTCTCTTTCTCTCTCCTCTTCTCTGACGGAAGATGCTCTCCCTTGTAAAGGGAGAGAGGTTAAAGACAGCATCTGTCTCTCATTTAGCGGCCGCCCCAGCCCAAACCATGACAATCAGGTTGCTCAGAGCTCCATCCAACCTGACCTTGAACGTTTCCAGGGATGGGGCATCCACCACCTCTCTGGGCAACTTATTCCAGTGTTTCAGCACCCTCATTGTAAAAAAATTTCTTCCTTCTATCTAGTGTAAATCTCCCCTCCTTTAGTTTAAAGCTATTCCCCCTTGTCCCATCACAACAGGCCCTGCTAAAAAGTCTGTCCCCATCTGTCTTACAAGCCCCCTTTAAGTACTGGAAGGCCACAACAAGGTCTCCCCAAGAGGCAGAAGCAAGGCAACTTGAACTTCCTGCAGACTTGATTCTTTGTGAGATTGTGATCAGTGTGCTCAATGTCCTGGCTTGCTGCCCTCCCGTGAGAATGAAGCCAACTTTATGAACTTCGGCAGACTTTGTTCAGCAAACACTTATCACTGAGAACAGCCCTACTTTGGCAGCAAGGCAGAAAATCTGCCCTTTAGAGGCAATCAATTATTGCATATTCCTAAAACATCTTATTGTTCTTGAAATCTGCTACAGGGGGTGACTCGCCATTTCATCTGACCCTGAATAGGAGACTCTACAGATCAGACTCTAATCTCAGAAACACTGGTGTAAATCTGAGATTATTTGGTGGAGTTATTTTGGATTTTTCAGACAAGAAACAAAAATAGACAGCATGGCAAGAAACAAAACTGCAAGTGTTTTTTAGAGGAAGCTTAGTTAACTCTGTTCAAGCAACTCCACCTTGTTAGATAACATCCTATGCCACACTCCCACTACAATGTTCCCACAACCACATCCACCTTCCAAGAACAGTCTAACACCAGCTCAATGATCTTGCTTGCTGCCACAAAACTCAAAGCGCTGAAAGCCAAGTTGTAAGGAGACAACCCCTGATACAAGAAACATTTGCTTACATACAACACAGCATCCCATCACCATGCACTTACCAAATAAACACAGCAACAGTTAAATAATGGAAAACTTTCAGACATCCCCATTTAACACCCTGAACGCGTATGTATTTTGGAGAGTCGTACTGAGTCAGGGCCTCCAGACAGACACTAACACCCATTGCTAGCACTTCCTGTGAGGTGCTGGCTTTTGAAAACTGCAGCTACCTGGTGCTGTCTTCTTCCGCCCCTACATCCTTCCCAGGCCACTCCACTTAAAGGCACAGTGAGAAACCTGTATGAGAATGGTACCACAGGCCTCTTAAAGAACAACAGTTGATGGAATAAAGAACTGCCTGAAAAGACATACCCTTTGGTTTGTTCACAGAAAAAGCACCAAATTTCAGCCTGGAGCTCCAGAGCTGATTGCTCAGCACTGTTCTTGTCACCTTCTGTTGATGTTACCATCTTTCCTCAGTACTACCAGACTTTACCAGTCTGAAGTAACACTGGGACAACTGTAGAGATGAGGCTAAACGGATGGAAGCCAGTGTTACACTGACCTACTTCTGAGCCTGACTCTCCACCACCCAACACTTCACACTAGTGCAAAGATGATGTAATGCACTTCTGGACTGGGCAGATGCACGGAACACCCACTTTGCAGGGGTAGCAACGGCTATGAAAGGCGCAGGGCAGTGGTAAAGCAAGCTTTTGGGTCATCAGTGGCCACAAGAGATCTCCAGCTTCTTACCTCACATTGCACGGGACACCATCCTATTTGGTCTTAGATTGGTTTTGTATCAGGTCATGGGATTAAAAGGGAGTGACAAAGTCACTACTCCTCTCAGCAGAACCAATACATGGCACATATGTTGACTGCAGCCTCTCCTACTCCACAGAACCACGCACATGCCAGAGCTGGTTAGTGTGCTGCAAGCCCACTGCATCTGGTCCAGGGGGTCAAGGAGCAGGTATGAGGCCACCATCTGATGCTGTAAAGAGGTGGAGCTGTAAAGATGCGGAGCTGTTGAGGTGGGACCTGTAAATCTCAGTCTCAGAGTCTGAAAGACACGAAGTTTGGATCAAAATCCATTAGACCCAGATTAAAAGGACCAGGGTCCTCTCTCTTCCAATAGAACACCCACACAGGCACAAAATATACAAACCCTACAACACAGATCTAATGGTTTTCTTCCAATCCTTTAGTATTTTAAATCACCTAGGATGCTACCTATGGCTGTAGTCATGATAAAACATTCAGGACCAGACAGGCTTCTTGGCTGTCAGTATTGTCTTAAATGCTGTAGCACACAGGAACAAGTTACATTCTGCACAAACAGGCTTAATTTTTTGAGACATCAGTGATCGTTCCTTAGGCTTTTGCTGACCTCGGCGCGTACTGCTAGGGTTGGTGTTAGTGCTTTAGCAAGCAAAATCCTGTTACATTATAGCAGCTGAAAAGGCTGCAAGTGGGAACCAGAAACAGACCTGAGATGCATTTAGGTGCTAGAATAGCCACAAAGAATTTGATTTTTAATATAACACAGTCAGACCTACGCGTACACACATAGAACAATATTTATAATAAAAGACACAAATAGGAGGGCTCAAATTGCATAAGCGAAGCAGAAGTAAGTGTTTTCTTCTCTTGCTAAATGCTCTTGTTTTCACATTAACATCTTCCATCTGTTTGGGATCTGACCTCAGCAGCTCAGCCGGACGTATTCATCTTCTTGCCCATGATGTTCCCATATAAGGTGATCTCTCTTCGCCCATGCAGCACCATTTCGATTTGCTCAGGTTTCGTTCCACCCTGATTTGCTGGCCTCTGTGGTCGAGCTCTCTCACAGTTTTGCAAGGCAGTCATCAACACAGCAGCAGCTATAAAGGGAGGAGCTCAGGAGGGAGTACGAAGCTGTGCCTGCCGATCTAAAGAGCTCTGGATCATTTATTTGCAGGCTCCATTCTCCTTCTTCCACACGTTGCCTCTGCATGATGCCTTCTCAATAAGCTGCTTCCAGAAGGCTTTCCCAAACGATATAAGACATAAGCCCCCCCCTATCCAGAGAACTGGACGGAACTATAGGGCTGAGCTCTTACAGAAACTTTCATGTCATTACGAAACTTTGCTTGAAACTCTGTATCACTCGCCATGCAAACAAACTTAGGAATTTGGAAAAGGCCCCCAGAATTATACAACAAATATATAAGCACACTGGTCTTTGATTCTGTAAGACTCGATCCAGATACATCACCCCAACTAAGATAACTTAAGACAAGTTAAGCATCAAACAAATATTTCAGCTGCCTCCTGTAATATTTACCCAAGGCTGCACTGAAAGCTCTCACTTCTTTTATACGCCTGTGAAGATTCTGTTGTGATAGAGAAGTCAAGACCTTAATGCTTTTTAAGCAGTAAGTTGGAAAATTCAGACACCACTACAGACTCTAAACATCAAGCAGCAGGCAAGGCAGCCTGGGTAGCAGTACGGCTACTTTGGGCTGCATGTACAAATGGCACAAAACCATTGGAAGAAAGGATCATGAAAGCCTACAACTTTAAGGACAACACGGGATCCCCCACACTTTCCCCAAGTTGGGAAGTCCCATAGAACTGGGCTCCAATGCATGATTTTGCTCCTGCCTTCAATCAATTGAGCTTTTAAACAGGCCAGCAAGCCGGGGCTCAGACAGTCTAGTTCTAATGACGTCTGGTCATGGAGGTCTTCTTCCCCAAGTCAGAACAATCAGACTTCATGGCTTTCCACCATGATGCAGTGAAACAATCTCACCATCTTTTTTCTTCTTCGTATCTTGTCTTTTTCTAAAGTTTTCAGACATCCTTCCTCTTCTTTATCTGTTGCCTCTGTAACATTACAGAGATATGAGAAGAGAGGACTTGCCTCTTGGAAAGTGTAGGGACTGAAATAATCTGATGTAAAGAATCTCAGAGCAGCACCCTCCCACTGTACCCAGCACAGATCCCTCTCTCTCCATGCTTAGTACTGTGAGCACGGTTGCTCTCTCCTCTGCACCGAGGTCTGAAGAGAGGATGTGTATCAGTATTTACAGAAACGGTATTTCTCTAGCATTAAGCGACAGACCCACATCCACGACTTCCTATTACCTACTAATGCAGTCTACAGGGAGCAGACCTTGGCCCTGGTGCCTCCACAGGAAATACCGTTTTCATTTGCTCTGTGTATTCTATATGCTCAAAATACTCATCAGAAGAAAAGTGTAACTGATACCAGGAAAGCATGTCAAGGGAAAGTAGATCTCTTCTGGGAACTTGTAGGTAAATACGATTCCTAAAGGTCAGTATACAGCCTGAAAGCACAAAGGAAACATGATCTGGTTTTAAAGTTCAAATCCAGGAGTCAGGAGACTTGGATTATGTTCCTGGCTCTATCACAGCTTTCATGCACAATCACAAGCAACCCATCCATCCCCTCTGTAACTTAGTTTAGCCAGCTAAAAGTTAGGGCAGCATTGCAGTAGCACTTTTGAGGCTTCCCACAAAGACCAGTAAATTAGTATTTTATGAAGCATTTTCTGCTCCTCAGAAAGAAAAAAAGGAGCTAACCTAAGACAGATGCAGTGCTTAGAATTGCAAAGTATTACATTTATGATTTCTATTTACTGAGTCAAATTCTGCAGTGATTTACAACCTGTGCATTTCAATTGGCACCAATTTAATATGACTCACTGCATATTTTAATCCATCATCTGTGGACTCACATGGGATTCAAAGACTATCCAAGAAGCTAATTGCAATAGCAGAGGCTCCAAAATCTACCTATTTAAGGCCTAAGCATGGGTTTTGAAGGATCTGCAACAAAAAACTTGCAGATCGAGAGATACACACCTCATGAACAAGTTTCGCTTTAATATATTTTTTGATTTTTTGGTATTTCTGAAAATCCTGACCTTGTTTCAGATTTAGCGTAGCTAGCACTACATATTTATTGCTACTTTGAGGCACACCAACAACACTGAGGACATAAATTTGCCATTTGCCCCTTAAGACGCCTGGGCACAGCACTGGCATTCCTGTTTCACAAGGATCCTCTATGCATTTTTCCACTTCAAAGAAATGAAGTAACCATTCACCTCATATGTACATCAGCCACACTTTACATTTCTTTATGCTGTCAAAGACCGCCAGAAATCTTAATTGCGTAACTGCCTCAATCTGCTTGTAGGTCTCCTACACATGCGACAACAGCCTCCCTCTTACGAAACCACAAAGCTAACTATATACTCGAAAGGGTGAATCTCAAACCCATTTCTGCCGTTCCTTGCATCAAGAGCACTTGCGCTGTGAGGAAGTCACACAAGAGACTTGGCCTGTGGCCTGCACGCCCCAGCACCACCGCGACCACAGCCATGATTCCCACGCAGAAAAGCAGCATCGACCCGACCCGACCCTACTGCTAAACCCATCTCATGTCTGGCCATGGTGCTGCGCTCACCCCCGCTGCCTCACACCATGGCGCGGGGCAGGGCCTGCTGCTCTGGCACCGCCACCAGCTGCCCTCTGCTCAGGAGCCGGGGATAAAAATCCCAATTCCTGCCCAATTCGGGGCGGGAAGGGGAGACTGAGCTTCCCGGAGCCCCACGGAGCTGGCAAAGCGGAGCGGCGGGAAGAGCTGCCCGGGCCAAGCCGCAACACCGCCGGGAAGCCTCCCGGTGCGGCCTGCTCCGCGTTGCCTGCCCTGAGGCCGCAGCTGGCAACGAAACAAGCGACGTGAAGGCACGAACCCGCCGTCCGCCGGCAGACCCCGGCCTGGGCTGGCCTGGCCCTGCCCGGCCTTCCGGGGCGGCCGCAGCTCTCCACAGACCGCCCCCCCACCTCCCTCAGCCCCGCCGCCGCCCTGCGCATGCGCGGGCGCCCCCTCGCTCGGGCCCGTTTCCAGCCGCTCCGGCGCGTTGGCAGAAGCGCGCGGTAGCGTCGGAAGTGACGCCATCGCCCTGGCCCGGGCAACCGTTACCAGGGTAACCGGGAGGCGCGCGCGCGGGAGGGCCGGGGCGAAGGACGAGGCCGCCCCGTCGCCTCAGGGCCCGGCCGCCTCCTCCCGCGGTCCCCGTGAGGGGCCGGGCCTTCCTCCGTAGGCCGCGGGGCTGAGGGGGCGGCCGGGCCGAGCCCGGTGCCAGCTCACCGCCTGCGGGCTGCCGTGGGCCTCGCTGAGGGGGCGCCTTCACCCGGCCTCCCGGCAGCCCCGGGCTCGCTCTCCCCGCCGAGGCCTCCCGGCATCTCTTCTGTCTTTTCTGCAGAGGTTTTCCCAGGCCACGATTATGAGTGACCAAATCCAGTTCATTGTTGAGAAGCTCAATCAGGAGCCCTTCAGGAAGAACTACAATTTAATCACGTTTGACTCCTTGGAGTCAGTGCAGCTGTTGCAGCTGCTCAATGATGTTCTGGGGGAGATTGACCCAAAGGTAAGGAAGGCAATCAGAGGTGCTCAGGCCTGCGTAATCGCAAACATCTTAAATGGGCTTGATGCAGAAATATGCTTTTATTTAGGTCTGGCTCTGTATAATCTTGTGGCATGTTTGGTTTACCAAAATAGCTTGTGTGAATCTTCCTGGAAATAAATGTGCCTGGCAAGGATCCTTTCTGTCTATACATCTGTGTGTTTTTGGCAAACCAGCAAATGTTTCTTGGGCCAGGGATACTGGATCCCTGTCCCCTAGAGACTGATGGCTGTATATTTTGCCTTGGGATGCAGGTTTTAAATTGGTTAGTACTGACAACCGCTGTGTTCTTAAGTCAAAAGTCAGGCTGTGTCTTGCACACATCCACAGGGGAGGAACTGGTCAGGAACTGAACCTCACAACCTAGCTGTTGCAATAGATATTGAATCCCTCTCCTTTGAGGCTACCAAAATTGTGTTTAAGATCAGAAGGGATCATTCATTCATCTGGGGCACAAATAGGTGTGCCTTGGTGTGCTTGGATATCTGACTTCCATGGTGGAAGTAATTGGTTTGTTTGCACAGATCAGGTCCCACGAGCAGGGAAAATGTATACCTAGGATAAATTTACTTGAATACACATGCTGGAGAAAAACCCATTAGAAGAGAATTGAAGTTTGGTAATAAAAAGGATGTTCTGTGTGTAGCATCTCACTTCATCAACATAACATGATAAGTGGATAAAGTAGATTATTTTAGTGTTGCTAGCTAATTAATGTGACTTGGACAAACAGTGGATAATTAATTTTTTTTTTTTTTTTTTTACTATTTAGCATGCTGTTGACATTAGAGAGGAGCTGCCGGAACAAACAGCTAAAAGAATGTTGAGTCTTCTTGGTATCCTTAAATACAAACCCCCAGGAAGTATATCAGACTTGTAAGTATCATTTTCTATACAAATCCTAGTAAAGTATCTTTTACAGCTTATATGGTAACGACCTTTAATTCAGTACTTGTATTTTTGACCTCGCCTGTCCCAGTGGGTATGTGTAAAGCCTTGAAGGCAGCTCCTTGCTTGTCCCTGCAGAGTATGGTATAGGGGACGCCAGCAGAAGGCTCCTGCAGGTGTAGGCTGCCCCTCGGGCCTTGCTGCCGCAGCTGCTGTTGCGGAGTCAGCCAGGAGAGGGTGCCGCATGCCTGGCAGGGTCAGTCCCTTCCCCAGCCCTTTCAGACCAGCCGCCCGGGGCTGGATTGCACCCTCCTGAGCCGGGTTGTAACCCACAAAACCCACGCTCTTCCCACGTCACCTTTATTCCCGAAGAATACCGCAGAAAAGGAAGAGTCGTTGTTGCTGTCTTTAGCCTTTTGATGCGCTATGGGGTTTTTATCTGTCTCAAGGTAGAAGAATCGGGGTCATAAATAGCGAACTGGCATCATGAGTATTTTCTCTTTTAACAACAGCATTAAGAAAATCATTAGGCAAGTGGAGAGGGAATGTTAAAATATTGCAAATTGTTTGTGTCAAGCCAGTGTTCTTTAGTTTGAGGTTTATTGGTATTTTCTTTTTGTTGTTTTTGTATAGGAGTGCATTTCGCCAAGGGTTAGTTACTGGAAGCAAACCTGTAATTCATCCTGTCTTACATTGGCTTCTTCAGAGGACCAATGAACTCAAGAAAAGAGCTTACCTGGCACGTTTCTTAGTAAAATTGGAAGTGCCAGCGGAGTTCCTACAGGATGATACCGTGGCTGACATCAACAAGCAGGTACCATTTTTCATGAATGCCAACACTTTATGTTAATTAGTTAAAGTGCCAATAGAAGGAGGGATAAATGGATCTGGGAGTTACTGCTGAGACACGTGCTCAAGTGAGTTATGTTAAAAGCATGTTGGAATCAAGGGTGAGCAAAGATTTGTAATAACAAATATACGTCTTGACTGCCTTTCTTCCAATAACCCTGAAATTGTATATTAATAGGTAGCATTGAATTAAAAGGTTTTAAGCCCATTAAGTACTGGGTACTAAATAATGGTCAGAGCCATGTTGGCTATGACAGATTTTTATTTCTTAATTTTTAAACACCTTTTTTTTTTTCCTATGAATTACAACATAGATATTTTTAACTTTACATATTACCACTTCAAACTAGTCCAGAAAATGTTATGACCAAATGCCAATGTCTCCTAATTGTCAATTGATTGTATAGTATTTAGCCCCTAATATTTATATTAGCCTTATCCCACTTCAACCATTTATTTTTTTGTGAATAAGTAAAAAATTTCTTTTTTCTGGGCTGACATTCCTACTCATTATGTTCCCACTTCTTTTGTGAGCATTAAATGTTGATTTTAGATAGTCAGAGTGGGTGGGTTTGAAATGTAAAGCTTAAAGTGAACCAAAGTTATGTTTTTAGATCTCTATTATCTGAGGTACATATTTACCTACTTTTTATCTGGTTTTCTGTGCCTTTTGTTATGTATAGTGACTTGCAAAATCACAGTGTTTTTGAATGTTTGTAACAAGTAACTCCATTTATTAACTGTAAACCAGCAAAGCTGTATAGTCTGACTGAAGCTTGGCTAAGCCTTTTATTTTTTTTGTTACCACTAACGATATTGGATTTATAACTTGGAATAACTAAGCAGAAGTAGGAAAGAGAGAAAGGAATGTAGGTTGTATGTTTTTTCAGTATGTCACAGTCATAATATGTATAAATATCCAGCTCCATTATTTCCATTACGTAAGATGTATTCCTTTTTGGGATTACAGTAATAGAACGGTCTTATTAAACTTATTAAGTACCCTGCTGATTAATTCAAAACAGAAGTTTGGGTAATATAGTGCCTTAATGTAATTTACCATTACCATGTAAATATTTAGATACTAATGAATTAAAGAATTTAGCATAAAGTATTTAGATAGGCAGGCTTGCAATAGTGTATTTTAAGAGAAACATTTCAAACATGAGAATTTGGAAATCTTAGACCATGGTCAGGTTTTATGGTGTATAGAATCAAGCTTAAAGGTACTTTTGCAAATTATTTTAAAAAGTTACTTAGAGTACTTGCCACCTTCTCAACTCTGTTGTGATTTGTACATCAGATTGACTGCAATATATCATTTAAAAACCAAGCAACTTAAGGCATAAATCTAGTTGTCCAGTTTTCTGTGAGTTGCCCCCAGGTGCCAGGAATCTTTCTTTCCGCTACAGGAACCTGGGTGTTCTTCGGTCATTTGAGTGTGACAGTTATTTTGGGTGCACATGGGGTAGCTGCAGCTTTTATTCAGTGAAAGTAAGAAACCTTCCCTTTGTTATCATCTGGCAAACTGTTATGCCCTTGTTTGAATCTTACCATTAGTCTTGAAATTTTGTGTCCCAATAAGGAAGAGACTTACTAAACTTCCCTTTTGAAAGAGGTAGAGAATCCCCACAAAGGAGAGCTGTTGGGCATCAGCAATTGTGAATACAGTTGCTTAGAGACTACCTGCTATTTCATTATTTGTTAAAGTACTTACCTTCTGTAATGCATAAGTGATATAATGCAGGCCAGTTGTGTTTTTACTCCTACTTTTTTGTAACTCGTTCTACATTGTCCAGTGTGTGCATACCTTATCATACCTTTATTTGCTATTTAATCAAGCTTTTTCTCTATTATTTTATCTTCTTCTCAGTAGCCATTTTATTGCTATTTTATTTAATTCATTCCAGCTTGTCAGTATGTGTCTGATATTCAAAAAACCAGAAATGAACAGAGCATTCCAGATGCTGGTTCCTCAGGGTTTTATAGAATAGAATTGCTGCATCAGTGCTCAGCGGTGTAATGCCTTTGTTTGAACTGGCCTTTGCTGTTGCCACTTTGTGTTCAACATTCATATCAATTGCTCTTTCCAGGAAGTAAAAAATGACTTGATACTCTCTTTTTAGATTTTTCCATCTTATTGAATGGCTGTTTCTGTGGAGATTATCTTTCCTTATATCTCAGCATGCATTTCTCCAAGTTGAATCTAAATTTATTTCCTATCCATATTTCTAAACTCTTTCTGTCCCCTGTTATTTCTCTACCCACACAGACTTTCACACTGCCTCTCAGTTTAAGATTACTGGTGGGCAATGTACTGGTGTGGAAGTAGCACGCTGTCTACTTCTTTCTAACTACCGAACTACATATATCAATCTCTGTATTATACTGAGGGCATGATTATGCAATGTTTCAAAACTATTTCTCACATGTTAAGTCAGGTGTGCTCTTGGACCGCTTTGCTGGATTGAAGCTCAGTGCTCTATAAATTCAAGCCCCATTACTTCGATCAAGCATGTTGTTAGATCAAGCTCTTCCTTTTTGGGCTGATAAATTTACGTATGTGATATCTACAGATTTATAGTAAGAGAAAATAATTTGTTAATACAGCATTGTCCCTTTCAGATAACATTTTATCTTCCTGTTTGGAAAATATAGTATGTATTACAAGGGAAGAGGTGAAAATGCTGAAGAAATTGTGAAACTTCTGAGTGTACCTTCAAATGGAAGATAATTCACTGTGATTTTTTTATTTTTGCTTTTTAAGTTGACAAGCTTTTGTGATGAAAAAATGCCTTTAATTCTTGTTCTCACCATATTTCTATTTCCGTATTTACTGTCTTAGTGGTAAAGCAACGTGTTGATTGAAAATCCTTAGACACAAAGCTCATGCTGCATGGTTTTGATTTCATTTTATAGTATGAAGAACTGATGGAAGCATTTAAAAACCTACATAAGGAGTGTGAGCAGCTCAAAACATCTGGTTTATCTACTGCAGAAATAAGAAGGGTAAAAAAACCTGACAAAATTGCACAAGTTTTGTTTAGATTTTTTTTTTTTTAATGTTGGTTCTATTTTTGTTGGTTTTGTGGACTCATTGTAGTGTGTAAGTTATAGAGGTCAGAGCTGATAGACGCTGCAGCTGCCTTTTTGAAACTCTTCTCTGTTGGCAAACAGATTAGAAAGTCCTCACACGTGCTTAGAACTGAGCTTTGTGAGGCAGATTGGGAAACAAGGCTGCCAAGACTCTGTTCGGCATGATTTTTACATATTAGAACTCCTTTTCCTGTGAACACAAACTGATACAAAGCCTTTTGCTTTACGGATATAGGGTAATAATTTCAGAGGGTGTTGAATGAATTAAGATCTTAAGTCAACAAAAATTATCATCCTGTGTGTGGCAAAGGTGTTAAGTAAAGATATTTACCCTATTTCAGCAAAATATTTAAGCGTTTGTACAGCTTTCCAGTAAGACAAGTTAAGCAAATGTTGAGATAAGGTCTAAATTTGGAGAATTTATTTCCATTTCTTTCATAGCTATCAATCTCTGCTGTTTAAAGATAGGATTAAAGGAGAATAATAATCGGATACGTGTTTTAGCACTAGAAAGTGTTGTTTTTTTTTTTTTAACACAATTGTAATCGAAAAAGTGGCAGCAAACATCACTTATATGCAACTTCATGCAAAATTGTCTGCCAGGAAGTTGCATTAAGAACTTATGTTTGCATCAGGTGTTGAATTCATGCTTACTTTTTCTTGGTGGTTTCTGTTGGTTTGTTTTTATTTTAGAGATGTCCACCTGCTTTTATTTTAAATGTTCACACTAATATGGTTGCAGATGAAGGAATGTTAGCATAAAAAGAGTGGGAACTGTGGAGGAAGTGAGAGAGAAGAGAGGGATTGGAATCCTGGGTGTTCTGATCATAGATCAATAAAATTATAACCGCTTCAGTGTATTCAGAGAATAATTCTATTTTTTATATTAATTTGAACAGAATTTAGTCCAATCCATATTATATTGTAAATAAATTAATGTTTCTTTATCTATTTTTTCTGCTTTTTAGGACATCAGTGCAATGGAAGAGGAGAAAGATCAACTCATCAAAAGAGTAGAGCGTCTTAAGAAGCGGGTAATAAGAGAAGTAACGCTGTTACATTTCAGTGTCATAATCCTTGGCTTGCAACTCTGATTTTGGAATGCAAACAAGGATTAAGATAAACATACTGTATGTCTAGGAAGGAATCGAGTAACTAATTGACCTACAGGGAATCTCCCTAGGCGTTAGTCCAGAGCTTTTAAGAATCTTGAGTCCAGTACTTCGCTGTCATTTCTGAGTAG
>VYZM01017082.1:49609-65683 GCA_013398915.1 Dromas ardeola | reverse complement strand
TTTTTTTTTTTTATATGTACATATTTTGCATTTTTAAACACGAAAGTATTTGCCTTATTAAAATAAAATTGAAAGTGTGAAACTACATGGGGTAGACTTTGGAAAGATACACATGGATGCAGTGGATGATGTCATGCTGTTTCAAGATGGCATTCATTGTTTAATTAAAAATAAACCCAGAACTGCTACCTGGGTAGAAAGAAGCACCGAAGGCAGTAGGATCAGAGCTTTTTTTCGTGATCGCGACTCAGCTAGAAGGAAGGTGTGTGGATGTGTCTGCACAGCAGGGTAACTCGCATATACTCCTTATCTCACAGGAAAGCAGCAGAGACAAAGCACTCGAAGTTTTTCTGTGACGTGGCGACACGTGGTCAACAGTACATTCTCATTCAAGTCTGACCTTTTCTAAACTACCTTGTAGTAAAACTACAGAGCTTTGAGTTCATAAAGTTCTTACCACCAGATGACAACACACACGCTTTTTCCCCGTAGAATCAAACATACTTTTTCTAGCCCTGGGCATAACGCCCTGTCAAACTACGCACTGCTATTAATGTCTGCAAAATGCTCCCATCGTGGTAGCGGTTGCTATGAGGAGAGACAAATATTTTCTTAAACATATGGTTGTAAAAGGTTTTTGAGGATAATGGACTTGGAGTTCATGGATATATGGTGCTTTTAAGAATGGATGTTTTGCTTTTTAGCAAATTGTAGATGCTTTAATCAACACTTAGCTTTCAGGTTACAGAAAATACCCTCCTTACATACTTAGTGAGCAAGCATTGCTGAAGACCATTACATCAACTTATAATTAAATGTAAAGTTTATGTAATGTAATGCTAGACTTTGATACGATGGTATTAGTATTAATATAATGAATACAATACTTAGTTTTCCTTGACAGTTGTTTAAAAAATATTTGGCTGTATCTTCAGATTAAGCATCTGGATTTTACATACCGAATTTCTTCAGAGCCTGACCTAAAGCCCACTTTACTTTGTGGAAACTTTCTGGTAATTTCACTGGGCACTGGATGACCAAATACTGTATTTACAGAAAGTTGTTATTTTCCTACTGTACAGGCACTAGATAAAAAGTTAGTTGTTCTGGCAGCTAGATTATTAATCACTTTTAAAATAAATTGATTAGAGTACTTACCTTTTCTGCTTTCTTACAATATTTTGGCTCAATGAAGGAATTTGCTATGTTACTTGATTAACAGACTCACGTTCAGCGTTTATTTTTTTGTGTCTGCAGCAATCTATCGAAGACAAGAAAGGTATTTCTGGATATAGTTACACCCAGGAGGAGCTGGAAAGAGTATCTGCAGTAAAGAGTGAAATGGATGAAATGAAAGGCCGAACACTAGATAACATGTCTGAAATGGTGATTTTTGTCTTAAGCTATTGTATTTCCTCAGTGTATAAACCCAAGTTTAACATTTTTGTTTGGGTTTTTAATTTTCTTTTAATCTATGTTTTTATATATATAAATGTGTGTGTATATAATAAAAATATTCAAACAGTATACATCTGTAAAGGTAATCTTGAAACAGTTTACTAAAATGGGTATTTCTTTTAATGTACAAAGACAAAATTTAGAATTATAAAAAAAAAAAATCCAACAAATAAGTCGTACTTTCCTCCCCTTCAGAAACACTAGGGAGATCAAGCCTTGTTGTCTTTGGTTTTTTACTTTTTTGTGATTTCAGAAGTGGTTTCATATTTGTTCTTGCACATTATTTGAAAGAGATGAATGGTTTGACTCTTTAACAGAATCTTCTAAAATGTTTGTAAATCACTGGAGTTAAGCTTTTGTTAAAAAAATACTTCATATGCCTGAAGAGCTAAATATCTTGTCTTTTTCTCTGTAGCCTAATTTTCAATTGCCCTTAGATCTCTCGTGTTTTTATTTAACTTCCCACATAGCCATAGAAGCAAGACAGAATTTGAATTTCTAATTTGAAAATATTATAAAAGAGCAAAAAGCAAAATAGTATTCTTTGAAATTATTGGGGCACTTCTAAAATAAAGTGGTATAATTAAAACAGGATGACTCAAATAGGAAGCTGGATCAAATTTGAATTTTCAGTATAAAGAAGTGACTCTATTTTAGCATTTTCAAACTTAACCTATGCAGGGGTTTTTTTGGTATTTGTTTTCTTAAGGACTTCTCCCTTTCTCTCAGTCCACCTCTATGCAACTCCTTCATTTTCCCCTTCTCCTTAAGCTCTTTAGGTGTCCTGCATGTAGGCTGTCTTCGGGACTTCGATATGATGTTCTCAGTTGAAAAAATGGGAGCAGAATTTGTCCTATTTGTGGTAATGACCCCACTGCAATATGGGCTCTTTCCCTTTGTTAATTAGGCCTGAACTTTTATTATATGTAGTCCAGGCTTCATCGCACATTTTGTTCTCTCTACATGTTGGTTTTCTTCTCTTTCTTTTCACATTCCTAATTACGTAAATGTACTACTAGTATCATAGTGTTAATGTATAGTATTTTGTCCCTCTATTAGGTAAAAAAACTGAATACTATGGTGGCAGAGAAGAAGGCAAGCCTAGCTCCTGTTATCAAAGAACTGAGACAGTTGCGTCAAAAGTGCCAGGTTAGTAGAAACACTTCTCTCATTCTATGTAAATAAAGTCAGAATCACAAATGAGTCTGATTTACAGCTCTCTGTTGTGCTGTACAAGGACACAATCAACTCTTAAGGGTAGCTGGAAATAGCAGAATGGATCAACAGTGATTTCCAACAGGCAACCTGTAAAAGACTGGAATTCGTAAAAGCTGACAGTGCAGGCACAAAATCAGGCTGAAAATGTTGTCCTTTATAGCAATTAAAAAAAAATCACTACACCAGGGGAAAATTTAAAAAAAAAAACATCGTTCATAACCATAGGAAAGTTAGTTTTCCAGTTGGTTTCAAAGGCTTTTCTGCATCCCAGCGCTAATGATCTCAACTAACGCTCTCCTTTTTAAATGAATTGCAAGTAATGTCTCATCCAAATAGTTGAATACATTGATCCAAGTCCTATATTAGCCTGTAGGAATGACAGATTTATCTATTTGTTTTCAGAATTTTATAGAGAGATGAAAAAAAAAAGCCATTCAGGTCCACAGCTGCTATAAGTTGGCTCATTACCATAGAAGTAAATAGAGCTATCCATTTATCTATCAGCTGAATTTCCAGAAAACTTTTAACAGTTCTATTAAAAGAGTAGTTCTCTTAATACTTTTAATAGTTCTATTAAAAGTGTCAGCAAATGAAATCCAGCTAAGGCGTTTGTTGTGTACAATTAGAAAGCTGGCTCTTCATAGGTAGCGAGTGTATTAATCCTTTCTTCATCTCTATTTTTATAATTGCTTTTCCTTCTTGCAAACACTGCCCTATTAACCTACCGCATTAAAGCTATGGATGTGGCTGTAAAGAGGAAATTTGCACGCTATGTTGTGGTGTATACAGCTGATCCTCCAGTATGCGAGTGGAGGCTAGTGGCTTCCCCGTGTGTAATAATACCCGTGTGCCTGCGAGGTTTATGTAAGTGTCTGTGAGCGTGCCAGTAGCTGAGGTTGACGTGTGAGACCAACAAGAACACAGTCTGCCTGAGTGTCACATGTCAGTCAATTGAAGAGTTCATTTATGTACCCTTTTGCCCTTTTCACATAAGGAATTAACTCAAGAATGTGATGAAAAAAAAATCCAATACGACAGTTGTGCAGCGGGGTTAGAGAGCAATCGCTCTACGCTGGAACAGGTAAGATGGTGGTTTGTTTGTGATTATTAATAAAAGCTGCGCAACGTGTTATTCACTAAGGTACCGTATTTTCCCTGCCCTCCCTCTGGATATGGAAAGTACAAATCCAGTTCAGGTGGAAATGAGTCAGTGGTGATCCACTACTATGCAAATCATGCCCGAAGCTGCTGTGGAGCAGCTACACTCGCACACATCTGCTCTGAATAGCAACAAGTGAACTCGGTGGTACATCAGTCCATCCATCGACGTCCAGCTTCAATTAGCAAGGATATTGTAAAAGAAGATGCACCTGCCAGAAATCCTGCTGACCGAGATAGTATCTGTTAGGAAGGAATTTGACCGTAAAATAAGGATTCATTTATCGAGACAAATCTTTATATGCATTTAGCAGATCCATTAAATTAGCAACCAATCCAATGGATAATTAATACACTGACATTGATGACAAGGATACCTCATTAAATGTAGCTGTCTTGTATCCTTGAATACAACAGTTTTCTAAAAATACAATCATATAGGTACAGCTAAGAACTTGTATGTATGTAGTTTATGCATTGCTTGAACTATAGCACTTTTAGGAAGGGAGGTACTTAAACCAGCGCAAACCTTTAAGGTGTGGACAGTATTAATATGTTTATATGAATCTGCTTTGTCTCACGAGATCACCATCTCTGAATTTTGTCCGGACCTGATTTTTCAAGGCCTTGCCCGTGTAAGGAATATATTTCAAAATTAAAAAGGCGTACATTTAAAGTGTGGGTGGATATATAGATAATTCTTTTCCTGCTCTAAAAGTACCTTTGTATGGCTTAATCCAAGCAAAATAAAAGAATCCACAGATAAAGCTACTATGAAGGAGACCTTCCGTAAGAACCATTTTACAATAGCAATCAAGGCTTTTTTTTCTTGGCAGACAAATCTTAGTAATTTTCTAACACATGAGGACAATCACATCCACTGATTAAGCTGGACATGGCTGTCAGCAAACTCTTGCAGCTGAACAGCAGAATTCAGTTTTCCAGCTGATGGTCTGAAAATCACATGGTGACAGAGCTTTGGAGCTGGCAACTGCTGTGCGACCCAGAGGACATGAATTCCATTTGGATTATTAGGTTTTTTTGCTATGGACCATTTAGAGATGGGACTAACCCACTATCTCCATACTCCTCAACATAATTATTGATTGCTAATTAACATACTATTAATATGTCTGTAGCTTCTAACATAAGTTTTGCAGATGTGTTCCAGGAAATGCTTATTCACAACTGTATTTAGCACTTAAGATGTGCTTGGGAACGAGAGTCTTGGCAGCACTTGTGAAGTGTCTGTTAGAAGTCAGTCATATTAATAAACACCTATTAACAGTCATTTAGCATCTCTAACTGTGACTGAAACTGCAAATCTAAAAAACAATCAGTTGTCTTTCACTTTATAATTTGGGCTTTACAGAAGTCTTTTTTAGAAACATTTAAGAAACTATCAATTCGGTATTATGCCCGTTTCCATTACGGACTGTCATGGTTTATATAGCAACGCAGGGCATCTCCTGTGGCCTTTCAGTTACCATGTCCTTTGAAATTTTATTCTTGTACTGCAGGAAGTGAAAGGACTTCTTGAGGAGTGTGCTCAGGAAGAAAGCAACTACCATTATATTAACTGCATGAAAAGGGTAAGATCACAAGAGGGATCAAATTGTTCATTGTGACGTGAAATAGGAATTGTAATTATATTTTTTAATTATGTATTTCTTTATAGAATCTAGAAATACAACTGCAGCGTGCTAAAGAAGAAATGAAGGCATACGTCTCCCCAGACCCACAGGAGAGACGAAAGGCAATTCGGTAAGTATATTAACGTGCTTTCTTTGTGTTAACTTGGGGATATTCATAAACTGAGGTTGAAGTTGGGAGTTTTCTCACTGGCATTTGAACTGGAGGAGTTCACCTGATAAATTTAGAAACACTATAATAATCTAAAAATAAGTATCTCGAATTCCAGTATATACTGCTGTAAACCTACGAGTTCTCTCAGACATACCAAAAGATTTTCCCTTCCTGCTGGAGATTATAGGCCCCAGATAGTGGTTTTAACTTGCAGCCCCTGTTGGCACAAGCTCAGAGAAGCTGTGCTTCAGCTACGTCCTGCAGGAAGTGTGGTCCTACCAGACATAACGCCTCTGCCAAGGTTCCCCCTGGGACTCCAGCATGCAGGAGTAGAAGGTCTACCACCTCTCGGAGAGCAACCTTATGCTGCCCTCCAGATTCTGGTCATTTCTTGGAAATCTTTCAGGTGTAACAGCTATCACCATCACTGGTACAGGAATGCAGGAGTGTATATACTCATCCTAAGTGGATTTTGGTTTGCATCTATTTGCAGTTCTTACTGGTGGTAGAATGAATACTGTTTTGCACCATCGCACTAACCTTTGTCTTTACACTCAATTTAATTTACTCCAATATAAAGACAGTTTCTTCATCCTGTGAGGTTTTTCAGGATGCCTTTCCTTTGCCTGGTAAGGAGAGAAGCAGAAAAGGTTATGAATTGAGCTGATGATTTTTTTTGTGCAGTTTTCCATTTTAAATGATGCAGTCCTGCCAAAGATTGAAATGTTCTCTGAGAATGAGATATTTTGGATTAATTATCTGTGCTAAGAAGTCTAAACATTACCATGTCATACAGATTTTTTTGCACTTTACTGCATACTAAATATTTTTGTAAAAGTACCCAGTTTAAAATTTTGTATATGTTCAGTCTTCAGGCAATAAAGTCAACAAGCTGGTTCATCAAAATTAAACATCAGGAAAATCCCAAACAAAACATTTATAACTTTCATTTGGTACAAGTGTCGAAATTTTATTCTGTTTTTTATTCTTCATACTTACTTTTTCAAAATTCCAGAATTCTGTATAAAACAGAAATTTTGTTTTCCAGTGAGTTTTATCTTTGACCCCAAAAAAATTTCTTAGATCCTAGCTGTCAGCAAAATAAACAAACTTAAATTGTTGTCACTAGTTTTACAAAGTGGTCTTTGGCTTTCACACCATAGTATTTCTCAGTCATGAAAATATTTATCAAAACGGTAGTTTTAAAATTCATGTTTGCTGGGCTTGATCAAGGGTCTTTTTCTTTAATTTTTTAACGAATGGAATAAGTGAAAAACACTCTCATGTTTTGGAGGCAGGATTGCGTCTCCTTAAAGGTGTAGTCACTGCTGTACCAAGTGATCTCCACCGAGTAAATAATTAGTTCAAAACAGAGGGGCATCAACTCTGCCTTGTACCTCTCCATCTCACAGTCTGCATCAATCACCGTTCCCACAGTTTGCTTAACTTCTTGGGCTTTAAAAAGCCACAGCAATAGAGTTCCTTGATGTGAGGCCTTTTCTTAGATTTCTGCATTTGTATTTCAGAGACAGGACAGATTGTTGCTTGAGATCTGTGTAATCTGTCATGTCAGAGCTGTGGTTCATGTACAGGCTTCTGTACAATGTGCCGAAATGCTTCACAGAATTGTCCCATTCACAAAACAATTAAAAAATATGACTGAGTGGCAAAGAAAAGATAGAACTGCTTAATTAGATAATTAATAATAATTCTACATTCCATTTGAAAGCTTCAAATCCAAGATGCTGACATCACAATGGGAAAAGAGAAACAGTAGTTTCTGTCACTTCTCAAAGGAGATGGAAGAATAAATTAATTTCCCAAGATATCTGTTCTCTTAGGACTTTTTACCTTTCAGAATACTTCCTGGACCTTTCTGTTGTAGTGGCGGCAACAAGGGAAGTACCATTAATTGGTAGTATACGTAATCAAATGTCATTCAGATTCACGAGAGGCAATTTCTTCACTCATTGCAAAGTGTAGTAAAAAAAGGCAGTAGCTGACCACTGAGATTTTATGGGCTCTGGAATGGGGCCATTGATGGGAATAGTGACATGTCAAACTGAGGGAGAAAACTCCAGGGATTTCCTCAGGAGACACTGAGAGATGAGGTCTTCTTCCTCCATCAGATCCTTCATGAACTGGAAGTTGTTCCAATGCCCGTTGTGCTGGTATCAGTGGAGCGGCATCTCCTGCAGCTCTAGAATGTGAGGCAGAGGTCATTAGGAAATGACGGGCTAGATTAATATCCATCACAGAGACCTTCTGCAAGGATCTAAGGCCTGAAAATATTTAAACACTACGTAGCAAATAATGTAGGAAAAATAAGAGTAAGAAAAGGATCAAAATTACTAATGTTAGGGTGGGAGAAGAAAAGGACAACGAGATAGAATGTGAGTGGAGGCTAAGCAGCCTCTTATTCCATCTCACAAAATAGTGGAAGGCTGTAGAAAAGATTTGTCTAATGAAAGACGATGAAACAGCAAAATTAAGCAGAAGGATGAAAAGAGAAGTGGCTGTGAGAAAAATCTTAGTGATGATGTGAATATTCATTAGTATGAACGGCAAGAGAGCTCAGCCAAGCAGCTGAGGAAATGCGGTCAGACAGCAGGCACTGTCCTTTTATGGCCTCGCAGGGAAGGGGAGGGTCTTGAGTTTATTCACAGATGCTGAGCAAAAAAACGCTCCAACTCAAATACTTGGGAAATGAGCATCCACAATGTGAGTATTCACATAGACAAGCCATTGAAGCCGAATGCTGGAATTAAGCGTGAGCCCCGCTGTGTAATTCCAGGTATGGCGAGGAGAATGTGAAGGGAGCGTTACCACTCTCTGCCCTGTCCCTGGTTCACTTGCTGACTGTGGGCACAAAAGCTCGGAAAATCATCCCTCTCGCAGTGACTATACACATTTTTGACCTTCTGTAATAGGTCACAGACCCATCACATTTAAATGAATTGCAACGAAGTACAATATAGACATCTTTGCAAAATATAAAATGAGAGGATAAAATTTTTTTCTAGACGTCCTTTTAGAATGTGAATGTATTTTTCAGCAGTCACTGGAATGTAAACGGAGTAAAAATGAACCATAAATAGAACTGCGCTTTCCTAACAACGTATTGAACAAAAAATGTCTTAATTCTGACCCTCTTTATTGAATATAAACTCTCTGTTCCGTGGAGTCACTTCTTAGGAATGTGAAAAGTTAATTTTCTTCTCTAAAAATAGGAAGTTGTGGGGTTTTTAATGAAGTTATTAAGTTGCATTCTTTCCAGTCATCATTATAAATAGTAAAGAAAAACCTACTAGGAAAGACATCTAATCTTCTGATGATTACTTTGAAAACTCTACTTAAAAAAAAAAAAAAGTGTATTCTTAAGGTCAAATGTGTGTGAACATGTGCTGTGTGCCAGTGGAAATAAGAGGATTCCCTGTGGTTTTCCATCTCCTTGGTTTGGTGAGGATTGCTAGGGATCAGCTGTGCGGCACAGCACTTGGAGCAGCCTCAGGACAACTCTGATTTTTTCTGGCTAGAATTGTCCAAGAGTGAGAGATCCTAAAATGATCCATCTTCATTCCTTGCACGTCCGTTTTGCAGGGAGTATGGCAGGCAGGACCAGGTGGCCAGGGGCCCAAGTGCTCCAGTCGAAAGCCTGGAGTACTTAGCAGACATGAAAGGAATATAAGAAACGCAATGCCTTGGTTCGACACGGCTGCTCACCACGCTCTAGCAAACCCTCACACTCTGGTATCATGAAGGCTGATATTTCTTTCTGGAAATCAGGATTTCTCTATGCAATGTTCTAATGTTCTTTTACCCTGAGCAATTTGGCAAGTTCTTTAGATGAGCTGCATAATTTTGTAGTCTGCTAGCAAACTCTCAAACTCTAAGCGTACCTGTTGCACATGAAATACAATGATTGATTAATTTTTTTAAGTGAATCTGTGAAAAGACTCTTTTTATTATTATCACATTTCACAAAAAAATGAAAATAAGTATATAATAACGTATCTTGAATCCTGCTGTTATGCTTTGCATATTATATTGTCAGGTGTCATGTATCAAGTTTGCATGTCAGAAAGCGATCCAGTCACTTGTTACAGACAAAGGTGTACGGCCAAGATTTTTAATAATGAATGTCAACAGTTATGCTTCTAAGCCTATATTTAGGCACCTAAATGTGACGGCTGTTTTCTGAAAGTGAGGAACGCACAGAGGTTCTATTGCAGTCATTGGATTCGTTAAACCTGGGGTGAAATACTATTCCCCTTCGTTCCTGTATTTTCCCACTCATTCTAACGCTACAGTCACAGCGATTAAGGGCTGTGGATTTGTAAACTCTGACGCTTGTACAAATGAGGCCACTGGCTGACCTCAGAATATCACCAGCATAAATGCATTATTAAAAGGGGATCAAGTATGTCTTATCTTAAATGCTCTTGCTGTTGTCTTCAAGCTGGCAGGAGCAGTGATCATGCCTGCTTCAAAAATGTAAGAGAACTCATCCAGTATCGCTTTTCCCGACTGCACAACTGAGAGAATCAGAGAGATCTGATCCTTGATCTCAAGGGCTATGTCGTCCAATGACAAAAAGGTTTCTTCATGCTTCCTCTTCTATCTCATTTATGAACCTCCCAAGACTTTCATAATTTTCCATGTTTGCTTCATTATTCTGTCCTATTACGTAGAACCAAATAAAATGATAATAAAATTATTTTATATTTCCTTTAGAGAACAGTATACACGAATGATCCTTGAACAAGAAAACCTTGGGAAGGTAAGAATGAGCGTTTTACCTTGTAAAAACATCGTACAGTTCGTATTTCTGTGGGGCTTATTACCAAAGGCTATGGTCAGTCTTTTATAAAAAGCATATTGCAGCCTACGAAGAAAATTCCATTACTGCCAGCATTGGTAACTAATACCCTGAGAAGAGATCATGCTCGCTCTTCAGGGCTTGATTTCCTGCGGAGTATAGCATGAGCCGCTTGTAAAGGATAGTCGAACAGCTTAACGTGACAGCACATTCCCTGAAAACCATTTGGATAAGAAACTGAAACACGGGCATAACAAACTGTGCCAGCTCAAATTTTACGTTGTATATAAAGCAACCCGTTGAAGACAATAAATTTTGAGCCTGTCAGTCTTATCACTGTTATTAAAGGCCAGGGGATCATCAGCGCAGCAGCGTTAAACAAAAGCAGTTGTCCATTTTTAATCTTGTATGAAGCTCAGATCAGCGTGGACAAGGTTAGGCTTACCAATTCACACTAAACATCTTTCTTTTATTAGTTTGCTTTTTCCGAGTGAGTCTATGAGTGATTTGTCCAGGTTTGGGCCGCCACTACTACTAATCAGTAGCGGGTTTCATTGTAAAACATTAATTTCATATTTATACTGTCATGATATGAATCCATTGCAGCTTGCAACGGGATACTGCAAGAGCTCTGTATGGAAATGAACTCAGAATTTTAGCATAACTTCTCAAATAGATCAGACTTTTACTTAGACAGTTTTAAAACATTGAAATAATTGTCAATCCATACAAAGCAGATATCTGAGTCCCAGGTGTTACTGCATTTATCACTTGCAAGGAGTGTTACCATCTCGAACAAAATAATACTTCAGTAGCATATAAAAGTCCTTGTCATTCCAAGCTGCCTATGTAAGCAATTTTTGTGGCCTACAGCTGTTGCAAAAATCTAATATTTTTATATTTTTAACAGAAATTACGAGAGAAGCAGAAAGTTGTACGGGAAAGTCACGGGCCAAATATGAAGCAAATTAAAATGTGGCAGGATTTTGAGCAGTTAATGGAATGTAAGAGAGAATGTTTCCTGAAACAACAAAATCAAACAGCCATTGGTCAAGTCATTCAGGAAGGAGGTAAAGATAGGCTTGTATTATGAATTCTTCCTGCTACCAACGTAAAGCAGGAAGACGGTGTGTCGGCCTCCTAAGGGTAACCTCTTACTAAATATTGTTGCTTTCATTATTTCTGTGGAAATTTTTTGTACATTATTTGGTTTTGGTGGATAAACAAAGAGCAACTAACCACTCTGCGAAGCTTTTCCTCCATCGTTTCAGTGACGACATACCGTGGTTGGGAAGGTCTGTTATGAGAGCTGCACTAGGGTGAACCTCATCGTAAATCTTTTGTTTTATGAGGCTGGGAATGGCATGCATCTGCAGAGAGATCAAAGGAAAAGAAATCCTTCTCCAGGGTCACAGAAAACTTAGGTAATTGCTCTGTTCCTTACTCTGTATCACTAAGATTACATTTTTGCAAGGCCCGGGACTTGATGTTGTATAATTGTGGCCCTCCTGGCTTGGCCCTCTCCTTCCCCATTGTCTTTATTCAACTAGTGTGACTGACAAGAATGGAGCCATTTTCGCTGTGAGCTGCGCAGACCTTGCCTGCACACTCCCAGTCAGACTTTCCTTGCACGGTTGAATTAAACTGATTGTGCTTCCAGGAGACAGTTCATTGCTACAGCGTCAGGAGTAGGTTCTGAGAACAATTACTTGGACTCTGAGATTTTTCCATTATCTTTTGTTGTTGTTTTTAACAAATGTGTTTTCCTTCTTCTATTTTTTCTGAGTTGCCCATGGGAAAGCGTAAACGGTGGTCGACTAAAGGCTTTCTCCACTGTGGACATTTTGTGCTGTTTTGTCTGTGCAGCATGGTTCCAAAGGGATTACGCTGCCCAAAGAGGGTCATCCCGGGGGTGGAGGGTTATTCATGGATGCAGATGTGGCACAGCGGCTGTTGCATATGTTAGGGTATGTAAAACAGGTAGACAGGCAAGGCTGCCCTGTACTCTGCCTTTGACCCGTGAGCAACTGTCATTGTCCTTAAAATTGCGTCGTGAGACCGAGAGCTGACCCAGGGGAAGAGGAATGTAGGTGAGGCTTGAAACTGTCCCTCACGCTTCATCATTTCGGATGAGCGCCTTTTAGCCGCAGTGAAAGATCAGAAGCAGAGAGATAAGTCTGCGTGACCAGAACTCCTGCTATTCTTCTTTAGTCTCTTGGCTTATTGAATTTCTAGATAGGGTTTTTTTTAGCTTTTCCTGCCTGAAGTAAAATGTCTTTTCAGGACATAAAAAATAATTTTGCTTTCTCTGGTACCCAACTATGAGATCTGCTGTTTTCCATATCAAGAGAGAGTATGGTAATTATAGAGTTCCTAGTTTGCCTTCGCATTAGATATATTTGTTAACAGAACTAAAATAAAACCTGATGACTACGTTTTGACTGTATGGTATTCTTTTGTTATTTTTTTTTTCATTTCTTAGGTGAAAGAAGGTAAACGATTAGTGACAAGTAGCTTGCTGGGCCCCAGGCAAAGGAGGTTTGAATGGCTCATTTAATGACATTTATTTCAGATGCCCCCAAAGGGTCCAAAACTGCAGCGTGTGTGTAAGGAGTGGGTCTCAGATCCATAGATTCCCAGGACATCCTCATGTAAGCCCTCCCACACTGCTGAATAGCTGAAGATAGTCTTTCTCAACAGCTGCGCGCTGATCTTTCCCAGGACAAGGAGAAGCAGCATGTTTTCCCCTACGCACATTTTCAGGGAGTGTGGAAGGAAGGCTGTGGTGTAGGACACAGGCACAGGTAGATCTGGCTGGGGTGGGGAGACGGTGCAGCATTGCCACCACCCGCTGCTTCCAGGAGTTGATTACTCTACACGGCAGGAGAATGGGCTTTAGTAAGGCACAGGAGGGAGACCATATTGATCGGGAAGGGAGAAGCTCAGGAAAAGGACATACGCAGACTCTATAGCGTGGGCACAGCCATCTCCAGAGACACCTACACGTTTTCTCCCTGCTGGCCCTGTGCCATTATTACCAGACTTCACCTGCGCTGCACTGTAGGGCCTGTTGATCTGAAGAAAGTTATGGTAGTCGTACACCTGGACTCCTAAAGGAGGGTTTTGCTGAATTCTTGCCAGCAATGGTAAAATAACACAGACAGCTAGATACGAGACATCCTGAAAACATGGGATAATCACCAAAAATGGGCATTTAGGTTCCTTAGGATTCAGCCTCATGGTTCAGAGTCACCAGACAGGGCAGGGAGAAAGGGGATTTTATATACTTCAAGTCAAAACTTTCAACAAAACCCTAAAACTTGTGTTTGACTAGACCATTTATGCAAAGATGTAGTACACGGATTAGCCTGCTGCCCAGGAAAAAGCAATGCTTTTGATATTCATAGCAATGATGGAGAGTAGGACTGAGTATAATAATTTTCTGTTTTTCTGTTCAGAGTTACCCTAAAAATAGTTCATCTTTCTTCCTTGTAAAAACAGTTTACTGCTAGGTACTCAAAGATGACGTGATTGTTGTTCTGATCTGATTAGTGTTCTGTCATTTGTAGTGCACCAAGAAAGGGCACGCAGATTATACACTACAGCAGCAGCAAAATGACTTTCTGAGATGAAGCAGAAAATCATAATAACTGTTATGAAAGGAAAATTGGAAAAACTCAAATCCTATTTTTAGCTTTTTATATAAGTGGACATTTCATAAAAGCAGCTTTAATGGGTTCTGTTCACTGGCTTTTCCACCTAGTTCATGATTTGATGGGAGCATTCAAAAATCTTTGAATTTCACAGTTCTATCTTTACTTCCGAACTTGCAACAGAAAGCTTACTTCTGATTTTTTTACTTTGTTATTATTAATAGCCTATCTGGTTAACTAATAAGGTTAAACTTGCCATATGGAAAAATTCCTGCCTTTTCCTTATGAAGGTCCAAATAAATAAAAAATGTGTGTAGTTAAATTGGGGCCTCAGCACTTACCAGATTTCTTCCAGTCAGAACAGTGATCCGAGCAGTCACTCATGAGCAGCAGCTTGCTTTGTTTCAAAAGGCTTCTCCTTATCTTTACCCAGAACTGGATGAGGAAGTATTCCAGCGATAAAACTACTGTAGTATTCTGCAGTTTCGTGTTATTTAGTCACGTTGACTTCAGCTGTCCTTAGAGCTACCGGCAAGTTCCACACGGACCTAAGAGATGAAATAATTACAGGCATCAGAAATAGGCAGGAGAAAAGAGCACGTCTACTGAGTTACATGACCAGCCATTTTACCATCCGGATATCACATTATTTTGTTTATATTAGTGGTACCGTTTTACTTCCATTTGAACTACAGTAAATAAAAGAAATGTTCTTAGGCTTCCTTAAGTAACCTATTTGTATATCTTTACTCACATGGATATTATTCCTAATGAGGTCACATGCATATAGTTGTCCAGAATCATAAAAGTTAGGCCCTGCTATTGTCTTTATTATGTTTAAATATACTGATTTCCAGAGCTTTCGTGATAAGACTTTCCTACAGTATGATGCTGCTCACTGATATCAAACACAACACAGCCCAAGTATTTAGCAACAGTTCAGTGCCTAGAAAATGTCCGTGTGATGAAGATGTTCTGATTAATAAGCATGGATAGTATAGTATGCAATAAGCAATATAAAATCTGTTCTCCGAGTGACTTGCCGGTTCAGGAACTGGAAATGAAGTACAGAGCTGCTTCTCCTTAGGTCACTGTTTCACGCTCATGAGGAGCAGGGACTGAAAGCTCCCCGCTAACTACCTGGTGGCTGCCTTCAGCGCGTCATCTATGCAGAGCCATTTGGCAGTATCAGTCCGATTCCTAAATCGCCACTCTGGCAGTGTTTGGCGAGCCTGGAGCCAGCTTCCACACGAAGGCGGACAGATGCACGACTGAAAGACCACGGAGACTGAAGTGCTGTCACCCGAAAGGTGTCCCCTTGGGAGAAAGGTCGTGACACATTGACACAGTGGGCTGTGGGAAGCTGTTACTCCGTCCTCTTGTCTGAGGATGGGGAGAGCGCTGATGCTTGCAGATCTGGTTTCTCTCGTTGGCCCTGTATTTGCTCAGACTTACGTGAAAAAATTAAAGAACTCAATCTGAACGTGTGCCCTGTGTTATCATTTGTAGCAGTAGGTTTCCTGCTGAAGGAGCGCTGTTAACTCTTCGGCTGCCTTTCTCTACTGCAGTCTGTAATGGAAACAGAATTGAAATCTTCATGGACGTGCCAGTGTTCCAATGAGGAAGTGTTACACGAATCAGCAATTTTATCACAAGGTACCACCTGTTTGGGCAACACCCAGTTGGTTAGCTGTTTTTTAACAATCAGAATTTGACCTATTTCCAACTCGTTTAAAGAATTCTTTAAATTGTTGGCATGAATTTAAAATGAGTTCTCCAAATTCTCGGTGTTTCTGTTTCTGTAGCGTTAGTTCCACAGTAGCAGTCTCCAGATTCTCAAGGCTTTTATTCCAAGGTCATTGGGTGAAAAGGGTATTTTTCACAATTGCGTTACACCGATTTGCATGATTCTAGTTTACAGACAAAAAAAAAAAAAACCACGCTGCAGGCCACTGTGCCGTG
>VYZM01017082.1:18983-49519 GCA_013398915.1 Dromas ardeola | reverse complement strand
GGGGGGGGGGGGTGGAGCAGCAAACATCTTCCAAATAATAAGCAGGAGCTGTGAGACAAATCATGCAGTCCTTACTTTCACAAAACCCTCACTGACTTCAGTGGGAGTTTTGCCAAAATAAGGTCTGCTGGATTTAGCTCTGTATTCTTCCTCCTGACAGAACAAGCAGGAATTAAAGGGCCAGCATCAGATTTATAAGACATAGAGAATAAAAAAGAACCGTAATTATCTAAAATAACAACTTTCATCCAACACAAATCAACGTTCCTTTAGATACCTTCTAATTTATAACAAAAATTAAATGTTTGTGGAAGTTTTTCTCAGCACAAACAATCCAAATACAGAAGTCCTTAGCGATGTGGCTTGATTTTTATTAGACATCTAGGAGAGGCGGTCTTGCTCAAATGGAGTGCTGGAGTATTTATAGTGTTTATCATTAAAATACAACTTTGTGCATTACCTTGTATTTGAAGGCATTATTTATATTCATTATTTTTACCTTTTTTTGCATTTCCATTCTTCATAGTTTTGGAAAAGGTATATTTTTTGCAAATTAGGATACACACAACCAGCATTTGCTGAATGCCAAGAACGAGAGTTCTTTTCCTGCAAATGGATCCACACCAGCCAATGTCTATTACGCTGTTTCAGTTCAGACTGTCATTGCAGAATAACATGTCATTTTTAAGCTTCTAAATTTTATTGCAAGTGCTCAAGTTTTAAAAGCACTTGTTTATACAATAAGCACTTAATTAGGTCTGCTCTTTAAATAGGATAAAGCCAACTCCTGCACATTTTGCTAATACCAGAAAAAATGCAGTTGATAGGAGTATGGAAAATGGGATCTTACCAATTTTCAAAGATAAACTCCTTTCTCTCTCCCTACTTCTTTTCCCTGGGATGGAATAGCAAATATGGCTGGCACTTACGGAGCAACAACAACAAAACCATAAAGGCATACATCATTACATCATGTACAGATAATAACCATTTAAGGGAAATAATGAAGGAATTAATCTCACCATTTCTTTATAAATGTTACAACTGGTTCCTACTGAAAAATCTTAAGATTTTCTGCAATTAAAATTTGTGGGGTTTTAATGCTTTTTTTTTTTACTGGATTACTGTTTTTTAAATAGCAATTGAAACTCTAACATGATAAAATATGAATAATTCAGCAGTTTACTTGGTTTACACTATTGCAGCATTTTCTGGCGAGTAAACTAGTGTTTAGGCATTTCTTTGCAGTTGTCACAGAAATCTCACAGCCATTAGTGAAGAATTACCAAAAGCAAAGAGGGCTGATTAATTTGGGATTCTAAAAATTGAATATTTAAAAATAAAAGTAAAATCACACGAAAATGATGCATTTTGCTTACCGACTGCTATTTAAATGATGCAGTGCTCTAAACCAGCATTCTGTGGACTGCAGCAGTCAAAAACTTTGAGGTTTTAAAAAGTATTCATAAAACATTGTACCCATCTCCCTTATTCCATGCTTTAAAGCTTGCCCTGTTTTTATGGCATATTAAAAAGAAAACAGAACTGTATCAGAACATTGAAAGTCTCCCACAGACAACCTGTTCCACTAATACTTTACATTCATGTTGCATCTTTTGTCCTAAAGGATTTCTCTACTTCATTTTCATTTTACGTAGGCTGATTAGACTGCTCAGGTATCTGCATGAGCGAGCCAGGAAACAGTGCGAGATCTAGTTAATGTTTGCAGAACAGTCATGAAAATTGGGCATTTATTATTTCATGGGTAATGACAACATCATCTCAAAATTAAGTCTCCTTAGGAAAATATCTCCCACAGCTGATGACTAGAAAGCAACCCGAATTCTTCTGACAAAGAGGAGGAGTGTGGCATACTTCATAGTGGGTTTTTACTGTTGTGCTTGCTATTTCTTTTCTGTTTTTTTATTTACTACACAGTACTTCAACCATTTGTATGTGAAATGCATCACTTGAAGATCTGTATACACTGAAGGTTCTTTTCTGCTTGTTGATTTGATTGAATGAAGTCAAGGTTGATGGTAAAATACGCCGAGAGGGAGAGGGAGAACTCATATACTGGAAAAAGCACTATAAATATTTTCCTGGGATCATTAACACAACCTTGTAACACTTCACCCCGTGTAGCGGAAAGAATTATACAATCCTTTTATGAAATGTCTAGGAAGTGTTTACAATTCCATCCCAAATTAATGTGCCTTTTTTTTTAAGTGTAAAGAAAACATCCCATAATTCTTAATTCTGTTATCAAAGTTATTTTCAACCTTTGAAGGGATTCACTTGCTAGTGACTTGGCAGTGTCAAACAAATGTTCAACTTTTATTCTGACACTTCTTGAAGAATTTGATTGAAACTATATATGTCTAGATAACACCCAACAAAGTGCCCCTCTTGCGTTTGTTTCAAGATATTTTTGGAAACAACAGAGGCGACCTTGGATGGAGCTGCTTTTCCAATTTAGGACTTCATTTGGTCTAAGAGAGTAAAATTATACTCTTTAATCCTTTTGTGTACCAACAAATGAGACAGATTTATTTTACGCTATTGTAGAATTGTTTTTCTGTACCTTCTTCGCGGTGTCGATCTGTTTAGGGTAAGAATTATTTTAGGTAATTAAGAGTTACTTTCAAATGGACATATAAATAGTCCTCCGATGTATCACATGTCCCTTAAAAATATTGTGTAATCTAAATGAACAGCGGTCCTTTATGTAATACCTTTGCTTCTTTAGAACTAGGGTTAAGAAATAAGTGTTAGCCTTTGTCTTTGCGTATAGACATGAGGAATCTGATTTCAAGCCAGAGCTCACACAGACTTGATGTAAAGTCTAAATGAGGAGAGTGGTAATGCTGGCGAAGGCTCTGCGATGGGGCTGCCACCTGTCCAGATCACAGCAGAAATATTGTTTGTCGAGCTTCAAGTTTAAAAGCCAAGGTTAGGAGCCGGGTTCTCTGTGCATCGAGAGTGGGGGGGATTGTTTTCTTCTGACTTCGGTTTGCCAGCTGGGCAATTGTATCTGTAAATTTTTATTACTTCTAGTCACTTAAGATGTTTTAACTAGTTTGCACTTAATTTTCTATATAATCAGTATATTTTAATTCATTTGTATTGCTCTCTGTTAGAGGCATACTGCATTCTGTAACAGAATGGAATTAGTCTCTTGCAATGATAATGCAGTTTGACTGCTGTGAATACAAACAGAATTGAGAGCGCACAGTGTTCTTGTCATTTATCCTGTACAATATTTGCTCTCTTCAATGATAATGTTGTCCAGCGTTACCTAATGATCTAAGTATAATATGGAAACTAGATCTGGACACGCCAGTAGAATCTATTTGACATTTGTGGTTTATGCAAATGCGTATGTAAATATACTATTCGGGAGTATACTTTTTATAGTCATTTGATCGCATTTAGTGTCAATGCGTATTTCTATAGCTCTATTATATACTTACTATGACTGATGGCTCAAGTTCTAACTCTAGAATTTCCAGTTTCCTGATTTTATGGCATTTTCATGTCAAGTATTTGTGGACAGCTTAAGAGAAGCAACTCTGATCCTGTGAACCTGTATGTATGTGAGCATGACTACATTAGTGTATGCACAAATCAGGTTAAAATAAACTATTTGCTATAGCAACTTTCATCACAGACTCTCAAAATAATTTACAAACAACCCTGTGTAGCCAGATAAACAAGCGGCTGCTATTTCTATTATTTTCTAGATGAACAAACCACAACAGGGAACAAAACAGACGCAAAACTGGGAATCCAGTCCTTGACTCTGGGCTGCGGACTCAGGGCATGCCCAGGGTTCCCAACCTGATCTCCCGCAGAAACTTCCCAAGTCTTGTCCGGAGCATGGCTGTTCAGACCCCGAACCCTCATCCTCGCCCCAGGTTTGGTGTATTGGAACATAAAGGGATGATATGGCAAACGTCACAGATTTCCCAGTGCAGGCGTCAGTGTCCCAGCTTTGAGTATCCTCATCCGACCCCCGCCACTCCCCAAAAAGTAATTCAGAAGTAAAATGGCTGTACATTTGCAATGTGATAACGCATTGAAATGTGTGACGGAAAGGTCATAACAGCTACAGATAAACAAATACGATACAGACAAACATAAAGCCGTTTCCCAAAGGAGTTTTTAATTAAGTTGTAACGAGGAATTTCAAACTTAAAAGCATCGCAACTGCCTTCATTGAGCTAATGGAGTCACCGAAACTAAATGTGAGATTTTCTCTTACCCTGAGATCTTTTTATAATCCCAGAGAGATAAATATCAGGAGAAGCAGTCCTAAATAGAAACCCTGTGTGTGTGCATGTGCATGCATGCATGCAAACAAAGATTAAGTCTCTCAGTTATGAACCAGTATACAGCACTCTGGGGCAACTTCTTACTTGTGTGCCTATTCTGTGTACGCTTTCCGTTTTTCACAAGTGTCTGCTGTGTGCTGTAGCTGAAACACATTAAGTATATAACCTAGTGCAGAAATAACAGGAAATTCTATTTTTTTCTGAAAAAAAAAAACATCTAGAGGAAATGAAGAAATTTTGAATATTATTCAATGCTGTCTTCAAAAATCGTAAAGATGCATAAATGTGAAAGCACCACAGGAGAAAAACTGGCTGGCTTAGAACATGGTAAGGGATAAGAGGCTTTGTGCTTCTGGTTTACTGCCCCAGGCAGCTGTGGCCAAAGCTGCTGCTGCTGCTTGTCTGGTCTCCTCCGCAAGGAATGGGCATGCTGGAATTGGTTGGGATTAGACCTCAAATAGAAAGGCAGCAGATTTATCACTGGAGCACTAGATTTTGTTTTTATATGTGAGAACAAATCCAGGGTAACCTCAGTTAATGAATAACCCGGTCAGTGGTGATAGCGCCTGTTTAGTCTGATAAATCTGGCCTTAAACAAAACCTGAGCTTTTGTTGATAGAAGCATATACCACAGGGGAGTAAAACCATTTTCCCCATGAAAAATTTCAGTCTCAACAGGACAAAAAATTTAAATGTTCATGTTATTTCTTGAAAAAAAAACGAAAAATCATGCTTAAAAAAACCCACAACTTTTTAACGCAAAGTTAAAATTTTCAAAAGAAAAGTTGTACAGTTTGAAAAAAAAAAAAAAAGGCTCTTCAGTCAATACAAAAAAATACAACTCAAATAAATAGCTTTGACGGAAATGTTCTCCTTCCTTACAAGATGTACAGCCTGTTAATGTGTAGCTCCGTTAGAATGAGATGAACTCTGCACAGCAGGCTCAGCGATGCTTACAGTATTATATTCTCCATGGAAAGGCATGGATAGTGCAGTTTCATAATAAGGGAATTTTTTCTTTGGTACAGCAGCTGCATCAAAGCCAATTCTACCTGCAAATACATCATGCTGGTGCAATTTATCTTTGTTTGAAACAATCCATATGGGTACATCCAGTTTTTATAAAAGGGCATTCAACAAATAGAGTGGTTTGCAATGTTATTGCTTCACTGATGCATAAATATTGAATACCTAAACACAACATTAGCTAATTAAGTTGGGGGTGATTATTGGCCGGAGATAAAGCACACATAAGTAAGCATGGATTAAGCCTGCCCTCTTACTGCACATACTATGGTTGCTCCCTGAATACAATGAGGATGTAGGTTTCCAGGAGATTAAATCCAGCAACAATTTGCACCTGGAATCTAAAAGAAGGCCAAAAAAAATCAGATGGAGCTTCTTAAATTGCAGGGTGCTGTTTAGACTGTAGGGAACTTAAGCCAAAGCTTCTTCAAAAACAAAATCCCTTCAGTAAAGTAGCAGTGAGAACTCTGCTTTTAACTGAAATCATTACTTGGTATAAACAAATACGTTCTGTACAATTTATCTTTACAAGGCACAGGCAGTAAACCAAAATTCACACAACGCTGTTTCAAAGGAGAAACTGCACATACACACATTGCAAGCACACACCTCTCGCCATTAGACCAGAGCCACCAGTAATCCCAACCAATCTGCCCAAAGCAGAGCCATCCGAAAACGTGTTCTACAGAGAAGGTTTTATTTTCCCATAGGACTGCTGTTTCACAGCCATTGCTGAACTAACGGTAAAAAAAATCAGTCCCCACACCCATGTTCCTCCCGTTGTAACCACCGTGTGCTTCGTCAGCAAACTGTGCGACTGATGGCACGGTAAGACTTTTGGAGAACTGACCCATCTGAAACCCCTTTTTCAAGGCTTTTTTTGCAGCCATGCATTCTGGACACCCAAGTCCACAAATGCAGTGTAAGATACTATTAAGATACTGTATGCAGGCTCACACTGTTTGCTTTTTTTTTTAAAAATAGGTTATTATTTTAAGTGCTGTCAACAAGCTAGAAGGGTCTACACTAAGATGAGTGGGCTAGGTAGAGAACATGAGAGAAGCTCGGTCACGGGCAGAGCACGCCCACTCCCGCGTCCATCGTCTGTGGAGCAAAACAGCTGTAAAGAAAACGGAGACTGCCCGGACAGAAAGCCTGTAAAAGACTTTGCATTCAAAAGAATCCTGTCCCAGATGACTTAAAAAATTCTACGTTAGTATATTCATTGATGGATTACGCTGGCACAGAGTGAGAGATGTTACTGAATAGTTAGGGAAAACCAAGCGGTAGCCTGAGAGAAGAGGTGGGACTGCCCTGCTCCGTGGTACCATCATCTAAACCAGCTTGCAATTATTGTGAGAATGTTTTTTCAGTTGCGCTGGCACAACTCCTTGTGGGGCTGCACCGTCAGGCTTATCACAGTCTCTTGGTGAAAGATGATTATTAACTCAGTCACTCAGTTTATAGCCACAAAGAACTGTAAAAGCAGAACCGAAGGGGTAGAGAGCAGCAGGAAAGGAGCTGGGAGCAAGTGGGCAGGGACACAGAGAACAAGGGTCTGGAGCTTCCTATTCTGCCTTCGCTGTTGAAGAACACGTTTTGCGGACCTGCACCTGTGTCTGCAGCTCCTATTATCCTCCATGTGCGTCAGCGATCAGCTCAGGACAGTCTGAAGACAAATTAGAAGAATAACAACTGTTTTATTAAAAAGCTCATAAGCAAAGATGAAATCTCCCCTTCATCAAAAACTACTCCCCTAACGGGATGTTGAGCGACAGAGTTAAGTAACAAAAACCAAGACAGAAACATTTTATCATTTAAGAAATGCTCACCAGGCTATCAGTGTTGGAAGGCAGGAAATTAATACTCATAACTTCTGATTAGCTTTGTCAGAGGTGTCATGCTCCTCTCCTTTGTGTGATTCTCCAAAAATTAAATACAAAGATGCAGAATGATCACCTGGGCTTTTAATTTTCCAGGGAATGCTTTTCTGTCCAGAAACTCATTGTCCTCCCCTTAACAGAACGTATGCATCTGTTAAACTAGAACATAAAGTTCTGGAAATCCGTCTGCCTACGTGATGGTATAAATCAGCCTAAGTCACTTTCCTGATGTAATGTCTTGGACAGATCCCTCCCGATCTCCTGAGCAGGATTTTGGAACAACCAAAGAGAAGACAGACTGCCCTAATTAGCGTACCCCATTATTTACACTGAGCCTTGCTCCTTGTAAGGCAGGACTTCGTCAGTTTTATTGAGTGCTGCATTGAACATGTTGCGACATGTGCAACACATTGTACGTGTTCTGTAAGGCTGATAGTTAATATGAGGTAAAATACAACAATAGGGAGATTATAAAAATGCTCATGCGACTGTGAAAAACTCCAAAATACTGTAATTCAGTTATGGGTTATTGTGTAATTCAAGTAGACAATATTTTTCAATCTCTTAAGCAATGAGTATTTAAAATATGTAATAAACCCTACTTCATCATGTGTCTCGATAAAGCCAGCTTAAGGTGAATGAACGACTACGCGCTGTGACAGCCTGCTTTGGATATTTGCCTTTGCAAAATTAAGAGAGAGGTAAGTTGCAAAGGAAACATTCGTAACAGTATTTTTCTGAACAAATGCTTTCATCCTGAGCTTTACTAAAAATATACATAACTAATACAAATGTAACAATAACATACATAACTGCCAGGAAATCATGCAATATCATTAAGATATGCATAAAAATGTCCCATAAGATCAAAATGTCTGCTTATAGGAAATGTTAGACTCCCCTTACGATCAATAGGATGGCAATTACTAGGTGAATGATTCACTCATGCTATAACCCCTATGAACTGAATGAACTAACCTCTTTTGAGTCAATCAAGTCACACCGAGCTAGGAGAAAAGAGTCCGACCCAAATAATCCATAATTAGATCATCAGCTGCTAACACTATTGATCTCCTGAGATTTGGGGTGGCCTGAGCTGCCCTCATTCTCCAGCTGCAACTCAGAGAACAGACTTCGTTTTTGAAAGAAAAGAGAAATTTTTAAAAGACACGTGGAATGCTAAAATAATGATGCTGGATATCCATCTTCTTGGAAGTATCTTAATTTGTTGCTGTTAATATATAACCAGAAATCAGATTATGACCTTGTCAAGCAGAACAGCAATTATATTATTGCTTATATAATTGGGGGTCTGCTTGCTGTCTTTTATTATACCTTACAGGAAAACTCAGGTGCTGTTCAAATAGATTTAAGTTCTTAACATCAGGTCGAATCTGCCAAAATCACTACACAAAAGTTCAGCTTCAAAGACATTCTTTACACAATTTCTATTTTAGAAAGACAAAAAATGGATCAATACTGAAGTTATAAAAGAATGTATTTCCGTATTATTCTCATGTATTGGGTATTTAATGTCTATTGCCTTTTAAGAACATGATCGTCTTGGAATAATTCAAACCCGTACACTGTTTCTAGCGCTACTTTTCCAGCGGTCAGTACATAAATGTAGCGAGCTATTTCAAAGCCCACGTGGCTTTGAAATTTCACAATGATAGCTCTTAAAGTAAAAATAAATATTTCAATTTTAGTAGCTTATGACGTAATTAAAAATGTTACGTGCAAAAATTTTAATTCTATTTAGAATATCTTATTCACAGCACAGCTGATGACTATTAAATCTGTTTGAAAAAGAAAAAACTGTATTAGTATCAGGTACAAATAAAATTCATTCCTTTCCAAAACCACCTATACCAAATCCTTTCAAGCACTCTCATACTGAGGCACACAGGATCCTGCAGAAAGATCAGAAGGCCCTCACGCTAACTGCAGGGTTTTTT
Source organism: Dromas ardeola (assembly GCA_013398915.1). Lineage (NCBI taxonomy): Eukaryota > Metazoa > Chordata > Aves > Charadriiformes > Dromadidae > Dromas > Dromas ardeola. Next base: position 40,318 of record VYZM01017082.1, on the reverse strand, counting down.
TCTTCATTTCTATGGCATATGTTGTATCAGAAATCACAGTTAGAAGAAATTTCGTGCTCAAAATTTAAATCTTTTCTCACATTTAACTCAGCCAAAATTCCTGTGATGGCAGAATTAAATTTGGGTTTGTTCTCAAATGGTAAGGAAGCTACAATATGGAACAATTACCTTTTTTTCTTTTTTTTTTTTTTATTCCTAACTACAAAGACTGTTACTTTCTCTGAGCATTTATAATAGTCTTAAAGAGTCATCGGTAGCTGTCAAATAAGTCCATTGGCTCTGCCCAGAATTTCTTATGAATTTTTTAGAGGAGCTTGCGTCTGCACTGATCCAGAAGAAATAATTAATCTTGTTTTGTAAAATGCAAGGAATCTAGCAGATGGGAAGTGCTATTCACTTACAAACACTTACATGTAAGCAGCATCTTAACCTCAGCTGAGACTCTCTTTTTCCCACGACAGACAGAAAGGTGGACTGCTACCTTAGGGCCAGCTCAGGCACCACATCCAAAAATTAAATTCCAGATTGGTCAGACTCGCACTGGGGAGAGAACAATTTTGGTGATTTCAGTGCCTTTGTCTTCTGCCAATATTTTTATTTTCTTGCAGTAAAAATATCCCTAGAGGAAAAGATCTCACTGCATGTAACTCTTTTTTTCTGTTGAGTCATTTGGTTTGTTTATGTATCCTATGTAGAGGTGTACTTTTACAAAATGCCTTCTGCATGCAGGAAGAACTGCCCTCTGAACAGATTCTCTACCTGAGCATCAGGGAAAGAAATAAATCTGTACCTGATGACATTTCAAGGGCAAGGAAAACAACTGTTCAGAGGAGAATTATCTGATTTGGTTCGTGTTTATTTTTACTTATATCTCGCAATCTGCTCTCCAACAGAAGATGCTTATTTGCAGAAAAGACGACTGTCTCCTTTTTGGACTGATGCCCGATCTGGAGAAAAGGTGCCACTAAGGACAAGAGGTATGTCTTAAGCCTGTGTTAGCTAATGCAGTAGGTGCCTAGTGTTGTAAAAGCAATTGTACATGTCATATATGTTAACTAGTTAAGGATAAATTCTTCATTTCTTCCCATCACGCTTCTTATCCGCTAGCTAACACAGGCTAAATCTGCCTTCCACTCAGGAGTACATATTCCAAAGTGAAGTATTCCACATACGGGATTTTAGAATTAGTTATTCCCAAATAACTCGCGTAGAGAAGCTCTAAGGTACAGCTTGGATAATTTATTTTACACATGCTTACTGCCAAGTTAGAGGGCTTTACAGTTTCACAAGAAATCTTTGCCTTTCAGGAACTGTTTGGAGAAACTTTTCCAATCCTAGTATCCTGTAATGAAGGTCTGAATAACTCCAGGTTGCAAACAGAAGTAAAACAGATTGTAGCAGACTGGTGAATAGGTTAAGCAGCAGAAAAGACCTGTAACTTTTTGCTGCAATGGAACCAATATGAAAAATGCAAAAGGGAAAAATAAACTTCCATCTGCTTAAGGCTCAACCCTTATTTTTAGGTTATTTCTACTGTAGTGATTTTGTCTTGCAAACTCTTTCATGTAAGACATTAAATAATGTTGAGTTACTGGTGTGCCAGCTATGGTATCCAGTAATTACTGAATATAAATCTGAATGTTTGCGTTCTCCAAGTCTTTGCCTCAGTAATAGCTTTAAACATAATAGTCTCTGCCTGTTGGCTTGTTTTCTCATGGGGAGGGTGACAGAACATTTTGTGTTCTCTTATCTTCAATAGCAATGAAACAGGAGGAGCTCCACAATGCGAAACCAAATCTACTGCTATTAATACAACATCCCAGCCACAGAGAAGAGATTTGTTTATTTACCAAAGCTAGAGATGCCTCTCTCTGACCTTTCCAGAGCTTGTGTGCTTTAGCTGGGAATAGATTCCTCAGAACTGGGTGCTCTTTTTAAAAATATACAGTAAAAAACATACACGCACACCCCCGAAACAGAGCCCAGGCAGTATCCCAAATTGCATGAAATGACACACAGCTTTGAATAGTTAGAATAAGTCTAACTAGGGCACAGTCCACATTCAGTTTTGATTACTTTGCTAGTGCAGCTAGTGCACCGAGATCAGTCAGCTTTCCAAAGCCCACTCGCCTTTCTTACTGCCACTCCGCGACACATTTAGCTGACTATAACCATACATGGGCCCACTTTCTGTCTGAGACCTAACATCTGTCTGCAGCCTAAGAAACCTGTAGGTATAGATTTTTTTTCTTCCTTGCATAATTAAAAAGTGCTTCAGACTGTAAGGTATTTGGTTTAAAAAAAACCAAAAACAAACAACACAGAGATTGTCTTCTGGAATTCACCCTGCTTTACCTGTGCCTTAAACCAGTGAAAATCATTGCGCACGCAAATCAAAATTTGCTTAACTGTATTTTTCACAGTTAGTTGTATTTAGTGTATTTAGAACTTAAAACAGTATCTGCAAGAGTTAAATCTTGCATTAGCAGTAAGGATTCAACCAGGTTTAACCTCACAGACTCACAATCCACCTTGTTAAGCTGGTACCTCTCCAGTATAGAAGGAGCCTCAGAGTGCTTCAAGGCTAGCTTTGGTGATCCTTCTTGGACAATTTTAAATTTAAGTTCCCTGGCTGTCTGCTTGCCAGAAGCAGCTCCCCTGCAACACAGTTGGCAAAAATTAGTGTGGGCTGGCTTCTTAGCCATCTAGCTCTCCAGTTTGGCATATTAATTCAAACCACCACTGATTTTGGTACCTGCTCTGTGACCGTTTGATATTCTAGTCTAAGCAGACTACTAATGAACTACAGAAACAGAACTGGGAGCAGGAACTGGAAACCAGGGAAGTAACTGGCCCTACATTCCAAAGCAATAATCACTAAACAATATATAAAAGGAAAACAATAGTTATGCCATCTCCTTCTCCAACAGAGTTACAACAGAAGGCAGCACACGGTCCTAGGCAGACCCGCTCTTATCTGACAGCTGTCAGATAAGCTCTGAGCATGCCTCCTTAACTGAGCCTTCCAAAGACTAGAGCTATAGCTGGCGTCATGAAATCTCAGTCTGGGCTTAGGGCACTGCAGTCGGTTCGCTGCTCCTGCTGTCCCTGCCCCTGTGCAGCTGTGCCACCCCTCAGTCATGTTGGCACCAGAGCTCAGGCAGCAGAATTGCAAGCCACATCGCAGAGCTGTTCACCTGGAAAGTAATGCAGGGAAAAAAGGTTCAGCCAGCCTCGTTCAGTTCACAGCGTGACTGACCTGTCTGTCAGCTGTATTGGTAAAATCTACCTGGTTAAAATCAACTTTTTCTTCCCTGGATGACTTTCCAGTACCTATACAATGAGGGAGGATATGGGGATGGAAACCAGCAGCGAGGTGTAAGGTGGGAACACAACTTCTTCTTCTGGCAGAAGTACCAGATTTGGGGCAGCTTAAGTTCTTTGCTGAACTATGTATTATGTCAAAGTTTTGGTTTAATTATCTTACTACTACTTGTTTTCTAGGCTTTACATACAGGGTCCTCTAGTTTGACAATGCCAATCACCTGTAGAATTAGAAATAAAAGCCAAGAGTCCAAAAAACCTGTCTTTTCTCTATAACCATCGGGCAATATTATCTATAAATAAAATCCTTCAAATATTATTCTCAACCATACAGCAGCTTGGAAGGCCAAAAAACTGTCTTTCATTACTCCAGAAACTACTTCACACTTTTGAAGGAACTGGTTTAGCAGTGATGCATCCCCTCATGCTCTGACCAACTTCACACTTCATTTTTTATCCAAATCTAAGTAACAGGCTTTGGGGACCTTGTCTGTATTCCTTCCTACTCAAGTCTGTTCCCATCTGCCTGATCCCCTCCGTGACTTTATAATACTTCTTTTGTGTCACCAGAACTACTGCTGCCTCCCAGTCAAACTTCCCACACTGGTCTCTAAAACTGCACTCCCTGCTTTTGCCTGTTCAGTTTCTGTATCTGCAAGTGCATGAATAAGGGCTTGTTTGTACGCACAAAATTTACTATGACCGTTTTTACAATTTGGGTTCAGGCGGAGAACTCTGTACGCATAGCAAAGCTCTGTCTCCGTGGAAAACTGCCACAAAGCATCTGATCCCAGTAATTAGGGGAAGGTTTTGTGAGGAACCTGTGGAAAGAGGTCCCTCACCCCGCCTGATTCACAGCTGGGGTTTCTCCCTGGCAGTTGAGACCGGTGATGTGAGAGGTTAGTCGAGAGTGGGAGCAGATTCCTGTGGGGCTTCACCAGCCAAATTCCTATCTAGCAAAAGGTTGCTACAGCAACTCTGAGCCTCCCGAGATACAGAAATTATTGTAATGGCTGCTGAAATGCCTCCCTACTGCTCTGAGACGGGATAAGGAAAATCCTTCCCTTTGATAAAGAACAGTTACCCACTGCCACACTTTTTACATCAGCCCTATCCAAGCATCAGGTTTCCTGAACTTGCTGGGAAACTGATGGCCGCCTTTCTCTCCAAAGCAAGATGCAGTCCCCCATTAGCATGTAATGCAAAGATAGAAAAAATAAACCTAAACATCACACAAGGACTGCAGTTCCAACACTTTTTTCCCATGGAGATGGTAAGAGAAAAACCAAATCATATGACAAAAGTTAATATACTACTGAGTGGGCTGAACAGAATACAGAAACCTGTCCAAAGCCACAGTATGTATTTTCCAGACTACAGTTTGTGGTTTTCAAAAACCACATAGATACGAAAAAACATAAACAAAGCAAAACAGGACAAAACCCCTCATAGCTTCTCAATGACTGTCCTGTAGTTTTTTGGCTGCCTCCAGCCTGTGCATGTTTTCCTCTGGCATTCGGCCCGCTCACAGGTCGTTCAGTCCACTGGACTATGTGATAAATACCAGACAGAGATGATGCTTTAGACAGAACGGGAACACTTGTGACCTAAACAGGTCCTGAATCTAGAACGGGGTGGACTGAGGATAATCAGGGCATAGAAACAGCAAATATCAGTGAGCACCATAAGTGGAAAACCTTTCTCAAAATTGCTCCCATTTTCCTCCTTTTCACTTTTCCGCAACCCAGTTTGCTCTCGAAGCCAAAGATGAAAACAGCAGAATCAATTATCTGAAGTAACATCTGTGCTTACCTGAAATAACTGGATGACTTTTAAAATTATTTCTTTAAAAAAGAAGTCACAACTTCTGTACAGCTGCTCAACTTAAACCTGAGCATTGCATTTTGGCCACAACAGAAGGACCAAATTCCTCCAGTAAAATCGATAACAGTTACCTCCCGGCTGAATTTGGCCCAACATGCCTAAAACATCCTTTGGGATTGTTCAATTCAAAACGTTGCACTAATCCAATCTCCTGCAGTTCTCCTACAGCCAAATGCTGTAATATTTGGTGTCAGCATGCAGCATTTTAGATTTTTGACACATGCTTCGTCTCTTCTTAATTGAGTATTTCATGGGTTTCTTACCTTTCGCCAGGTCTGTGAGCTTTTGGGATTAACTCTGAAAAGCTTGAGAACAAACTATGCTTTCAGTATGTCAAAATACCTTGCTCAAATCAGAGCAAATTTTTATTTTACTTGCCTCAGTTTAGTGTCTACTGTGAAGATGATTCTTAAGAGATCAAGAAAAGCATATAATGTTTAAAGCAAAACATTTGTTGACTAAGGATTTCCTCGATTTTTCTGCTTTCTTATTTATACTATGTCCTGGACCTTGTGAAATCACTGTTTAACTTCCAGTGTTATTTATGGAAGGCAGCCTGTTGCTGTTTCCAGATCTTACAGAGAACTTTCAGTTTGCAGTTTCAGTACCAGGTGTAGTCCTGGATTAAATTAATCAACTAAAAAGTAACTTACAGTAAGTACTTAACCCTCTCACACCCTGTCTGAATCTTCACAGGTAGGATCTTTTCCTACCTCTAAGCTGTCTCGTCAGAGACAGGTTCCCGAGTCCTGAAAGCTCCTCTTCTCTGACAATTTAGAATCTGTGACTGCACAGCCTTTTCAGTGCAGCAGAGGTGAATACTATTTTTGGAGCATTTCAGTTGTGCACAGAGAGAGATTTGAAATATTACCCTCTCAATTATCAATACAAAAGACTAAATGCCTAAACATGGAAATAGATTTTAGGAAATGAACAATTTTTATGAGGTTTGGCATGCTGCCACTATTGATCAAAACTCTTCAATACACGATAGAAAGAAGTAGACAAGGAATAATGATCTAGCACACTGCTGCTGGTGCTAGTCGGTGTGACTGCTCTGTACTCTACTACCATGGTGAAAAAATCAGCCTAAAGTATAACCCTCCTCAGCAAACGGGCCCTGGATTTGCATGTTGTAGCATTATGTGCTACCATTCACAGCTGCATAAACTAAGGGCAAAGTGGTTTTAAAATGTTAGCAAATCAGAAATCAACATTTTACAGTCATTTTGGACGAGTAGAAATGACCATGCATATGGTACAAGGCAGTACAGAATCAGGTCGATGAAGATTACGTGACTGCTGTCGAAGCAGGGTTGTTAATGGTTGCACAATACGGAGCATTAATGAACAGAAAGGGATGAGAGAAAGCAATAATAAGTAACTTATTTAAAACTCTGTTCAGGTGCTCCCTTACCTTACAGTCCTCTTGTCCGACACCTATAGCTTTATGCCACGTGACAGAAGACATATGGCATCATTGCTCAGACTTGAACATCACACCAACATCAGCGATAGCCACTCAGGAGCCTTCTAGGATGACAGATAAAGGTTACGATCTGATGATGACCCATCTGGATGTTAGTAGGATGGAACAGCATCATTTTTAAATGCTTTTTTGAAAACCTGGGGAAATACATCCCAAAAGTCTTTATTTACAAGAGAAAGTATTAAGACTGCAAAATCAAGCACACACTGAAATTAGAAAATTTCAGGGTTAGAAAAAGAAGCCAGCAATCACGTAATTAAAGATTACTTTAGGGCATATACATGGAAAGGCAACCTTTATTCTGGCATTTTCTAACTTCAGTGTGCTTGCAAATTATTCATGTTTTGGCAAAGATTTTGTATATGTAAAATGTATATATTATATATAGAACTGAATTAATCTCTGATATATTTTTGCCTCATAAATATAGTTTCCTGTTTCCATGCTAGAATCTACAGCATTAACATATTCAGATGCCAGTTGCTGGATTTATTTGTTTCTTGATAATTCAAAGGCTGAGCCTAGATGTGCTCAGCCTCTCCAAATTTCAGTCTTACCTAGCACTTTTTCTAAGCCACCCAGACAAATTATCTCAAAGTCCTGAGGTAAAGTGATTCTCTTGACCAGGGGCTCTGGATTGCTCCAATATTTTTTTATTTTATTTTTATTTTTTCTTCATCTGCCACACAATTATGAGCTTAAACATTAGGACTGATGATCAGATTTTTTTTCCTCTATTTCACTAATTTAATTTTTCAAAAATGTGTAATGCTATACCAAGAATTTCTAGATAAAATAAGTCGCTTTAAAAACACCACTTTAGCAAGAGCATGGCCAATTTATTTCAGTGTGCAACAAGCCACATAAAGAAAGACCAACACAATGAACATAGAATTAGAAAAGTGGAAGAAAGACTGGAGAAGGAGACACACTAATTCATTTTCTTGCAAATCATGTAAGAATGTGACATATTCATTTGCACTTTGAACAGATTGTTTCATTCTGCAGAAGAAAGCAAAAAAAAAAGGTTCCTATAAATTTTTTTCCCCTAAATTTTCAAAAATCATTTGAGTTAATAAATTATAAAAGAAAAAGAACATATTTAACCTCTATTGCATTCAAATTTTGACTTATGCACATGGTTCATTTTCATTCATGTCCTCTTTCTGTAATATAAATGTTCTGCAAAAGCAGCGAAACTGCTCTTTGTTGCTCTGTTACTGTTCATTATCTCAAAGCCCTTTAAGTGGAAGTAAGTTTCTCTGTGTATTACGCAAACACTTCAGTCCTGTTTAATTCAGTGAAAACTGAGGCACACAGTGTCAGGCACTGAGGCTTCTGTTAAATCTGAGAGCAGAGCACAGAGCCTTCAGTATTCCATCTGCACACCCATTCCTCAGCCTTCTTCCTTCTTTCCTGCGTATGTACACTTTCAGGGGAAAAAAAAAAAAAAAGGCTGGCAATGCACCGAGCATCCTCTGACATGCTTAGAGAACTAATGTGTCCACAGACCACAGAAAACATATATTTAAGATGCCAAGAACACTCAACGTGTTAGGATCAGGAAATCCTGATTGCCTCCATTGAGAGGTTAATGAAAGATAATTATGTACGTTTGCTGTTTGTAACTCAAACATCACTTCCTTATGACAATATGCATTACTTAATCTGCAAAGGTCAATGAATTACTCTTTAGTTCCTTCCAAATGCCTGTGCAATGAACTTTGCCATTTTTGATACAGATTTCTCGGCAAAGAACTGGTGGTACAGGTTTGAGGCTTAGAATGCCTCTCAACCTGAAAACACCTTTCATCGCACTGTATTTCTAACACTACCCATACAGCTTTGTAACTGTCAGACCTAAGCAGAGTCTTCCCTATAGTGTTCATTCACAGTTTGCACAGAACCTAGTACAAGCTAAGCACATAAGAATTTCAATTACTGATTTTTTTTTTCATCTTCTTGCAATATAAACGATTAGCCAATGTGTGGAACCTGAAACACAAATGCAAAGAGATTTAGGAAGACTGAGACATGCCATCATCTGAAGCGTGACCATGGTTAACAGCAGTTTGGATGAGCAACTTACTCTGCATTGTTAATTGCATCACTAAAAAAAGAAGACCTAAGGTGGAAATATTGCAGGTCAACAGCTTGTCAAAACTGCATAAATGCACAGAGAATGGTATGAATGAACACAGTCTTAATCCTGTGAGCTAAACTACACAGCTGCTGACTCCCCTTTTCACCCATGTGGAGCTCCACTGAAACCAGGCATGTTTGTGTGGATACTCAACGCAGCCCGCAGGTTTGGGGCTATATTCTGAACCAGCGTGAATAGTTTGAATAGCACTAGAAATCTCCGTGCAGAAAGAGGACAGCAGGGTTTAACTTAGCAGGTAGCGGAATGCACAAGCACAGCACAGAGACAAGACTGGGGAATTAGGCTGCTGGCAAGTAGCAGCTGAAAGCTGATTGAATACAACAGATTGGGCTTTCATACTGGACAGATAGGCAGCAGCGATTTAAATGGAGCATTAACAGTTTTGCTCTTAATTATTTCCAAACCTTCCAGCTAATGCAAGCTCAGTATGACATGTATTTTGGCCTCAATTAATTATTTGCTCTTTCTGTGTGAAGCCCGTTAAAAGAAAGCTGAGTGGCTTGTTGAGAATTTCTGCCTTTTTAAAATCATTCCTATAAGTGCTTGGCTTCTTTCTTCAGACAGCTGTCATGTAAGTAACTGAATATATACCTCACAAAAATGCCCACTTTCTCCATTTCAAGTGGAATTTCTTTCTGAAATGACACTGCCCTGCAAGCAAACAAATGGTCATCCTTCTGGCCCGGTGGCAGGTGGAAGGCCATGAAACTCCAGAGCTAAATGTGGAAACTTTATGCCTTCAGAAAAAGGAGATTCCTATCTTGCCAGTTAGGTATCATTTACTTTTTGGTCTGGGAGGATCTGAGATTGTGACATTTCTATGTATAGTACAGCTTTTTCTAGAAGTTTGTCAAAGTATATTACTTTTAAGTTTTATCTCAGATACTTATATAGATAGGCATGTGAAAGCCACAACAGCTGGTTTACACTTCAAAGAATAAACAATTACTAATAAAAATGTCAAACCTCTCCCAAACACCTCTGAAATAAGAGAATGGCCTTCCAAAATACGTTTCAGCAGACTGTTTTAATGCAGCTACTTCCAAAAGCGAGCATTTGAGCTTTGTTTTCCTATCTGTATTTCCTATACATTCTCCTCGATACTTTCTTTGCATAAAGTACCTGGGATCTCTCATCAATACTAATCCAATATGGATCCAGGGTAGACACACAATAGCACTTGTGACAAATGGGACAGAATGTACTGTATGACATTTATTCAGCTTGTGAGAGGACAGACACATAAAGATTATAGCGGCATAAAGTAAAAAAAGTTCATGTAGACAACACAGGATCTAGCGTACAGACTGCTGACTGGCACAAAGCCAACCCATCAAAAAATATGATACATATTTTTACTGTCATGGTGAATTTATAGCCTCAGATTTTTATATTTCCTTCATAAAAAACTCTTCAGTGTCTGATTTTTATTTCCTCATACTCAGAAAAGGAAGAATGTGCTCTCACCAAACTGAAGAAAGAATGAATTTAACTGAGACGCTTTCCTAATCAGAATAACTGAATTGATTTTTCTTTGACCCAAAACAGCAGAAAAACCAACTACTGGTACTGCTTGTGTCTACCACGGTCTTCAGGACTCTTTTTTGGATGATTCAGAAGGAATTAAAATGTACAAAAACAGTAACAAACGACAATCTCATATGTGCCGGCCAGGATCAAACAAAAGGATTAACTGGAAAGTCATGGTTTCAAGTGGCAACCACAGCTTTCCAAGCAAAAATTGTAAATGTATAGGAGATAAGGGATGTAATCAAAAAGTTGGCCACAGCATTTAGCAACAATTAAGATAAGTTGCATACATCGCTAGCCACATGGAAATATAGAGGTCTTTCTCTTTCCCATCATCCAAGATGTCTGTACAGAAAGAAGAAACACAGAAACAAGAGAAGTTGTTAAGGGCTCCAGCGCATCATATTCAGCATAAAATGGCTATGAAATGACCAGTTTTAATATTTTGAGGCCTTAACAGGTGTCACAATGTAGAACTCCCCTAAACTTGTCTCAACATACAAGGATATTGAACGCTTCAAGTTTTCTTATGGATGACGAGCATCCACAGGCTTTGACACAATACCTGCCAGATTACCACGGCTCAGTGAGCGCGGACATTCTGAAAAAAGTGGAGATCTCCCAGCTTTGCAGAGCAGCATGGAGTTCTGCACAGCAAATATGAATTAGCAAATCCTCTTATCCCTTCCTACAGTTGTCATGAACAGGTGCTACATGAATGCAGGCCAGAAACGATTCATGTCTTTACCATTATCAATGAGATTTTCATTTGTCTTTCTTCTTGGTCCTTTCTGTGACATTTGAGATGTGAAAACTCTTGTATGTGCAAGGTAACCAAGTTCACATTTGGGAATGGTACATGAACTCAACACACTGCCCCAAGGCTCAGGCCTGAAGGAATTTCAACTGTGCAGAGACGGAATATGCAAAGACAGAAATACGAGGAAAGTGGTGACATTGTTATCTGTGAGACTAGATGGGCATTACCGGATTGATAAAAATGGGATGGGGAGGCAGAGGTGCATGTAAATTTATGTGATTTGGAACGATAGTGCTTCACACTCCTTTTGCACAGATATAAAGAGCTACACAGCTATTGTTCTAGTTCAGTGCTGCCATAAGCTCCCCAGATGACGGCAGCACCAAGCAGTACAGCTGAGCCAATGTGGGGTAGCAACAATGCTTGCTGTATTCTTTCAGTGACCGCTGCAAAATTTCTGGCTGCCACACCTAAATTATTCCTGGAGTACCTGGTGCTCCTCCTCCACCTCCTGCATGGCTGATTGAAGCTACAACCTGGCCCTAATTTCGCAGCTAGTCTCAACAAGTACAGTAAATAGTCCAAGGCATTCCTGGCACAGTGGAACAGACATGAGCAAGAATTGTCTTTAAGCAGTTGCTCCCCAAAAGAGACAGAATATATTTTCCGGTTATGAATTCTGGACTCCAGATAGACAGTTTGTACTGTACCTTCCATTTCAGCTGCAGATGTGAAGCAGATTCTTGAATTTGCAGTCAGAACAAGGCAGGACAATGTCTGCTAATGCTTTTGCTTTCTGTTTGCAGACACTGGAAAAGAAAGTCTGTTTTTTCCACAGTGGAGCGAGGTTTAATCCATGCTTCATTTCACTATTCCATTGAAGGCAACATTACACAAATGTGTCCAAAAAGCCCAATTTGATACTGTAGGTTTTTCACATTTCCTGTGCTATAAACAAGAGAATTAAATGATTTCACTTTTCATTTTACTTAATCATCTTCTCATACTTCATATTTACTTTTTTGTCTGCATATCACTATATTGTCTTTGAATGTTGTTGCTAAATGCCCTTATTTTTATTGTACAAATAGGGCACAGAGAGACAAAATGCTTATCCACATGGGCCAGCGTTAAGAGTTAGAACTGTGGGGTGTTTTTAAATTCTAATCCACTGTTCATTAACAAAAAATTCAGAATATTTATCTGCTATGCACTTCGATTTGAAACATTATTTTTCCCAGTTCAAAGATACTGTATTATGTCTCCAGCTGGCTTTTTCTTAGAGCTATACAGCTGAAGTACAAAAGTGTTCTGAAATGTCCCAACTGAATTTCAAATGAATATCAGAAATAGGCAAGGATATACATGATACATGCAGAATATGTATCTAGGGAAATCACAGAAGATCTAGTTTCCACTAGCTGGTTATACATAAATTATTTAGGCAATCTTAGCAAGCCTGTTGATTAGCTGGAGGCAAAGATATCTATTTTAGGTGTACTTAGGGTCAGGATTAACTCATGAAACTTGGATGGCATTGCCCATGAAACAGCTAGAATCATTTCAGCAACCTCATTCAAAAAATAGGTAGTCTCCCTTTTTTATCACTTCTTTTTTTTTTTTTTTTTAGTTAGTTTTCCTTAACAAAGAGGACAAGATTTTTGAAAATCATGTGATAAACGTCTTACAAAACTACACTAGAAAGTATTTAGGGTGACTAGAGAAGAAACAGGACTGAGAGCCAGGAGACTATTTCTATTTCTAGTTCTGCCATACACTGTATTAAAGGAGAAGCCGCTGCCGGAGCACTCATATGCCATTCAAGGAGTCGCACACACACCACCCGAGTCTTTAACTGCCAGGACCAGGGTCCCTTCACAGCAGATGACCCCAGTGAGCTGATGGGTGCCCCTTTTGACTCCTCACACACACACACACACACGCACGCACACACTCACTCACTCTGGGGCACACTCCCTCCTCCTTCAGGCTTAACCCTAGGTTTCACGCAGCAGAGTCTCATGCATCAGATCTTATAAAAATAAATAATTTCATTGAAAAGAACAGCAGCAGGGTCAGCCTGGGTTGGGTGCCTCCAGAGAGGGACGTTGAACAAAGAAATCCCTGGCCAATTACACTCTTGCAATCTATACACCTGCCCCTCATGCGTTCTTCATGCGTCTGTTAGTCCAGTGGTGATTTTTGGTCTGGGGTCTTCTAACACCTTGTTAGATTCTTGTTAGATTCTGTGTCCAGAGCAGGCCGTTGACTGCTCTTACCTTGTTGAGTTGCAGTCTCTGCTGAGGGTTGTAGCCTCCACATCTCCTGGTTTACGCTTCTTGTGCACATGCACTCACTGGCAGAACATGGGAAACTGAAAATTACCAGACTTGGGGAAAAACACTACCAAAACACCAGCACTGTACCAGATGCTAGGACAATTACGATGAAAATTAACTCTATTGTGGCCTAAAGGCTTCAGAAAACATAGCCACTCATGCTAACAGCATAACTTAAGCAAACAGCCACTTAAGCAAACAGCATAAATCACACCATATGATAACCCTAAGTAATTTATTCTAATTAAAATGAACTTATTTAAGCTAAATAACTAATATCTCTCAACATATCGTGTGAATGACTTTGAACCTCAGCTCCTGTTTTTGTGAAACGGGGATGATAATACTTTCTGTTCTCTCAGGGATATTGTATAATATAATTTTCACTAAGGTTTACAAAATGCTTGGGATCCTTAATTAGAAGAAGTTGCAAATGCAAATTATCAATCAAGTAATAGTAATCACAGTATCAGCACTACTATTAATAATAATAATATTATTATTATTAATATTATTATTATGTTTGTTAATGTTATTAATATTAAATTACAAGCTCAATAGCACTGTTCTCAGAAAAAGCCAAACCTGCACATAGCAGGAGGATCATTGTAGCGCACTTCTAGGAATAAGAATGCTGCCGGCATAGTTTCAACATGGGAGTGGAAAAGCATTCTTGAAGTTCTCCATCTGAGCAATTGTAGGTGGTAAAAAGGAATGTCTTTTCAACAATGCTTTGTGACACAGGAGCAGAAGCAGCTTTAAGAGCTTAACAGTATTTTTAAAATACGACTCAGGAGAAGTTTTCTTTTTCTAACAGAACTGAGGAAAAAAACCCAAACCACTCAGGAGTCAAACGATTTTTTAGAAACCCAGAACCTTGAAATAGAACAAGTATTGTAGGTCAGGACAATTTAAGTTCACATTCAACACCATTGACATATAAGAAATCTATGCATAAACAACAGAAAAAAACAGATCTCTCATATTGGATGCCTTAAGCTCTGACATTAATTGTAAGAATTTTTGTTCTGTGAGTGACCAAAAACTACCATGGGTAATTTCGGAGGTTAAACCCCTTCAAAAATCTATTGTTTTGTGAAATACCTATATAGATTGTATTGAATGGTAGAAATGAGGTGAGGAAGAAGAAACATGGAAGACCTGTATAGCATTTATTCCACTAAAGGAAAACGTGTTCAGATTTGGTTAGAGTCACATTAACAGAGAATGAAGACATTCCAGCAGTTTCTCTTTTCCCCCTGAATAGCCCACGTTAGGAAGCAGGTTTGAAGACCTTAAGAAAGGGAAGGGAACAAACACAATGTAATTGTGCTCATTAACCTTACCACAGAAATACTGCCTTTTAAAAAATAAAACCTATGTGGATTGTGGGTTACACAGATTTCTGATGGTTCAGACTGGAAGAATTTAATTGGTAAACCAAACAGAGCACTTGGTTTCAACCCTTAATTTTGTCTTATTTCATGAGAGAGAAAAAAATTCAACACAAAAGATTTTTATCTTAAACAGAATTTTGGAAATTCTATTTAATATGCCACATAACCAATAAAATGTGTGAAAACTGCAGTGTGTTACTTCAATATGTTACTAAAAACTGTCTATGAGTTTGGAGGAAATCCTCCACAAGAAACACAGAAAGTAACTTCAGCTTGTGTCATATCACAAAATGTCACAAGTCTCATAAAAGTGGTAGTCATGTGCCATTAGTCCCAAACAATGGCTGAAAATGAAGTAACCTCCATGACTAAGAAAAGCTTTTCAATCTTACCTTATTGCTACTCACCTGCATGGAGTGCATCTTGATCTCTTCCTTTCAGTCTTGAAAAGTCAGAGTGTGACTTTTCATCGTGATTCAGTAAATACATGAAATGACAGACACCCGTTGCATGGTAGAACTGCTCGTGGTACAGTACTTTAACACTGAAAAAAAGGAAATGTATAGTTTATACCACCTTGATTGCAGCTTCTGATAGGGTCAAGAGATGAAAAAAGAAAACAAAAAAGTTTTAAAAACAAGTACTTCAGATGGGCCACTTTATCCAAAGAGTCTTACTATACAAAGCTTGAGTAAATAGAAGGTGAAAAGATAAAAAACTGGCATCCCTGAGATACCTTCTAGTTGTCACTGCTCTCAGATGAATATAAACATTAATACGCACAGGCTAATGGAAACATGAAAAGTGTAGCTGTTTGTGTACTTTCTTGGACATCCTTTCCTTCATCCATCCGGTCACAGACAGGATCATGCAAAGCACTGTGGATGAGTACAATCCACCCTTCTTTGCTTTCAGTGCACAAGACTTTGGGTCTGTCCCCACAAATATCTTTGAAGCAGGAAAGGAATTTGAATTTATAGTGCCTCTAGAGACGGATACAATGGTACTATTAATCTACAGTAATTATTGCCCTACCTTGTAGCTGTTAGTTTCTAGGACCTATCATTAGCCCGCTAAGTACCAGGCTCGCTCACTCAAACCTGACTAATACAAAAGAGTGTGCATTACATGTTGAAAAGAGTGCAAGGTAAACTCTAAATGCCATGTTAGCATTTTTGTTTCTAACATACTCAACAATCACAAAAAGAACCCATCAAAAATAATTAAGTTTTAAGACTGTAAGAAATGAGGCTGTGTTGTGTGTTTATGTGTCCAACTTGGAAATGGTACTGTTCTCCTGAATGCCAGAGACCATAGACTGATAGCTTCAAAACTGAAGCAACTTCTTTGCTCCGGAAGTGGTGGCCCATGTCCTGTAGCAAAGTAATTCAACTTTCATTGCACCATTAAGTTCTACAGGTAAGTGCTAATGTGATCACAGCTGTGACAGCCCAATTAGGCATCAGCCTGTTACAGAAAAAAATGTAGAGGAATTTTGTAACACCTTACAAACAACAAACTCTGCCATTTTATAAATACTGTGCCTGGTCACATAGCTCCCTTACAAGCTTGGTAGTAACTCTAGCCCCTTCTACAGAGAACAAAATAGAGATCCAGAAGCACACAAGGGATATTTACATAGGAAAAAATGGCAGCTACCTGCCAAATTAATCAGAATTAGACCTTAATTAGATGGAAAATTCAGGTCAGGATGAGATAAGAATTCAAATCTCATGGGCACCAACCAGTGCTTTATTTCTAAAGTTGTTGTGCATTTTTAAGATAGCAGTCAAGCTGATTTCCCTTTAAGACAAATTACTTGGCCATCAAATAAGGATAAATTATTTTTTTCAGATACGCATGATGGATCTTGGTTCTGCTATAATGTTGCTCTCTCCCACACTTCCAGATCTCCTATTGACATCAGCATTAGGATAGATAGAAAGATTTTTCCAAACAGGGAAATAGAGATGATTGTGTCAAATATTCTAATAGAGTCTTCCATGATGAACCAAGTGACTATCAACAGGACACAGAAATAAAAGAAGAAATCTACCAAGCCAAACTATGATCTCTTATAGTTACTGTCACTGAGATCAGAATCTGCCTCACTGTCTCTTTTTCACTACCAAGGCAGCAAGCAGCTGCTTTGTGCAGGAACAGTGATCCAGTTCCAGAAATCTCCCAGCAGCAACACTATCCTTTGTATTCACAGTCGGTCTTGGTGGAAGTCAAATTCTACCTGCTGCTGATACAGGAACACACACTGCCTAGGAATAAAAATTATTTAGAACAAACTCAGATTATCCTAATTACCAAAATTCAAACTCATATGTTATCAGTGATTTTTCTATTGGGTTTGTGTAACTGTATTTTTTGCATTTTGCTGTTTAAGCTATAAGCTTCTTAAAGGGGAGAGATGGGGAAAAAAAACCCTTGACATAATACCATGAAATCAAAGAGCAAGCTGACTGGAAAAAACAGTTGCTATATTTAAACTGCATTATCCTATGACAGAACTGCAGTTTTAAAACCTTTCCACTTCGATACTGCACTTTTGCGGTACTTTAATATGTCTTAGTAGATTTCAAGTGGCTGAAACATTTTAATAACCGTAATTTAAGAGGAGTAAAATAGTACCGTAGGAGGAAGAAACAATGCCCCCATTTGTCACTCATGAAGACTTGTATTTGAAATCAGATGAGGTAATAAGAGCAATGAGTTTGGTGGTCTCAACCTAAGCCCCATTGGGCAATTAGCCAGTCTGCAAAAATCGTGACATAATTTGGCACAGTTAAGCAGAATGGTATAACTTTGTCCACTGAAAAAGATCCAGGCCTGAAATAGGAAGGCTATTGCAGGTCAGCATTCAGATGTATTGGCTCAACAAACAGGCATTTTCTGTAATGCCCTTCTGTGCTGCGTTTAGCTCTATTAAAAACTATCAATCTTCTTTGAAAATTGAGCTACAAAACACATGGGTTTGTGTACAGCAAGAGACAATTCACATTATGACCAGCAGCTCTACTGTGAATCTGCTTTGCAGCAATAGGGGTGACTCAATGTTATTGCAATTTGAAGGAAAGCATCCTGCAGTCCTCTCGCAGGCCAAATTCCCATTTACTTCAATTAGTAAGCATTACAGGAAACATTTTAATGCTGCTGCCTGATGTGTTGGCTGCTTCTTCTAATATATTACAGTGAAAAAAGGTAGTAGGCCAAATGTATGAATGGTATACGTCCATTATGTGAATGGAATTTCATTAAGGCCAAAGCTGGCCTATTTTGTCATGTTTCTAAGGGGCGGCTCTAAGGGGTTCCACTCAAAACAAACTGCAACTTCCCTTCGCAGCAGCAAAATAAATTAGTTTCCTTCTTGCTTAGAGAATGTAAAGCTATCTGCACCTGCTGGAAGTATTAATCACCTGGAAGCTTTCATGGGATTGCACTGCTTAAGGCAAAGCTGAGGTGCCGTCATTCTGATTTGGATCAAGACAACCATCTTCTTCACGAGACAAGACAAATTTCATAGGACACTTTGTGAATCCTTGCATAGCGATAGGAAATAACACTGATTTCAATTCACAATTCTAAATTTGTATGATATCAAGTGATGCCAAAATTAGCAGGTACTGCTTCTGCTACAGTATCTACATGGGTATTTGTAGTTCATCCTGCACTATGCTGTCTAGACCAAGCATTGTATCTGTAAATGTTTTTCAAATGTGTAGCTGTCAGAAGATCCTTAATGATTTGGAGGGTATTACCTGCAAAGAAATCCTCACTGGTCAGCTAGCATCGGTCTTGCACAGCTGTGGAAAGACAGGGAAGCAATTGTGAAAGAAATGCAGAGTTTATTCTGCTCTGGAAGAGAAAGACCTATTGAGCGGTCCTTAATTCAGTCATTCTTCTCTCAAAATTCACTGAGCCATAACAGAACACAGGACAGAAATAAACACAGGCAGAGGACTATGCTTTCAGGTTCTTTCCAGATTTTATGTAGGATCTACGTTCAAAAGATGGGAAAAAAAGGGGAAGAATCAAGTGCTCTATTTGTAATGGATGAGAGACAAACGATGGAAGTGGAGTTGTCAAGCTGTAGCTGAACTAGTGAATCCCAGAGAATGCCAAGAGTTCCCCAGGATTTGCTAAAATGCAAACTCTGTTCGCTTTCCTAGCAGCATTTCCACCTGTTAACAAGTTAGCTTGAAAGGACACCATATCTACTTTATTATACACTCTGCCAAGCTCTAATTGCACATGCCATGGTTCTGGTATGCTTAAAATAATTTTCCATAAACCGTTTTGGAAACAGGCACAAAAAGGAAACCAACAATGACAAACGAAGTGTATCACAGGGAGAAGTAATATTAAATGTGACCCGGGTTTCTTTCTAATACCAGTTTGTTTTGAAAATTGCCACTGATGCTTAACTTTATTGCTCTTTTACAACACTTAAAATTAATACTTAAAAATAGAAAGAAAATGAAATGCAGGACTTTCAAGTCCTTTACAGGTGCTCTTGTATATGAAGACTAGTAAAATATGCTTGCTTGTAAAAACATTGCTGTGGTAAATGTATTTTTACAAAAAGGTTACATAAAATGCAGGCTGTGTTAACGTGGTAGAAGGGAAGAAACTACTCATTTAGAAGTACTGTGCTGTTTGTCAGTGAAATATGTTAATTCAAGTAGCTGGTGTTATTCCGTATATAATGATTGTGGAAATTATGTACTTTTTAACGTTGCATATGCACATAATACGGGGACTGACGTTGAGTCTATCACGCAGAGGTGTCTGAGGACAGAGGTGCATATGTACATACTTGTGTGTTAAGAGGATACTGAAAACTTCGGTGTGGGTTAGGTGGCAGGCATCGATTAGCAGTTCTGCTGGCACTGAGTGCATATTTTCTAAGCCATATAATTTTGTAATAAATTTCAGATGCATCTGCACCTTGTGACTTCAGTTATGTTTTGGGGACGATGGGATCTTGTATTCATACAATATCAAGAAAAGTATTAAAACTAGGTAAGAAACATACAGTAAACTACATAAACTATATAAAACTGTCATGTTGACATTCTTTACATCTCTTAACAGTTAGAGTCTGCCTAAATACGTGCAGCGTGAAGTAGTGGTATGAGAAACAACATAACTGTATTCAAGCAACATTTGGCTATGCTGATTAATCCTCTTGATAAGCATCATAAAATTAATGCAGGCAAGGCATGGAATAAGTAATTGTCATACCTGAACTAGATGATCAGATCTAACTCATTAATTTTTATTCAGAATGGCCCTGTCAAGTGTAGAGATGCTGTCAAGTTATCCTTACCTGGACATTGGCTAGTGACACAGGAGACCTTTTTAGGGCAGTTGTACTTCTGCTAGAAAGGATACAGGGCCACACAAACCGTAGAACATTGTAATTTTATAAAGGTTGTCCCCTCTCCTTACTCCTTTTACTAATATAGAGGTAAGACTAAGATATTTTCCTTCCAGATCAGGCATACAGCTTCTTATAGCGTGGTACTGTGGGTGGTTTGTAACAGTGATGGATATGCAGATTGTATGTAGGATCTGCATTTATGTAAGCCAGCACACATGTGGAGATCAGCTTTTATATTTTGCACATGCATATACAAGAACATTGCTTGGCACCGAGTGTTTTTATGGGAAAGTAATTATATTGTGTACTGAATCGCTTGCTGTGTTGCAGGTGTCATTAATGTCAGTTGGTGCCGGTCTCTCTCACAGTTTGTATTGCGCTCACTGAAGTTTCTGTGAATTATTGGATGGGACGGGTAAATCAGTCAGTTTTCTAAGTTCTATATTGGTTTGTGAGTCTGTGTCAGTTATCGAGACACTGCGCTGAGGGAAGCTGGTATCTCACACCACACACGCTGCTGAAATCACACTGTGCAGTTTATACCTCCTTACATTATCTCGGCGCGAGCCAGGGCTGAGTGTGCGTGTCACTGTTATGCTGGCGGAGCAGCGGGCGATGGCAGGAATTGCGGAAGTTCTGCAAAAGACGTTGCTGGGTGTCAGTGCAGGCCTCAGCGCAGGGGCAGGCCTCTGGGGAACGAACCCCCTCAGCGCCAGCATGGAGGCACAGAGCCCTCGCGCCTCTCCCTCACCTGGGGCACACTCACGGCTGCATGAGGCTCCTGTCATGACGGAGGCGGGGGCAGCCCCACGCTCACCCTTTGGCTGGATGAGGCTCCTGTCACGACTGAGCTGGGGGCAGCCCCACGCCCACCCTGTGGATGGATGAGGCTCCTGTCACGACTGAGCTGGGGGCAGCCCCACACTCACCCTTTGGCCGGATGAGGCTCCTGTCACCACAGAATTGAGGGCGGGCCCATCAGGCAGGCTGACACTCCTGTCACGATACGCGCCGGGGCAGCTCCGCGCCAACCCTCTGCGCTGAGGCGCCTATCGC
>VYZM01017082.1:2714-17852 GCA_013398915.1 Dromas ardeola | reverse complement strand
GGGGAGAGAGCGAGGGGCTGAGGAGGGGGCTCGCCGCCGCGCCCGCCGCCGCCGCTGAGGAGGAGGAGGAGGAAGAAGAAGAAGAAGAAGAAAAGGCCAGGCACCATTTGCTGCTCCCTGCCCCAGCCATGGAGAACGCGCACACAAAGACTGTGGAGGAAGTTTTGGCTTATTTCGGCGTCAACGAAAGCACCGGGCTCAGCCTGGAGCAAGTCAAGAAGCTGAAGGAGAAATGGGGCTCCAACGGTAGGTGAAGCGGCCCCGCGCCGCCCGCCTCGCTCGGCCGCGGGGATGCTGCCGCTCGTCGCCTTCCCTTTTCTGCTCCCTTTTTTCCACCCCTTTCTCATCTCACTCATCCTTCTGCGGGCCCTGTTTCAAGGCCTAACGTGTGTGTGTGTGTTTGCGAAGCCGGCATCTCTTGCAGGACCCGGAATAGGAGCGAGGGAGAGAAGATGGCTGACTTGAACTCCACCTCGTGGGTTTCTTTCATACCCCAAGCTCACAGGGCTGCTCTGGAAAGGGGGATGTCACCTCCGTTTCCTTTCACCTTAACGGTGGGAAATCTTGTCCCATTCTGAAATGAAGCGCTGTGGATTTGGGGTTTGGTGGTTTTTTTGTCCGTCTTGACCTTCATTTTTCCCTGCTTTTTAGTGCCTTTCTGTCCCTTATTCTACATTTTTCTCTCGAGTCGGGACACAGAATAGAGGTGATAAAGTGGGGGTTTTTTTAATCCTTATTGCTTGGCCTTCCTAGTCCCTTTTGAACTCCCATGCCTTTGTGTAAAAATAAAAACCTGTGAGAAGATTATATGGCAGGGTGTTGGTTTTTTTTTTTTTTAGCTTTAGCAGTGGTTTTATGCCTCTTGAATTACTAAATCTAGTTCCAGGGTACTAAAAGGGAGAGCAAAAGTAAGAAAATATCCTTAAAATGGAGGAAAGAATTTGAAATATTTTGAACCAGGTTTGGTGGTTTATTTCTTTTCAGTGAATGTGGAGGAAAAGCTTTGTCAGAAGGCGTTTGAAAAGCATTTTGAGCCTTTGACCCTTTGTGTGCAGCAACAGCAGAAGTCCCACAGCTGGTTGGGGTGATGACTTGGCTGAATTATAACCCTTAGCATGTTCCGGCTAACCTGTATGTGTCTTAAAATGCAAAACTATTGGGCCTATTCCGATGCTCTGATGAAAAGAGCCACCTTAGTGGGGCTTTCGATGTGTCTGTCAAATCCAACCCAGTTGAGCGAGCAATCAGGAAGAGTATCTGGTGGATGCCTTATAATGCTCTAATGTGTTTCTTCAATGATTTCTTTTCTTTGACATGCTTCCTGGAAAAATCATCCACTGACAGAGTTACCGGCGGAGGAAGGTAAGCACGTTCATGAAAGCATCTGCTGATTCTTGTTGGTTATTCATCGTTTTTTTTAATGTACATAACTAAATGGCTTTGTTACATATTGCAGGAAAAACCTTACTCGAGCTTGTGATTGAACAATTTGAAGACTTACTAGTTAGAATTTTGTTGCTGGCAGCTTGCATATCTTTCGTAAGTATGAAATTTTTTTATTTCATAGGCTTCTGTATTGCAGAATGACGGATGTTCTAGTGTATAGGAACTGTACATGCTGAAGTTATTCCCTTTCTCAAAAGGCAGTGGTATAAGATGCGAAATAAATTGCTACCTCTCATATTAGTTGTCTTGTGAAGAGGTTTCTGTATGCCAGAAAACAAAATTTCAGGGAATCCTTCATTGCATGAGTCATAAGTACGTAACTACACTAGACAGGCATTTTAAAAAGTACTTCTCATTCAGCCCAGTTTACTTATTTGAGGTGGGATTTCCCAATGCTTTTGTTGGCTTTGAAAACTAACCTTGAGTACGTAAGTGTTTAACTGGACATTCTTCTTGCCTTTGAGTTAATCGTTATCAAGCTCAATGTATAATCATTGGAAGACATTTTTGGATGCAATGCAGACTGTAAATAGAATTTACATGGCGAATATTCCAGTTGCCTTCCCTTCCTGATAATAGCAAGGTGACAGTTGTTGCTTTTGACAGTGACAAGAATGATGACGGCTGTGATGGCACCATTGCTGACCAAATTTGGTAACTGACCTTTGGATAGTCTAGTCATTAAATGGACATCTTGCTTTGCATACAGGATTAAAAGAAAAAGAACACTTTTAACTTAATTTTATTTTTTAAAGCATGTTTAGGCAATCTTTTCGTAAAGGGTATGTGTTAACTGGAAAACTGAGTAAAGGCTAAGTATAGAAGGAAGATGAAGGATGTATGTCTTGGGGAGCTGGACAACAGAAACAAAACTGTGCAGAATATTAAGTTGTTTAGGTAGGAGTTAAAGTTTATAGTAGACTTTGCCCTGGAGTTGTAATTAACTACTTCAGGAAAATGCTGCAGCTCTTGGGGGGGAGTGGAAATTGTGGTGACTCTTTAGCTAAGGGCAAGCTAATTAGGACAGACAGAGGAGAATGTACTCTGAAGCTGTTCTGTTTGCTGGAGGAAGGATTGCCCTGTTGTGGCTGCTGCAGTACATACTGTGTTGCTGATCCTCACCGAGAGAGGCTTCAGCCGTCCCCACACTGACACCTTTCAAAAGTGCTTTGGGTTTTGATATGCATATACCATTACTAGCTGAGCAATGATTGGTGGCATTGATCTTGACCATGGAGACAGGTGTGCTTTACTCACTCTTCTGTTTCCTGGAGAGGAAATCAGGCTGGTTATAGAAAATTGAATAAACCAGTCATTAAAAGCTTTTTTTTTTCCTCTGCTCTTCTTTCCCATTTTCCTCTCTGAGGGTGAGAAGGGGATGTATTTTTGTTCCTGAAAACTCAGGAGTGTTTCTCTCATCCCATGAGATAAATGACAGTACAGAAGTTTGTTAGCCTTTCATGCCAAGGTACGCTATTTGTTTTTATTATAACCAAGTAAGTGAAAAATCAAATTCACCAAACTTTAAGCTTTCATTGCTGAATCTGAGAAGGTATGATACCAGGCTGACAGAGGTCATAGAACATACACTGGCAAGCCCTCTTTGAAAACTTGATTAGTAGCTAGATTCAGTTTCTTTTTTCAGTATGCTTGATTTTCCTACCTAATTAAGAGGAGACTGTAGTCTCATGTAGTGCAGGATAAATCTGGGTTCCCTGCTTCTGTGCAATTGGCATGGTGTATGACCTTGGATTACTGCCCTGCCTTTTCTGGCTTCTATTTAAGAGTTATGGGTACCCACTATAAATTGATGTCAGTAGTAAAGATTTTCTTTTTGATGAAATGTAGAAGAAAAAAACAGATATATTATAGTTTTGGTACTTTAAAAGCACTTCCCCTTTGTGTTTGTTTCTGGCTTTTTCCCTGCTCAAAAGGTCTGGTGTCTGATCATCTGTTGTCTGGTTTTCTTATGTTTTAACACTTTTTTTCTTGATGAAAGCATATTAGAGCCTTTTGTAGTAGTGTAAAGAACTGTTGAGTATGTTGATATAAAGACTGTATTACTGCAAAAAATTGGATGTGATTAACGTCACCTAAATTCTGGTCATCTTGAAAATGTTTGAGTAGAGTATGTAGCTGTGTTAGGCTTGTGGGCAGTAATTGTTCCATGAGAACACTTGAAAACATTACATTAAAAACTGAAATTGTACACAATGCTGAGATTACAAATTATGCTAAGTCATTCTTCCGATAAAAGATCTTAATGCTAGAGCTTAACTTCAGTGTGTTTATTATGCTATCTTTTACAAGCCTTAGAAATTCAGTTTTTCCATTTGTACTGTTGCAAGGCATGCAAAACTCCCAGTACCTTAGAGATCTTGAAATGGATAATTATACTTAAAATGGAGTCAGTTAAATATGCGTTGGATTTGGATGTTGAGTAATACTGTTGAGAGCTGCTCTTTAATGAGTCAAGACTTCTGGCTTTCTTGGGGGCAGTGTCAGATCCCACAGAATCATACTGTGGAACTTAGTGAAGTGCTGATTCTCACTTCAGTGACTGCTTTTTACTATGATTTATTGTTTGGTAGACCATAAACTGTAACACTTGAGTAGAAAGTAGGACATTGTATAGCGTACCAACAGAAATAAGGTTGGAGAATGGCTCCTGTTTGAAATAACTTTCAACTGAAGACTTCTAGGCCTGGTGTATGTCCAAAAGGGAATTTTCGTCAAGATGCTTAAATAAGTAGTTTCATTTGAAAGCCAAGGGATGGGAAAAGGTGGCTTACTGAGGACTTAAGAACAAATGACCCCAAAAGCCCCCAAGTTACTAGTGGGGGGCTGAGTGTTGGAATTGGGCATGAATATGTAGCATTGACTTTTTTTTAAAGCGTGTCACTGAAAACTTACTCTAATTTGAACTTGTTTTTTCTGACAATCAAATAGAGCGTGTACTTTGTGCTAGTGGCAGCAGATTTACAATGTGTGCTTTCAGAAAAGGCATAGGTACTGTTAGGACAGTGAATGTAGCAGTGTTCTTGACCAGCTGTACATCATCAGTTGAAAAAAAATATGTTGAAGATTCAGGTATGAGAGAGGCGATCTTGAGGTATATGGATTATTGTTTTGTGTTGTGGAAGCTTTTCTGGTGATTGTGTTGTGATCCTAAATCATATTGGATTCTTACTATTGTGACTGCATGGAAACAGCAGTCTTTAACATTGAGATCTGCATTAGGTTTTTGTGCAGAAACATCCCCTTTTACATACAATATAAACTTCTGTGTTCAAAGTGCCTTTTGTGTCCTCTACTCCCACACCCCCTGTCAGGTATGTGTCAGTAAAATAAATCAGACTAACAGCTGAATCTGTGTCACCCTGGCTGATTGTAGGAGTCATATGCTGCCTGTTGGCTGTAGATACTATGTCCTACATTCCAAGTCAGAGCTGCTGTTACAGATGTGCCTAGTTAGTAACAGCTTAAATGTTAGACTGTTTTTTCTTCAGTATTTTTGTTGGCCTCAAGCATGACTTTTGAAAAGAAATAACTTCTGATGGTGAGTAAATGGATCTAGGTTTCATCTTGGACCTTGCCTTGGTGGTCTGTTGAATCTATGCAGAAATTGAACTGAGATATTCAGCAGTTCAAAGGTCTTCATAACCTGACTCTCTAGGTGCAAGTAAGAGGATGTTTAATTTTGCATGAACTATGGCTTTTAATTCTTGCTACTTGTGTAGCAGGTACTCAGATTCACAGTATTTACATAAAAGAACAGCTTTGCTGTATGACTTGGGCAAGTTGCTAGATGAGCATCTGATGTAGAATAATTCTTTGATAAAGTATATATGTTTTAAACAATGATTTATGGTTAACCATGCAATCTTATTTTTGCATCACACTTCTAGTGAATTCTACCAAAAACTTGAGTATTAATACAGCAATAGCATTCCCACCCCCCTCAATTCTTTGATTCCTAAGCTGATTTAGAAGTGAATGTTCTGGGGGATGTTTTCTAATAGTTGATATCCATGTTTAGATTAAAACAATATATTGCAGTTTAATTGAGACGATTATAGCCTCTGGATTAGCATGAGCATAACCAAATCTGTGTTAAAAGGTGAGCAAAGCTACTCTCGGAGGAAGCAAGATGTGCCAGTAAAAATGTTGCAGGCTTTGCCCTCGTATCACCCCAAAAGCTACCTGCTAAGGTCAGTAGCAGTGACTATGTGGCACAAGATAAGGATTGCTGTACAACATAACACTGACATGCTTTTAGCTAAACTCGGATTACTCAATAGCACCTGAGATACCAGCTGATAGTTAGGGCTGATAAAACTGTGAGAAGTAACTGTGATTCCATTTTACTTCGTAGAAATTAAACTGTGGGTGCTATGTATCTTTTTTTTTCCCCTTATTGCTCCTCTAAACACAGGAATGTGTTTATACTCAGAAATACAGAGCAGCATATCTGATGGGTGCTTTCAATCTGCTAACCCAGTAAAATTCTTAATTTTGTACTTATATGTGTGGTCAAAATATCTGTTGGGGGGGTGGTTTTGGGTGGTTTGGGTTTTTTTCCCTCTTCTCTCCTTGGGTAGGAAATAAAAATCTCTACTGAATAATAGAACTAAAATTCGGAGATTTGCTTTAGTATTTCCTAGTGGTCAGTATAACTGACATGGAACAAGTATCAGGAGTACTCACATAGTTTGCATCTGCATAATTTTAAGATAATTTGTACTGAAAAGAGAAATCACTCAGAGGGTTTTGTCAGCAGTACTCTATCCAAAATATACTAAATCTTAATTCACAGTATCATGAGAGAAGAAAGCTCTCTTAAAAGCAGTCCACAATTTTACATGACCCGCTTTAGTTAGTCCAGGGCTTATTTTTGTTAGGTCGAGATCTTACTCTCCCAGCTTGCTTCTAAGTTTCCATTGTCAAAATGAAAAACAAACACAAAACCTTGTTAGGTTGCTGACAACAAACTGTTTGCTTTTCCTCTGTTAGTAGTAAGCGGGTACAGCCTGCTGGGCAACAGAATTCTATCTTGAAACTTCCATTCTTTAATTCTGTTTTTGTTACCCAATGATAAATAGTCATCTGAGACAACTTGCCTCCATAACTTACCTGTCAATACAGAGATGCTTAACTTGTAGAAATGCAAAAAGGGTAAGGAGGCTTCTATTCTTCTGAGTGCTTTCATCAGTAGTCACCTCATTGCGGGCTGACTTCTGCATTGTACCTCTGCCCGCTTTTTACAAATAACCATGAAAACTAAGTGCTGTTTGCCTGTCACTGTGTATTTTTTGGCTTAGTGTCCTGCAGGTCCATCCCATTAGGCTTTGATTAAACTAGGCTTCTGCAAGCCATAGCTCTAGCAGCCCTAAAGCAAATACGCTGAATGAAAGTTGTCCTTTAAGCTACTTACATTAGCTGTTGATATGGGACTTTTATATCTGGCTATTAATTTCCCTTATATTTTCAGACTTGCGTTTCTCTTGAGCAATTATCTTACTCTCTTTTCATACTCTTTTAAGCTTCTTAAATACACGGTAACTTTATTGACCGTACTGCCTGAACAGTACATTGCAGATCAATGACCTGGAAATTAAGCTGTTCTACATGTGAGTCTTAAAGTGATGAGGGCTAAAATATGGTGGGGCTCTTTGGAGTAGTAGTCAAACGATCTCTCATTGAAAAACTCTCCAGGGTCTTAAAGTGTGCTAATGGAAACTTTTTGTCAAGGACTCAATGCCTTGGACAAGAATTGTCTAGCCTGTACCAGGCTTCAGCATATGATCTGTTGTTACTAAAAAAGCTGAGTTAAATACCTGTATTCCTTGTTCTGCTTTCTCTTTGGTTTTTACTGTGGCTTTGTTTTTTGCTTCAGGCTGCTATCAAGTAATAAACCTGATCTGTTACAGCAGTATGTGTTCTGTATCACAAGTGTACTAAGTGGAGTGTTAATATAGCTGTAGTCTGCTATAACAAAACCAAGAACTTGCAATGTATTCTGTTACTTATATGTCTATATTTACTAAAGTGTTCTAAAACTAGAGCTTGGATCATTCCACTGTTGGTAATTTTGTGGAAACTTTTTTGGGGAGAAACGTGTGTTACTGGCATCTAGGATTAACTAGATACTTCATTTTAATCTGGCCACAGATTGATAGTTTTGCCAAAAAACCAACAGTGAAGATACAAAGCATCGGATCTTTGCTGTCAGGATTTCTGAGTTCATCTACTCTTTTTGAAATCATCACTTATCAAAATAAAAGAACCCTTGAAAACTTAACTCTGGTTCTCCTTGACATACTGGGATCTTGCTGTCCTTGAGGCAACTTCCCTTACCTCTTAAAGTTGTAGGCTTTCTCAATGTTATTTTATGACATGCGTGGTCTTCAATCTGAAAAGATTATGGTTTTAAACCATTGTGTAAAGCAGATGTTTTATTCCAGTTAACCTTGTAGGTGCCTGCTCTGTTAAGAACATGACAAAATGATTGAATTTACTTGCTGCTTTGGAAGCAAAATGGACTCTATGGAATTCTAATAAAAAAAAGGACAGAAACAGATACCAAGCAGCTTTTCTGACGGCAATGTCTGACCTTGTATATGCTAAGAAATCTGGATATCTACCGTTAGCCATTTCTGTAGCTCCACTGGAGGCACCAGTGCTGGTGCAGAGTAAAAGCTGTCCGTGGGATAATGTGTAGAGAGAAGACTGCAGCGTGGAGTACTGTGTGACTGCTACAGCAGGTCAAATGGGAGAAGTTGTTACTGGGGATTGGAGATTAGTGGTGTGCGAGGATGGAAGCGTTAAAGGAGAAGCTGCTGCCTGAGCACTCTCACGCCAGTCAAGGAGTCACACACAGATCACTCTTCATGCATCTTTTAGTCCAATGGTGATTTTTGGTCTGGGGTAACGTGGGAAACTTAGAAGTCCCAGACTTAGGGAAAAACACCACCCAAACACCGGTGTGTTACGGACATTTTCCTCATACTAAAAGACTGAACAGCACTGTACCAGCTGCTAGGAGAATTACAGAGAAAATTAACTCTATTGTGGCCTAAAGGCTTCAGCCAATCTAGCCACTCATGCTAAGTAAAGCTAGGCAAACAACATAAATCACACCATATTATAACCCCAAGTAATTTATTCTAATTAAAACTTGCTTATTTCCGCTAAACAACTAGTATTTCTTAACAGTAGGAAACACCAAGATGTAGAGAGCGTAAGAGATCCCAACTAAATCTCTTCTCCAGAGTGATTACACAGACCCTCAAAATGTTGTGTTGCCAGTTGGAATGTTTCAGTCTTATTAATCATAAGCTGGATCTTATAAGTTTATCCTTTTGTAACAAAAAATTGTTGTTGCATTGGATTTGCATGACAGTCTGCTTTCTGCTTGAGGCTTTCATGCTGCTGCTCCGTCCTTTTAACATCCTGGAGTGTTTCACAATTGAGCAATAGCTCTGAGCAGCATGTTGGTGGAATTATGGCGCTTGCTTTAGTAACGGTTTGCTCGCTGCAGTCTTCTGGTGATTCAGAGTGCTGTTGCCTGACTACCAGCCCTAATTATCTCAACACGTTGTTCCTATTTACTGTCACTTTCCAGGCTTCCTGTTGCTCAACACGTTGACAAAAAAGCTCTTCCTCTCTGGTTGTGTTCGCTTGACTTTTCTTTAGTATCTACAGAACTCTGCAGAGGCCCTGACATACACCCATTCAAGTCCAGTGAATAGCAGAAGCCTAAAACTAGTGTGTAATTCTAAAGCAAATGAATTCAAGTAAAATCTATGTATAGCCTTTTATGCAAGTCATCAAGTTGATTTCCTTTTGAAAATCCAGTTTTAATTTGAGTTTTATCGGTTGTTCAGCTCAGAATTCAGCTTCATATGTAACTATACAATTCACTTAAATGCTTCAATAAGATGCTACTTGTATTTAAATCCTTATTTTTCATATCTACTCACTGAAAACTTCTAAAGCTTTTTTCATTTGTGTGTTGAAGTTATTGGTAAAGAACAATTAACTTGGTTAAAATTCAGATTCTGGCAAAGCTTTAGTGTTCTAAGTAGTCAAACTAATCTGTCTGCATCCTGTTCTAGACAGTAATGAAACGTTTTTTGAAACTTCACTGCTGTAGCTGTTTTCACAACTTCTGCTTTCATTTGTGAAGCAAAAGTAGCAATATGTTTCCCAAATAAATGGCTTGCCCCTTTAAAAGAAGAGCAGCCTTGGAAATGAACTTTGTACTACTTCAGTAAAGATTTTCTCCTTTTCCATTGCATATTGCCAACTCATTCATGAACTACAAAACTACACCGTGGAAGATTGAGGGGTTTCAAAAATTGCTCAAATCTAAGCAGTTGAACCTCAAGCTGACCCTTACTGTGTCTTAAGTTTGCAAGGTGTCTCTGTAAATCAGTAATTCAGATCATTCTTTCTTTTACAGGTCCTGGCCTGGTTTGAAGAAGGTGAAGAAACAATCACAGCATTTGTAGAGCCTTTCGTAATCTTGCTTATATTAGTAGCCAATGCAATTGTGGGAGTGTGGCAGGTATGCGACATTTTTACAACACCAAATCACTGATGTTTTGGGGATTTCTGGTTTAAGAGGAACGACTGTACAATGTAGTGTCAGGTGCTTCATACAATGCAAGTAATACGTATTGCTAACTTTAGGTTCCCGAGAGTCAAAATACCATGGAACTTCTGGACGGAAAGTGTTGACTTAAAGGTAAAATGAAAGCTTCAGAAGTATTGCCAAAACGGCAGAGTGCCCATCAGTCTAGCCACACGCCGGTGAACATATGAACTAGGCAGTCCAGAATGAAGGCCTGAATTCAGGAAACAAATCAAATATTGAAAAGCTAAAAACACATCAAGGATTGGCTTGCAAAAAAAAAGAAGTTTTGTCCCAACTAAGGAACAAAGGATGGAACATAAGAATTAGATGGCTTTTTATAAATTGTATCGGTAGTAACATCAGTAATGTTTTCTAACACTTTTTGAGATGCCAAAACGAAATTGTTCATATGACTTCAGTTTACTAGTTTGACCACTTCAGGTAGGGCATGTTTCATTAGAACTGCTTTTCTGCAGATAAAAAGTATTCTAGGATTTTTAGGATAATTTAAGTTCTTTGTAAGGTTGGTGGTGGTTGTTTGTTTTTGGTTTTGTGTTTTTTTTTTTTTTTAAGGAGTGGTGTTAATGTGACATAATTACTTCCTATCTTAGCAAGTTAGCTTCCATGCTTTAAAAGAATAATAAAATTATAAAAAAAAAATAAAGCAAAAAAAGTCACAAAATTGTCTGAAATAACAAAATTGAGAGGAGGAGCCCTATTAACAGGTTAAAACATGTTAGAGAGGAGCGTACACTGCCACCCTGGAGGGCACCAGAAGTGGAATTCAGTGGCATTGCTGCACATTCCTGTGCTCTGCTTTGTGCTAGCCCAAGTAAGCTGGATGAAGTCTAAACCCTGAAAAATTCAGTTTTTAGCAGTACCCAGCTTGCTGCACAACTGCTAGAGCTGGTTTGGAGAGAAGAGGTAATATCGGTCAAGGGATAATAGCATGGCCCCCTTAAGTGTCACTTTCTATTCAAATCTTCATAAAACAATTGTGCAAGAATTAATCTTTGAGTTAGAATTTTGCATGTAGTCATTGTAAGTATGAAATGTAAAGCTATCTATATAGTTTGGGGATGTTCTTGGGTAGTTGCAAACCCTGATTTAGCAAGTAACCAGTTGTTTTTCAGATATTATAGTGTGCAAAGAATACCTATATATATCTAGATGCAGTGAACTTAAATGTGAAACAGAATTGCTGTACAGATGAAAGGACTCATTCCCTTGTTTTAATGGGCATGGAAAATAAGTCACAGTACATAGTCTCCACCCATAAATGTATCTGTTTCTACAGGTACTTGATGTGAGCAACTGAGTCATTGCCTTAGCTCTGCCCTCCTCAACCTTTCCTCTCACGTGCCCTTTTCCCAAAGTGCCATCTGCCTAGTACTTCAGTGGTTGGCAA
The DNA here is from genome assembly GCA_013398915.1 of Dromas ardeola. Taxonomy (NCBI): domain Eukaryota; kingdom Metazoa; phylum Chordata; class Aves; order Charadriiformes; family Dromadidae; genus Dromas; species Dromas ardeola. Next base: position 6,360 of record VYZM01017082.1, on the reverse strand, counting down.
GGTAGTCTAACTACTGTAACTTCAAGCAAACTGGGAACAAAAACATAGAGCCTAACACACTGAGCTGGCTGTGCTAGCTGAACCATGTTTCTTTCTTCTGTATTTCTCCTTTTTGAAGCAAAAGTTCCATTTAACTAACTTTCCATTTGGGGGACTTTCTTTTGTACCTTTAAGGTTTTGCCTGATGTTAACTCTTAGTTAATCCACAGAAAAGCAATTTCATTATTATTGTGCTGAGGACCAGAATTAATTTACCCGGTGGAATATGAGGCTAGTATTAATTATAGCTTTATGGGTATGTGCTGGTATTTCTGCACTGCTTGGTACTGAGCTGTGCCATGTAAACATCAGTCCTTCAAAGTAGTTTTGGTAATGCTGGTTTTCAGCCTCATTGTTATGCGGAAGTACCTCGTACCTCAACGTTTGAATTTCTGAAGATTCTGCTTTGATATGTGCAGGAGGAAGTTTTTATTATCTGGAAAGGCTGGTGTGTATTTGAAGGGCGGACATTCTAAAAACTATGTGCACCCTTACCATTATCTATTAGTCGTCAGGACTATATGATTTTTGTACTTGTCAATAGGCTGGAAAATGGAAAATAAGTTACTTCTCCAAGAGCGACAAGCTGTTGGTTTCTTACGTTGTCCTTTATCTAGGTGCCATCACGATGTTGATATCAGTCTCTGGTAGTGCTTAGCTGAGAGAACTACACTTGAGATAGGAAAGCTATTGTGCTAACGCTAGTGGAAATAAAAAGGTGGTTGTGTGTGGGGATTCATCTGAGTTTGTAAACTGTTAAAGGCTCTGGGTAACTTTCTGGTCTGTATGCTTTAATTTCACTTCAGTGTGACTTGATTTGCTGAAACAAAGTTGATAATAGGCTGTTCGAGCTCTGTCTTAACTTGACCCTTGATTTCTATCAGTAAGTGAAGTTGAGTAGTGCCAGACCATTCCAGTCTGAGTCTAAGCTGCTCCAGCTGGTAAGGTACATCTGAGACAGGACTACATCCATGAGTCTTAATTCTGCTTAGTGCTTCTGGTTTTTAAGTCAAAAAGCATCCATATGTTATGTAGAACTCTGCGTGTGGCCTCCCTGTAACAAGACACTGGATATTCTTGATGGGAAATGCTGTGGAGTTCGAATAAGCAACTTGCAGGTTCTAAATACCCACTAATATCTGAATTATGTTGTAATGATTTCCAGTCAGCAGCCTCATAAGGGCAGAGGTCTCGTAATTTTCTCTATGAACAAATGTAGGTGAGCTGAGTCAGTAGTATTCGTAAGATGATGCATTTGAAAAATTAGATCTGACAAGTGTATTTTTCCCTTAGAGCTTTTAAAATTACACATTTTTGCTGTCTTCTAGGAAAGAAATGCTGAAAACGCTATTGAAGCTCTTAAAGAATATGAACCAGAAATGGGCAAAGTGTATCGACAAGACCGAAAAAGTGTACAGAGGATTAAAGCAAGAGACATTGTCCCAGGCGATATTGTAGAAGTGGCAGGTAAGGCTCCTGTATGTAGTACATTAAGTGTATTAGCATATTATTGTAAAACTGTTGTGGGGGTCTTTTCTTAATGATTTGAGGCCCTGGGGGGAGTTTTCAAAGACACCTCAGTATGTGCTTCGCTTAAGAACAATCTTGCTTCTGTTTATCTGTAATTACCTTAAATGTGCATTTGTATTGAGGGGATTGTTTTTCAAATTACCACTTAGTTTAATTGCTAGGTCTAAAAGCAAAGCATCTTAATTGGAGTACAGGTTTTAACACTTGTCACAACTCTAAAATTTTAATTTTCTAAAGTCTGGTTTCAGAGTGTCTTAACTTACCTGTTTTCTGTCACAAAATACTCTTTTCCTTGCTTTTACATGTGTTGGGTTTCCTTGGGTTCTGGAATACAGAGATTTTTTTATTTACTTTTTTCAGTCATGCTCTGACCTTTATAGAAGAAAAGCTAATTTCATCTGAAGGTTTTTTCCAACTCTTACACTTGCAGTAGCAGTGCCTTTCAACTTCTCTTTCCAAATGTCTTCCTCTGTCCTCTCTGCTAGTATGACGGGCAGGTGACCTCATTGTTTTCTTATCGTTCATAATTCTTTATTGCTTCTTTTGCCTCCTGCTGTATAGGAGACTGCAAATAGGAAGCTGTACTTTACATAGTTACCTATTTCTCCAGTGTAAGCGTTTGAAGTACTAGTCTTAAAAGATTGGACTTCTGCATCAAGCTTGCTAGTAAGTTAGATTTGCCCTAAAAGGTGTATCTCTATTCGGAAGGAGCGCAAAAATATAACTACTGTATACTTCTACGTAAGTCTCGTTCATGTTGGTGATAATGCCACACCAATAACTTTTTCCTCTAAACAGGACTTGTCAGTGACTTAAATGTTTCTGATTCCTTCCCAGATAAAATGAGGTGTTTCTTGTTAAGTGCCAGGAGTAATTGCATACTCATATTTTGTAGGTCATTATCAACTGCTGACTGAGTGAGTGTTCCTTTGGGAACAATTTAGGATGTACACCAAACTTTTTCTTTCCAGTAGTGTCACTTTGCTTTTAGAGGTGGTAGCGGTCTCAGGAGGAGATAAATATATACCCTTAAACTTGACTACCCTCCTATTTTAATTAGCAGGCAGAGAGAGTATGCACTCAAAATTAGCTGGTGTTGGCTGTCTGCCCAGCTTTCATTCCTTGAGAAACTTTAACATTCACTGAGCCCTGTCTCGGGCCTCCGTTTTGTGCATAGGATGATTCAGCTACAGCAGCCCCGGCTCGGGTAGTTCAGAGCGAGTGTGGCTCTCACAAAGGCTGAGACTAGTTTCCTCTTAGGGTTTGTCGGTGGAGAACAAGTACAAATACAAAGTGCTGATCTCTGAAATAAAGGGTGAATTGTGATACCTTCACTTACTCTGCTGTTTTGACTCACTATTACTGCACTGTACAGTCAAATCTGTGAGTTCCGCAATGAGATTTTGTTTAAGCAGCTGAGGTTTTCTGCGTCCTTTTTGAGGCAAACGAAACTGTATAAATTACAGATTCTGCAGTAGACGTCTAGTCCAAGTCTTTATTCTGTCTCCAAATGTCAGCAATAAAATGGTAGTTTTGGAAGCAGTTTATATCACGGGAGTACATTGGGGTTGTGTTTTTTGGTACTTTAAAGCAGCCTTGGTAGAATTGCAAGTTGATGACTATGTTTTTTGTACTGGTTTGGGCTGTCTTGCTAAGGAAAAAAAGCTGGATTTTGCTGCTCCGCCAGGTGTCTAGAGCACAGAAAATCTACTTGATTCTTTGCTATTTTGGAAGAAGTAGAGGTTGTATTGTTATCTTAGAGAAAAAGACAAAGCTAAAGTTGTATATGAAACACCTGGGGGATGTGTGGGCTTTTACTTATCTTGCTGTATATTGTCAGTATCAATAAAATCAATTACTTGTGCCTTGAGACATCTCTTTAAAAGGCCTGTGTCTGAAGGAGAGAATGAATTGGAAATAAACCTCTGACTAGCATACCTGTAACATTAGGCTATCTTAGCAAACATTGTATCCTATTTTTCATAGGGTTACTATTGCATTATTTTAAAATCTGCTTGTAGAACAGTGTCTGATAGTCTAACACATGTAGAACTAATTTTTTTTTTTTTTTAAAAAA
>VYZM01017080.1:49499-85044 GCA_013398915.1 Dromas ardeola | reverse complement strand
GCCTCCTGTGTCCCTTGGCCGATATAGTACGTTGCTTATGTTTGGATCTCAGGAGACTTCTGTAGGATTTAGCTTTCCTTGTTAATTTTTCCCTGAATATATCATTGCAATAACTCTAATACATTATAAAGGCCTTGGCCCTTCACACACACCACATGGACGAGGTGTCTCATTTATTTAGCATGTTTGAATATGAATACTCATATCTGACACTGCCTGTCACAGTGCTCTACCTTGTGCTGCTTGTCCTCACCAAGTGCCTGCTCTGAACGGGGTGCAGGTAGCCCAGCAGTTAAACCCTGACTACATGACTTGGCAGTCAGCCCCCAGCGCTGTAGCTTCACCAAACATGTGACCTGTGGGTATCTCTAGAATGGCAATCTGCCTCACAAGTAAAAAGGACGGATTTTTCTTCTTTATCCCCTATATGGGAACAATTCAGTTGCCTTCAGTGAGACTATTCATGACATTGCATGTAGATTGGAGTCCTGTTGTGCACGGAGAAGAAAATATGAAATGCTGATGCTGCTCTAAGTTGTTTCACTTCTCTGTCTGATAGAAGAATTCAGATGTAGGGTTTAGGTGTTTATTGTTAAAAGCTTCAGTGTGAGAGGAAAGTTAAGTGTGGAGAGAAGTGGCATTCATTCTATTTAGAGTTAAGCTGGTGAACGTGTGAGGAGGCTCGGGACATTGCATATGTTTTAAATCTTAAAATGTCTTGTTACTAGCCAGAAACTTTTATTATGCAAAGAAATACTTTTCCTGCCTCATGTAATCTGATGTAGTTTATTGAAAGTCTAAGTTTAACTAAGCTATTTTTATTTTCAGGAAGTCATAGTTTATATGGTTTAAAACATGAATGCATGGAAGACAGCCCTGGGGAAACTAAGCCCATATCTGGAAATGCAACAGAGGATCCCTTGTGCCAATTGCCAATTTAACAAAGTCTGTTTGCAGAAGTCAAAACTAATAGCGTTCATGCTCCCAACTTACTCAACATTGTACTCCTCTCAGCAGTAAACATCCTCCTCTATTTTATTAGTGATTTTAGCCTTATTCTCATAATTGACAATTTCTTATAGTTCTCCTTTCCTGTAATTGGAATTAAGTATTTCTATTATACAAAAAAAGCATATGTGAATAATGGGATTGCGTCCAAAGAAAGTGTCATTTAGATCAAGGTCATGAGACTTAGTCGTCTTGAACTACGCGCTCAGCTTTGCCACCTACTTCCTTTAAGACCTTTGATAAGCCACTTAATCTCTCTGCATCCATTTCTCTACCTGCAAAATGAGAATGGCAATACTTTCCAAGCTCACTGATTAATATTTTACAAAGTATCTTCGCAATTCATGAGGACAGAACGTCTCACAAGAGACAGGTTTTACTGCTCAGGCTTTGATGAACTTGGCACAGTACAAGGGATGGACACAGCCCTGGCCTGACCTGGGGGATTATACAGCTCGCTGGCCATGACTTCTTTGTATATTGATACTAGTGGAGCCCTACAGCCACTTTATTGCAGAACTTGCTTTGTAGGTTTGTAGATCTGGAGGTTATTCAAAAGATAATTTTGTTAGCAGATGTCTTACACTAACCTGGCAGAGAACAGTATAAAATCCTGAAGTAAAAAAATAAGCAATTTTATTTATTTTTCTTTCCACAGGAATTTAATCTATTAAAATTATCTTAAGCTCATTTTTTGGTACATCTTGAAAATGAACATCATTTTTAGGATATATGCAATTTGACTTTCGATTTGAAGATTTTCTAAAGTTGAGAAGCTTACAGAGGGTTTGGTGAAAGTTTAGGATTGAAAGAGGAGACTGATGTTGAGAAGAGATACTTGTCCCACTGCCAGTCTCCCCTGTCCCTCTGGATTCCTTGACTCCTCTTTTCCTTCCTTGACCTTTCCCTCCCCAACCTCTTTCCAAAGAGTGATACCACTGACGTTTCAGTTCCCATGCTTCTGCTAAAGCACTCCCACTCTTCCTGACACTAGCAGAGACTGGGTTTCAGTTGTTTATGTGCTGTATTGTACCACTGTGCTGTGCTGTAACACTATGGGGTAAGAGCTGATTGAATATAGGATATTTTTAAATTTCACCAATTTTTAAAAATAAAAAAACCCAATGTTGATTTACATCGGGGCTGTTTTATGAAAAGGGGTCAGGAAGGGCAGATATTTCCTTAGAGGTCCAGTGAAAGACAGAAAGCCACTTACCTGAAAGGAATAGACTAACCTTGGTACTTGTTTTTTCCTGTTTCTCACTTACGTAGTCCTGAGTTGAGAACTTACTAATGATAGTCTTTATAAGCCCCACTCCTTAGCACATAGCTCATCTCAAGTGCTGAAGAGAAAGCTCAGGGTACAAATTTCATTCCACTACTAAATCAGACATCAAAAATATAGGGGATATAACATTCAGCAGTGCAATGGCTTTGTCCTTCTGTAGAGATGCCTCTAATCTTTTCTCAAGTGACAACAGCTGGAACATTTCCATAATATAATCTAGGTCTTATTTAGGTACCTTGTGGTAGGGTAGGGATGTAAGTAAGGAAAAGAAAAAGAATCACATATTAGTCACCAGAATCATATATTTCATTTTTATAATCTATTTAAATTTTATGTTATTGGTATTTATTACCACCAACTTCTATATATGAAGGCTGCTGTTAGTTCCTTTAATGGGCTTATTTCACTCCTCTGCCCACATACTTCCTTTGCATCAAGCATCCCTTCCTGGCAATATTGATTATGAATCAGTTTACTTCTGACAACTATTCTGAGTACAGCTTTTAGAAGGCCACGAAATCTTTCTTTCCCAAGGCGTTTCAGGCACAAGGAAAAGTTAATAATATAAAACTTAGTGTTTTCTACAAGCTCAGCTATAGTGAACAAAGAGATACCAAGGCAGAGACAGAGTTATTTTTGCCCAATGGTGTTCATTTCACTACAGGGTAAGCAAAGAAATCTTTATGTGATAGATGTCCATAATAGCTCTCTGGGACAAGACAGGCAGTGATCACAGAGCAAGACGCCAGCCTCACAAAAGTAGGTGCTAAGCTAATGTTAAATGGCTGTGAGGGCTGCTGGGAGGGGGTAGATCTAATGTTCATTTATTTTCCCTTACTTATTTTTCCTCAATAATGAGGATTTTACTCTGTCTGTATCTGTATCAGTTTAGCTCAAACTTCCATAAAGACTACTAGTACCTTCAGAGGTCTTGAAGCCAGTCTGCAAATGTCCCCACCTGTAGCTGAAAGAAAAAAAGAAGGATTCAACTAATAAGAGTCACATCCAATTCACTTAGAAAACGCAGAGGCATAAATTGTACCTGTGTCTTCTTAAGACTTTTGCATCCCAAAAGAGAGATTTCTCCTGAGAGAGGTCAGGAGCCGTTTTTGCCAGGAGCTCTGTTATTGCCCCCTTAGACAGCAACAGCATTGAGCTGAACCAAGGCAGGATCCTAAGTGAGCGTATGGTTTTAGTGTCACCCTGAGCCAATCTTAGGCTGTGTTGCTGTTAAAAGAAGCAGTCCTGCTCCTCACATGACATCCAGCTGCTGAAGACTGACATGCATTTGCACTTGTTGTGGGGATCCCTCAGCCATGAGACATGCCTGCTCTCTGATCTTACTGAAGGCCAATATGTCTTTCTTGAAGGCATAGTTTTCAACCACATCAACAAGCTGATTCTGACTTGCCAAACAATTCCTAGTTTTGACAGGAAAGAGGTAGAAAGAACATGTACCCAGGAGCGAGGCATAATCACCCCTTTCAGTGGCAACTCCATCTCAGAGCAGCTTAACCCAACAATGATATTATGCTGAAGTGGTGTCTTGAATACATGCTTTGCTCTACCAGAGCCACCTGATTTTATATCTTCAGTGTTCCCTTGTGTAACTTCCATGAGCATTACATTTGTCGAAACATATTTTTGTCAAACACAGCCTGATAGTGTCAGCATCTGGTTAAGCCAACTTCAAACACAACCATTACACTTACATGAGAACCCTGCCTGTAGCAGCAGGAAGCCTTTGGGTCTGTCCTTACGCCCCAGCGAGAGCACTAGCCCTACACAGCTGAGGTAAGGGCTAGCTTGTGCTGTGGACCAAGAAGCCCATGGAGATGCAGTTCAGACCCCGAGTTGTGCTCTGCGCTCACAAGCACAGCTACACAGTGTCAGAGCTTCACGAGCTATTACTTTGTTATCACCTCCTCTAAGTCTCATCTGAAGGCTCAAGACATTCAAGAATTACCTATATATGAATAAGCAAGCACACACACAGCATGTACCATAATCTAGGCATTTTATTAACAATATAACCATAACTTTCAGAGCTTCTTTTAGGACAAACTAAATGCAAACATGCTGTTTTTTCTTTATGTCTATGTTGTAGAACTGTACAACATCAAACAGCATATCCGACAACTATTAAAGTGATTTATAAACTTCCAGCATGAATTTTTTCATATAATCATTGCTATCCTGTTGTGGGTACCAGCAAATTCTCCCCAACTGTATTCTACATAGCGCACATCTGCCAAATGGTTATTGCTCAGGAAGTATTTTCCATGTAAAATACTTATTTCGTAGCACTGTGAGACTGTATGTAATTCACCAGACAATTGTAGTACTGCACCATATCTCACTGAATCAACTTTAATAAGTGATTTCTAACAAAAATTCCTGCTGGGAAAAGCAGGAAAATTAGAACAGTATTCGGTCCCTGCAGATGTATTCTTCAGCTCCCAGATTTGCTATTCCAGTTATAAAGGCCTAAAAACACTACTGCTTCACTGTAAAAAGCCCTTGAAAGTAACCTTATCAAGCCTAATATATGACAAGATGACAATACAGCTGTTATCAAGACTTTTTATGTGTATGTTTGTGAGTCCATATACACATATGCAAATCACATACATAGGTACCAGTTTCCTCATATAAGGGACTCAGGTACTAAAACTGGGGATTACAAGCAGAATAAGACAAGGTACAGTTCTTTGTACAAAACCAGACAAAAATAACAGGGACATGACCTCAAGCACTGAAGCCTAATGAGAAGTACAAGCAGGACATTTCTCCCCCAACAGTATTGATACATCCATCTCAGACAAACACTGTGAAAATGGACTTGAACTCCTCAACATTACTCCAAGTCCCAGACCTTTGCCTTTTCTCCAGACCTTTCATACAGGTCTTAGATTCGCTGACACATCAGGACAAGGCCAGGTAAAGAGGCAAAGGCAGGCATTTTCTTCTCACCAAACCAGTGGGAAAAACCACATCATTTGATGCAGCCTCCGCTTTGTGGGCAAATTAATTTAAAGATGAGAGATGAGAACTGCCACTGCCAATGCATCTCCCCATGATCTGTGCAGAGCAGGCCACCCAGATACACGAGCAGGTTCTGGCCAGTGTACTGAAAAATGGGTTTTCAATGGGTAGCCTTATTCCTGTGCCCCTGAGGGCCAAGCTCTTGATTCCTCTAATGAGGAGATACTTTCTCCTAAGGAAGCTCTGTAATGCCACCATAACCATTTGCTTTCTCCTAGTCCGCTTTCTGAGGTTGGCTTGTGGACAGTTGTGAGCAGGTGGTATTCCATTTCTTTGGCTACTTGTGTTCTGTTCCAGTTTAAGAAGTGTTCTCTTGTGTGTTGTGTTTATGTGCATAGCTGCTGGTCACTCATTCACTTCTCACATGGACCTACTCCCACCCCACCCCTTTATCCGGGCATTGTGCAGGGTACTCTGGCGAGTAACAGAGCAATCTCTTGTTATTCTGTACAGCCACTGTTTTAAGTGCACACTCATCACCCTGCCGCTTGTGTGCTGTGGATGCAAATGGAATCCCATCACTGCTAATTTTTACAGTGGTCCCATTCCTGCAGCTAAATTCAGGAGAGGTAGAGTAGCTCTGAAATGCACGCAACTGTGGTGTCACCCAGACAGCGCAACCTGACTGTGGCTCTCAGCTAGCAATACTGCTTCCTCTGCTTTTGGGAGGAATGCTGCTTCCTCTGCCTCTAGTCCTTTCTGCTGATAGTGTCTAGTTTTTACCCTTAGCTGCCACTAATGCATGGGCCATTAATACACTGTGGGTATACAGCTAACATTCATCCTCCCACTTAGCCAGACATCTGGCAATTCAGTGGCATCTGACCTCTCCTTCGGTCTGGACCAGGAAGTGTGGGCAGGTTTCATTTCACTCCCCAGTACCCACATGCTGCAACAGAGATGGACCCTCCAGACCCTGATGTGGATACCTCGCTCCTGCCATGGCTCCAGTCATTTTCTTCAGACAATATTTGCAAAAGAACCAACAGCTAATTTTAAGAAGGGAGGAAGGGTGAGGAGTTATTACTATGAAAACAATTTTGTGCTTGCAGGGAAAATACTTTGGATGTAAGAACTTCAGAGTAGGACAAAAGTGATAAGAAACAGATCTCAATCAGAGATTAATTTCCTGATTTCTATTCAAAACAGTCCTATGTCACAACCAGTGCAGTGTTTCTACCCTAGCATGGCCAGAGAGATTTTATCCTAAATACTTACCCATTGCTATAAGCAGAATATGAAAAACTAAGAGCACAAAAAATATTTTTTGTATAAAAGATTTTAAGACCTCCTCTCTTTCTGCTATTCTGGTATAAATTCCCACAGTCCACCATTATGATTACTGAAACTTCTTTCCCTTTGTCTTCCCACTGCCATTTAATCTACAAAGCAGATCTTAAAACTGTTCTCCTTGGCTATAAACCTGACCTTATCAACTGTCTTTGTTACATGTAGCTCGAGGCCGGTGTTCTGACCTCCCAGTCAAGTGCAAGCCAGTTCCCCTCCAGGAATTCAGCCTCTGCTACATCTCACTGGGCTGCTATGCTCACGTCATGGTTTTCTGTTCCTGCAGCTGCCTTCGGTCTCTGGGTTTTTTCTTCATGAAAATTTCTCCATAGTTCCCGGTTCCATTTCATATCTCAATCTCAGTTTATGTGTTGCTGGTAACAAAATATACATACATATCCTAAAATAAAACTTTCTAGTGTAGGCTGAGCTGCTAAGTCAATTTTTTGTTATACTCAGCTCCACTTCTCCCTTTGTTGAGTTATGTTTTAAACTAATATATAATCTTCTCTTTGCATTTTAAGGCCTCATCCCCTGGCATTTGCTTTTACTACTGTTAAAAATGGTAAATAATTGTAATCATTATTAATTTACACAGCAGCTTTTGGCTATGCAAAGTTTGGTCTGAGCCACTAAATTAATCTTTTTGGAGACAATGAAAAAGCAGTCAAATATCACTGAGTAATGAAATTCAACAGACTACCATTTTTGAGACCTTACACACAATTTCTTGTTACTTTCTTTGTCCATTTAATAACTATAGCTCTACCCTCAACACCTGGCCTACTAAACCGAGACTCAGATAAAAATCTTCCTTTGAAGCACCCAATTTAACTACTTTTGCAACTGTGACATGCATAAAGACGAACAGGCAGACACCTTCTTTTGCTTAATTTATTGGTATTGACATTCAAAGTACAATACAGTCAACCCCTTTGGCAGTTTGCCTCCAGCACAAAAAAACTGAAAATGAAAAAAAAAAAAGATCCATGTCCCATTCCCTAAAATAGTTTCTAGCCTGGAGTACTGTTCCTCTCAGGAAGGAATAACGAAGAAATCTTCAGGGAAATGACTGCACCTCGTCCTCAGCCTGTACACTGGCTTCAAAATGCAGACATAATAACTTGTATAGTTATACAGCACTTGTAACTTAAAACCAATACTTGCCAGTACCTAATGCAACAGCAGGGGCAAATCTGGGCTTCCTGAATTGCATGTGGCTTGCAAACAGTCCAGCTATGGGCAGTACCCGCTCATAGATTGTGCAATGAGAGGGGTCCAGAGGCTGTTGGATGACGCCGAGTTCCCTGGCTAAAGGCAAAACGAAAAAAGGAAGAGTTTCTGTGGTCAGTATCATCATGTAATCCTCTTTTCCTAACTGATCCTCAGGTTGCTGGGCTCACTTGGCTTAACTGACAAAGAAAATCCAAGCAGGAAGCTCTTACGCCACTGAAGGGAATTACAAAACCACTGTGGATTTCCAGGGGTCTGGAGGGACCTGTTGAGAAGCATTTTGGTATTTTCAGAAATCCTCTACAATTTTGCCTTACCCAGCTCTTCATCTTGGGGTGATGTCTGTCTACCACAAACCCTCTGTCGTCTCCCATGCCTTCCCCAGTACCTCTCTCCTTCTGCTCATGCTCAGACACAGAGAACTGCCATACAGAGGCAGTATGCTAACGAACTCTGTTTAACGGGGCTAGGGACTAGCCTGCAGCCTCCTTGGCACTACCATGCTCTAATGACCAAGGTGCGAGATGGTGTTGGGAGGATCCAGTCCTGCCTGTTAGATTATGGGGGAGGCTATCAAGGCAGCAGCAGCAATATTTAGGATATTGAAACTGTGACTAGTGTTGGGGCTGAGGGTGACTGTGCAAGCAGGTTGGGACACTGGAAAGTGCAGCTGTGCCAATTCCTGTGCAACACACTCCTAAATGCCACTAATGGCAGTTCTGGGCTGAGCACGGTCACAACTAGCCCTCCCCACTCCCATGCCATGCAGTTCTCTGAGCACTGTCCCAGGGACTGCCCTGCTTGCAGGACCTATCCTCACCCGGTTTCATCCACGGGATAGGAGACTGGGCTCCTTAAGGTCTGCTGGAAATTGGACAGAATACTGTCTACCATGTAGAGCTCTGAGAAAGCAATTTTAAAGTATGGAATCAGGTTTTTAATTAGAATGCCAAGGATCATTCTCCATTCACATCTCCAGTTTACCTGTCTTCCTGCAAGAACACATTATTACATACAATAAATAAGCCTAAGAGCACAGATGAAAGCCATAAAACACCTGTGTGTTGGTGTCTGTGTTTGATGTGTTTGTGTTCATCTAAGATTATTTGAGGATGTTCAGGTGCACAAATGGAAAACTAGAATACTTTATTATGTCAAATGTACTGTTCAAAAAATCAAATACATTGTTCAAATGGCTGCACTCAAAGAGTTTCAGTCAATGGCTCAATATCCAAGCAGCGACCAGTGACGAGTGGTGTTCCTCAGGGGTCGGTACTGGGACCAGCGCTGTTTAACATCTTTGTTAGCAACACGGATCTTGGCATTGAGTGCACCATCATCAAATTTGCCAATGACACCAAGCTGTGTGGAGCGGTTGACACACTGGAGGGAAGGGATGCCATCCAGAGGGACCTGGACAGGCTTAAGAGGTGGGCCCATGCAAACGTCATGAAGTTCAACCAAGACAAGTGCAAGGTCCTGCACCTGGGTCAGGGCAATCCCAAGCACAAATAGAGGTCGGGCAGAGAATGGCTTGAGAGCAGCCCTGAGGAGAAGGACTTGGGGGTGTTGGTTGACGGGAAGCTCAACACAAGCTGGCAATGTGTGCTTGCAGCCCAGAAAGTCAACCATATCCGGGGCTGCATCAAAAGAAGCATGGCCAGCAGGTCGAGGGAGGTGATTGTGCCCCTCCGCTCTGGTGAGACCCCACCTGGAGTACTGCATCCACCTCTGGGGTCCCCAGTATAGAAGGGACATGGACCTGTTGGACCGAGTCCAGAGGAAGGCCACAATGATGAGAAGGCTGGAGCAGCTCTCCTATGCAGACAGGCTGTGAGAGTTGGGGTTGTTCAGCCTGGAGAAAGCTCTGGGGAGACCTTATAGTGGCCTTCCAGTACCTAAAAGGGGTTTACAGGAAAAATGGAGAGGGACTGTTCATCAGGGAGTGTGGCGAGAGGATGAGGGTTGATAGGTTTTAAACTGAAAAGATAGGTAGATTTAAATTAGATTTAAACTTGATAGGTTTTAAACTGAAAGAGGGTATATTTAGAATAGATATTAGGAAGAATTCTTTACTGTGAGGGTGGTGAGACATTGGAACGGGTTGCCCAGAGAAGCTGTGGATGCCCCATCCCTGGAAGCGTTCAAGGCCAGGCTGGATGGGGCTTTGAGTAACCTGATCTAGTGGGAGGTGTCCCTGCCCAGGGCAGGGGGGTTGGGACTCAATGATCTTCAATGTTCCTTTCAACTCTAACCGTTCTATGATTCTAAGAAATTATTCCTTAGATCAGGGAAGTTAAAGCATTAATGTACCATATGTAAAGGCATAAAGATGAGCATTACAAATCAAGGAAGTTAAAGCACTTGACGCAGCATGTAACTTGTGATTTTGAAGCAGGATGTTCACAGCTGCATAGCTGTGCAAGCAGCCAGCAGTGTGAAATTTTTAGTTTCTTTGACAATTTTGTTGTTCCGTACTACAATGCATGTGCAGATTAGAAGGTCTGAAGAAGGCTTTGCTGGTGCTCTCTACAGCTGGTTCTGTGACTGTATCTTTTTGGACCATTACCACCTTATATTATATATACACAAAAATATATGTATATATTTAACTTTACTAGATACACTTCTTAGATAACAGCCACATTGTCAGTAGAAATAGAACATGCATATGAGCCACAAAGCTACTTTCTATGAAAAGAAATCAATCACTATGGCAAAGATCTATACAGACATTCTCCTGGGTAAAAATTCCAAATGGCTCCAGAAAAATTAAATGAGTGGTTACACATCCTTTCTATTGATTTCTGTATTGCTTTTAGGCTACTACTTACCCAAAGGTACACAGGGCAAACAAGAGCTTGGCACACTTTGAAGACTATGCCACATCCTACTTGCTTTACGCACCAAGGTGAGTTCAATAAGACTGCTTCTGTGCACAAGGCAGGAAAGATTTACTCCCAAGTTCCTTATTTCCTTTGCAAACTACCATTTTAAAACTTGCTGCCAGTTCTGCAAGCACTTAAGCACTGCATTTAATTGGGCTGTTTATATAAGCTGGAAGGTGTTATTTGCTCAAATACTAACTAATACTAACCATAGATAAAATTCTATGCCATAGCTGGAGTTTCATATAAAGTCATGCTTTAAGTAGGTAAGACACTCCTTACTGAAAGCCCTCTCCCATTGCTGCAGCAGTAATGGTGTGGGTGAGGGCTAAACACCCAGGGGTTTTAAACCTGTAGTTCCATACACTGTCTTTCTACTTCCTTGTTGTGAGATTGATGGTTGAAGATAAGGCAGCAAGAAGCGCTAGCCCTTCTGGTTTTAATGGACTCAGGGTACCCACAACGATTTACATATTGCATATACAACTATCTGGCACAGAACAGGCTGCTTTTAACTCTTCTCACAGTTCAGCAGGCGCAAAAAAAAAGTAATCAACCTCTCAAAAAAGAATCATCTGAGATATGCGGCACACAGTTAGCATCAGTCCCTATATCTTGACAAAAAAGGAACATTTTGGTTCTCAGGTGGCAAGAGAATCACAAAAGTCATGGGGGAAGATGACCAAGACAGATGCTGGCCAACAGAAATAAAAGATAGAGAAAAAAGACATTTTTCTGTACCTATGCTAAGACTGCTCTGATACTCATACCCTAGCCAGAGTTTGCTGTGGACAAACACTATGTAAGTAAGAAGAACCAGAACGACAGACTTACAGGAAACCCTCTCACAAGCCTGGAACAGCTGTTAAATGAACCCGAAACATGTGGAGTGCTTCCACTGATTCAAGTGAGATTGAGTTTCCTCACACTTAACTTAGTGCAAGTATCAGCAGAGTCCCTGCAAATGATTACTAACTGATTTTTTTCTGGGGTAGTATATTCAGAATCCATCTGCTGGGTAAGGATTAAGTAACCCATGCTAATACAGTTTTAACACTTGGTACTTGACATCTGTGAAACTGTCTCTGCACAGAGTTTCTGAAGGGCACAGGTAGGAGAAGTCAAATGCGCAACGTTCATATGTAAACTATTAAGACAAAAAAAGAAGACTAGTGGGTCACACAATTTTCATCTTAAGCCACCTGGCAGGAAGACTTCCTGCTGTAGAGACCATGAGCTACAGAGGGGTATTATAGAGGGGTGTACTCCCACCGAACCAAGTGCACCACATCATCTTTTTTTGCACTGTCTCTCTCCTTGTCTCCTAATTTTCTGGTAAGCAGTGGTGGAGGCGTAAGAATCTCCTTCCCTTTCAGCTGCTGCCGCCTTTGGTGTGGTTGAGCACGTTGCTTCTAAATTACTTTGACATACATATAATATAGCCAGTACAACTCATTATTTTCCCAGCACCCAGCTGAGTCCTCAAATGCTACTCATTCTAATGTGTCTACTGCATATGCTTTAGTATTGTGGGAGGTGAGACTTCAAACATCCTAACAAAAAGGGTGGCCGCTTTCCTGGAGGCAATACTTCACTAAGAGAAGATACTGAGAGGAATCTAATTGGCATCAGAGAGAGCTGCACTTCATGCTTTTCTTGATATTCAGCCTATATTTTCCCCACTTCCTCTTAGCCCCAGTTATACGTTGTCAAACCATCCCAGCCTTACCTTACCTTCTGAGGACACACATTGGAAGTGTAGTCATATTGCAAAAGTATGCTATTTTACACCAGCCAAAAATACAGCTCTTAATTCTTAATTTCCTTATGTATATGGATACTTCCTCGGAGATCACTGTTTAGCTAATCTTAGTTTATTCTTAACTTCACATTGGAATAGACATAAAACATTCTTTCTTGATCTGCTTTAACAAATATTATGGTAGCTTTTTGTGCCTCTGTTTAGTAACCCTTAGTGATTTCCAAATATGAAGCATTCCTCTAAATAATTCATAAAATAACAAAATTATTAACATTTCTTCTTGCTAAAATGTACAGAGTCCAATTACTTCCACAGAGGTTGTTTTTCTAGGGTTCAAGGGGATTTTAATTTCAAAAGCATGCCAGATGTTAGGCAGTTCAGCTCAGGTGCTTTTGTGCTTTTTTATTTCTTTACAATTTCAGCTTTCCCTGTTTATTTTCTTTCTTTGACATGGAGTAGAGGAAACGGCACTTAGGAGAAATCCCTGAGAGATCACTTGACTTAACTTCTGTGGTTTGAGTTACTGTGTATTTGAATAAATTACTTAGGTAACTACTTCATCTGTGAGAAAATTAAATTTTAAATAAATGGAACTGTACAAGATCAAGGTCATGAAATTTGCAGCAAGCTTTAGTGGATGTCTTGATCACAGAAACAATGTTGCGTACTTTGTTCCTTGGTTTTGGGTTTTTTTTGGCACTCCTTTACTCTTGCATATTTCTGAAATGATGATGGAATGCATGTACGAGCATTTGCATGCTTTTTCTCCATTTTAAGTGTTTGTAGTTTCAAACATTCATTGAAATGTGGTTAAAAAAATAGTGAAAGAAATCCCAACGTTCGTCTTATAGCAGAATTTCAAACTACAAATCTGTCATGGGGGAATGGGAAATACGTCAAGCAGCACGCTCTGAAGTGTGATTCATCATTTGATGTAACCAGTGCATCACAGCATACATTTCCTATCTGACAGCGGGAGGTAATGCACTCTTTACAACTCTGTCCCAGGTCTTTTGTCCTTGGAGTCATAAATCCCCTAAATTTTGTCTTTCACACAGTAGCTAAAGCAAAGCAGCACTGAGGAGCGTACCTGCCACAGTTCCGCCTGCCTGAGGCCTTTCTCCACAGCTTCTTCTCTAAACACACATTAGAGACATTGCAAAATGAACCTCACCATTTCCAGAGTCTTTTTTTCTTTTCTTTTTAAAAAGTATTTGTATTGTTAGTCTGACATTAAGTTGCCATGTTTCATTTTCTCGCACCTAACACGCTTATAATCTATTTAATTCCATATTCTGATGAAACTGCAAGAAGCTGTGAGCTTACCACCTAATGTGTGCATATCTACAATGTTACCAGAAAGTAGTATGGGTATATTTGAAGTTCTTACATGATCGTCATCATTATAACATTTAAGAGCTCCCTTATACAGGAAATTCTCTTCCTTCATTCTCCAAAGGAATAAAAATACAGACAGATGTCTCTGCAAGTCATCGCAGATGGGTATTTATTTATCTAAGTACCACTGAATGCAACTGAAATAAAGCAAAAACTTAGGCAAAATTATACACAAAAATGACTGCAAAACAGATAACTGACTCTAAATCGTTCTGTTCAAAGAATTTACTTTCTGCACATGCTGCAGTCCTAATGATGACTGCAATGAAGCATAATCAAGTGCAAATTAAATAAATTATTTGCCTTTATTATTTCTCTATTCAATCCTCTGTTCCTCTTCAGTCTTCCTTTCACCTCCAGTCTGCACTGCAGACTATAATTAAACAATGAAAATCTGACATTTTCTTATACTAGAAAATTGTTCAAAAAACCATTTAGTACATTGACTTTTTTTTCCCACTAGTGCAAAATTTTTCCTTAATATTCCTTTATTCAATTTGCTCTTCCTTATATGAATGTTAAAGCTCTCATCCTCATTCATATGCTCATTCATTTCGCATTTCCTTTATTGCTTTGACAGGATCCAGCCTCACCTCAGCTACTATTGGACAACATTGCAGGGTCCAGTGAGACGAATTGTCTGCTTGTATTTCCACAAAGCATGTTCAGAGGAAATTTACTGAGGAAACCACATGCATAATTAAATACTAGTGACCAAAAAAATCTGGCATGTTCTTAACATTAAACGGAAATTCCTTCAGGGACTATTTCCAGCTAGGTAAGAATTCCTTCTCAGTACTCCCTTTATTCAGGACTATGTAGTTATATAGGAGATCTCTTCCCTGCTGATCCAGTATAATGTTGGCCAAACTGCTGCAGAAAGTTTACTATATATGTAGCCTTTGAAATCACATCCAAAGGAATTACAGCCTGAAAGCCATACTCTGTGTTGTGACATAGCTAGACATAGCTAACTGTGAAAAGTGCAGGTTTGTTCCTTCTCCTTAAAAGCACTTGTTTTTCATGGGCAGAGTTTGTGCTGAGTCTCCAAAAATCCTCCAAGAAACTGACTTCAGGCAGTACTTCTGCAAGTGTCAGGAGGAAATGTGATGCAGCTCTCCCAGACAGAAAATGTGTGAATGGATTGATAAAGATCTACACAGAAACATCAGTGCTGGCTCCTCTGCAGGTGGACAGAAAAGGACCAAAGGTTTTAATCTCAAATACACACTTAGAAACGGAAGGAAGCATTGTGATTATTTTCTTTTTTTTTCCTTAACAAACTGACTGGAAAAAGTGCAGAGTATTGTCCGAGTCACTGCCTGCTTGGTTTTACTACCACAGGTCTACTGCACAGAGTGCAGAATGACAAAATTCCCATGCTCGGCTACGGAGACGTCTTTCAGCTGGAAAGGGCAGTTCGGCAGCAGCTGAAACAACCTCTGCACAAAGCCACTGACCTCAGAGAACACAGCTGCTACTACTACAGCAGCAGGTGAAACAGTAGAACTGTTCCTATTTTTATGGCCTAATGCAGAGAATGCCATCCACTCTTACAGCTTCCACTACTTTACAGTAGTTTCACCAGCTGTTTATTTAATCCTGACTAATCCTGGACTCAAGCCATAGCCTTTCAGGTAGATGAGATGGAAAGCTGAAGCACATACTGCAAGAAAAAGGAAAGCATAGTTTGAAAAGTAGATGCTTTTACCCCTCCATCTGATGCAAACCAGATTATTGAAGTGCTAACTGAATGGAATTATTTGCTTATAAAAAGAGCAAATTATTTAAACTTATTGCTATTTATCAAAGTATAAGGATGTGCCCTTCTTCTCTTTTCCTCTCCTCAGATTTATTCTTGCTGGCAGGAAAAAAAAAGTCTAAGCTTTTAAAAAACTGAATAAAGCTGTCATAAAAGTTTCACTAGTAAAGTCTTTCAACAGAATTATAGATCTGGATATCTACACCACAGATTTAGGCCATACAAGCAACATATACTTTACCCTTAAAGATGACTGGATTTCTACTAGAGTTATCAAAACATCAAATCCTTGTCGCTGTAAAATACCATCCTTAATAGTGAATTCATGTTGCAACTTGTGCTTTCTGTTTAGTAATTAATTTCCCATAAAGCTAAGGATCAAAGATTTGAAAGCCCACCGAACTCCAGAGTTTAGGATTAAATTGTTGCGAATAGTTTGGAAAGATTTATCTAACACAGGGAAGTACTAGGACTCAGCTCTTCCTGTAAGTTGGTCAGCCCTTATTTTTAGTTTTCAATTGCTGTATTTTTTTTCCCTTTTGTAAAGGAAGTGTAAAGAACTGCCAGTACTTGAAGCTAAATTACTTTATTTACCCGTCCAGTATGATACAAACAGGACTGATGATACTATGCAGCATTCAGACTAGTTCAGCTCCTTCAGCCAGCATGACCTCTAAGAAGAAGAATGAATGCTAATTCTAGATTTAGCCACTGACGTTGCCACAGGTTTGTTGATCTCGTATTACCTGAAGAACTGCCCAAGAACTCAGCACCTTGGGGAAGGTACAAGACACTTTTCCACATTAAACCTCTAAAGCTACTTCTAGATCAAGTCTTCGTGGAGTCACTTTGTGGTGTACAACAGCACTCCCTGTAAAAATAGCAACTAAATGCTTCCTTTACCAAAGTGAACAGGAACAGAGAAGGGGATTAATTTGGCCCTGCTAAATTAGAAAAGCTACTTTGTTTCACCTGAAGACCATAAATACCTCAACACAAATCCTACCCATGCAAACAAAATCAATTCATAGATTAAATCTATCACCTGTGTTTTATGAACATCAGGCTATAGCAAATGTACTAATACCGTGGTTGATCCCTATCCTGAGCTACTGCGTGCAGAAAAAAACCCTGAAGAAACCTTGTATTTTGAAACTGTTAAATAAATGAGAGGGAAAGGTGTTTATAACAAAAACAAAATTTAATATTTAAACAGGAAATATTCCTTAGCTGTATTTAATGCTTTCATTAAAGCTACAGTGCACACAAAGTCAACACTTTGTGAAGCAGAACACCAGGGCAGAAGGCTCTAACAGACACACCTCTGTTCGATGATTTCAAAAGCTGAAGTGCTTAGAATGTTATTATGTGTAATCACTGAGGTGACATCTGTTCTGCCAAAAACTGTGTAAGCATGTGACTACCTCAAGTAGACCTGAAACTCGCCTTTAAAATACCAGGTCCTGCTAAGCAGCACTGCTAGTGTATCTGCACAGGTCACGAAGGCACCTCTGGACAGCAACACCCACCGGTTAGACCATGCTGACTTACTGGCTATAGCAGCCGAACTGTAGCAGATCTGAACAAGCAATAAGCCCTTTTCAACAGAATTTCCTGCCTGCCTGCAAAAGATTTCTACAGATTTTTTTGATATACGACATAGTTAAACTACAGTTTAAAGAACTATTCTCTTTAAGGCTTATCTTTTAAGACTGATGATGCATACTCTGGAAGAAAGGCACATATGTCTGCTCTAAAATTCTGCAGTTCCAGTAAACCTGAAGGAGTTTACTGTGATGGAATCATGTTATTGTGTGCCTATTAAATTAGTGTCTGTTGTAAAGAATCAACTTTTTCCCCTCCCAAGTCATTAAGTAATGTTTGTAATGTTTGTAATGTAAGTAATGTTTGTGTAATGTTTGAAACAGATAACACTTCAAATTTTGCAAAGGGAATGCAAAAACACTACCTGTCTTTTTAACATTATTTATTACTTTATAACATTATTTATGACATTAATTAAGGAAAATAAAGATACATATGAGCACAAAGCCAGCAGTATCAATAACACATTTACACCTGGAGTGAAATGAAAATGGAAATGGAAGTTGGGGAGATGACTGAGTGGAACGTGAACAAACAGGTAAGCATGGAACAAGGTGAGGAGGAACAGCCACTACCACCACCTAGCACAGAGAAGCCTTTAATTACCAGGTGCTCATTAAGCAGTTTTGTGAGAGTCTTTCAAGGTTGGAAAGTTAAATTTGCAGAAAGCAAGCGCCTGCTGGACCCAGACAGTGCCCAACTCTGAGATGCTTCTAGGCTCAGTTCCTTACTTGGATTCCAATTTATCCTGGTCTGGATACCTCCTGGATTCCTGTTTAAGACCATATTTTAACAAGGGCAACAAACACGCCCGTTAGTCCCTTACTTTAGTGGTCTTTTGCCTATCAGCTTGATTTTCCTCATCTCAGCACTGCAAAATTCATTTGTCTTTGCTGCCAAAGAATGCACAAGGGCAGCAGGAACATGGAATGTTAATGCACAGACCATAAACATACTGCACAGGAGCATAATGAGAATTGTTCTGAAGGCCATTAAATACTAACAACCTTTTTTTAACATGTTCTTTATTTTCAGCAGTTGTCTATGTTATTCAGGTGACTCATTCCATATTTTTACTACAAGTATTGAAAATGTAGGTAAGATGAAGCACACAGATGCCTGTCAAATCCAAAGCGTGATCCTGTAAGTTGACATCTCCACAGTATCTTGCTATTAATGTGTTAATTCTTGTTAAAAATAAAAACCTCAAACACATGACAGCAGAACAATACCGAAGCAATAGTCACATGAAAATGTTTTCTCCATTTGGCTCTTTCCTCAAACATCACACAAAAGACCGCCATCTACTGTTGACATCACTAAGTCTTTTAGGACATATTTTACACGGTAACGGGCAATACTATTTTACATCACTACCAAAAGACTGCAGACCTACCAGGCCTCAGTTCTATGAAATCAATCTGAAGGATAAAATCCCTAATACATTACTCCCATAGCCTAAAGCAATAGGTCTACGAGAGATTAATTCCCCCCAAATTACAGCATGCCATGGGATGTATACCTTAACAGTTCTATAATTTGTCACTCTTGCCAGACCCGTTTAATTATTTGTGCTTAAAAAGTAGTTGCTTCACTTAAGGTAACATTCTGTTTTCTCTTTATAACTGCAATTACCTTCTATTTCTCTCCCTTGAACACTCTTACGCTCCTTATGGAAAAAAAAGTCAATGTAAGCAGGCTGCAGAGCGATGGGAAACCAGACATAGAATAAGCCTTGTCCTTAGGGAAGTAAACAACACAAGAGGCCTAGAACAGCACATTCCCTACAGACCGAGACATTTAGTTTTCAGTGGAGCCACTAGACCGCAACAAATGGCACGAACTGCACTCATTTCATTCTATTTCCCATCATTTGCCTGCTGCCTTCTAGCTACAACGCAGGGAGCATCAGTGCAATTGAAAGACGGTTATACTGACAACGTATTTGCTGCTGGCTGCCCTGCCCACGGCAGCCAGAGGCAATAAAAGAAAGGAGTACTTACTGCACTGACATGCTGTGTGAGGAAAACAGTCTGAATGTAGACAGTAGTTTTCTGTTTTAGTCAGTCAGTGAAGCCATGTCAGATCCCACACGGATATGCAATATTGACATCTTGGAGGCTTATTAAAAAAAACCAGAATCACTGGGACCTGAAACAGAGCTGAGAGGTACTACTGGGGTACCTCACTCCTGGGGTGAGGTATTTAGGTCCCAGGATGGTGCCTGTTACTGATTTCACACACAGAAGATTCTATGTATCACTGTAGTTGTATCTGGTTCCAATGAAAACAGAAGCGAACAGATCACTGTGATGAACTCCGCAAGCAGCAAATAAGTCTCCTTTAAAAAAATGGAAGTGATAAGGGCTTAGTAAATAAACTCACCATAAATTCACTCTACGCAAGACAGATCACTTGCGACTAAGCAACAAGCCTATTTTCTTTGGAAAGTGCCTCAGTAAGTCACTCTATAAACACAATATAAAAATAAAACCTTATATTCATAAACCATATGATCTAAACCAACATCCTTAGGGGTTAGGTTGTGGCTGCGTTCTCTTGTTCTACTGTCATCTAAGAACTCAAACCCTGAAATTCCTGCTCGTTCAAAGGTGTTGCGGAGAAGAAAAACACTACACACACTCTTCCATCTGTAAATCTGAATAATTTATTCAGACTGACATTAAGAATGCTCTCAGACATCACAGTATATTAGTGTACAATTAATGACAGCCTCAGAAATTACATTTTTGGTGCAAAGCATAAATTTAATGCTACGTGCCACAAGATGGTTTTTCATTACTTCAAAGCAGCACATGACTGACAACAAACTTATAAGTATTACCAGGATTAAGAACTGCATTTAATTGTATTTAGTTTTGAAAAACTCTAGGAAATAATCTCTGTTTTACAATTGTCATAATTAAAAACGTTCCTGTCTGAAGTAACAGCAGTGTATTTTTAAAGGAACTGTGTGTCTTGAGTTTCAGTGGAAGTATTAGTATCTTCCACAACGGAAGTGCATGATGGTATCACAGCACACAATAAAATCAGTGACTTGGTTTCAGTCTCTGTTTTCCTGGTAACAACCGTTAACTGTTTTGAAATTTTAGGTTTAAAAAAGGTATCCACTATTGGCTATCAGAAATCTCATTACAGGACATTAACCTTCTGCCAGAAGGGGCATGTTTTCCTCAGGATTCATGCTTTTTTGTTGGTTTATCAAAGTAAGGAGTGTTGTCTTGTAGCAGATCTTTCCTGGGTATAAGCACTGTAACAGAAAAAAACCACACCTATAAGAATATAATCTTATCGAAAATACTATTTAAAATTCTCAAGTTGTTCTTACATTTACAACCAAAAAATCAGGTTACTAAAATGAGAATCCAAACTTCTGGTAAGTGTACAGGCAGAATCATGGTATCTACCCAAGACAAAATTATATTAAGATTTTTACTTTTTGTTGGTCAGAATACTGCCTTCTCCTTTTTTCTTTTGAAAGCACTGAAAGTATTTCAATAGCATTAAGAATCCATAAAAAACGCGGTTGCAATAACTTTTAGCAAGCGAGAAAATGGCAATTTTATCATGCCTCAGTCAGATTGTATTTACTTCAACAGTTCCAAAAATGAATACTGAATTTGACTTAGCCCTCTCCCACAGCATCCTGGAATCTGATCTGTAATATTCATCTTGTCACACCTGTTTTAAAGGCCAACAGGAAAAGAAAGCATCAAATGAAAATTATGGCCACTATATTTCCGCAGAAGTGCGGTGTGTTTGTCTAATTATACACCATTTTAACCTCTTCCTGACTCTATGTTCTTGCCATCTAGCTCTTCAGAAATCAGCTTGTCCTTTCTTCATGAAGGGAAGGAGCTGTGCCATGTCAGATTTGCTCCAGTAGCAAAAACTAAAGCACAAACACCTGAAAACATAATGCTGTACTTTGCCTAGGTCAGACCACTGCAAAAGGTACAGTCAACCTGCAAAACTGTGTGTGTTTGTGTCCGTGTGTGTGTAATAAGTAACATTCTGTCCAAGGTGCACTGATATCCCTTATCTTGTAAGAAAGAAAACTGATTTTCTTGAAGGTATGTTTCTTTTGCATCTGTGTACTGATACTGATGCATTTAGTAAGTTTCTAAGAGCTTTAAGTAAAATTTCAATTGCATTACTCTTAGATAAAATACTTGTGAGTAAATTTATGACAAAACATGTTGATCTACACACCTAGACGCAAACACCAAAGAAAAACAGAATTGGACATAAAGTATTGAAAAACAGAAGTCCAAACAAATAAAGACTGAAAGAAGAATTTTTAACCTTCCTTTTCAAAACTAAGTTTTAAACATACACTGCCAACACACCAAATCAAAATCATTGCAACATACTGCATATGTGGTATATTACTAAAATGTAAGCTCTACTTCTATCAGCTTAATCTGAAATTAAAGTGAAATGAATAGAACCGAGACATTTTTATACTACTAATGTAAGTCAGACCGAAACATTTAAAAAAAAATCATAAAAATTATCTAATATGACTAACAAGCTCCTAATTGAAATTGTCTTCTTTTTAGTAAGGAAACCTCTGCCTAGTTTCTTTTCTTTCTTTTTTTTTTTTAAAGATTTACCAGTGAACCCCAACATGACTATACACCACTACATCTCAATTTTTTTGTTTTTAAAGAATAACATTGGTCTGTGCACTGCTTTTACAACAGCACAGCATAATTTCATTTGATTAGCGAAAATTTTCCCCTCACCAATACTTGTTCTCACTAAGACAAGTCTTTGGCTTTTCCTTTTCAGTTATTAAATAGTTATTTTAGAGATGCAGGATTGAAAAAAAAGCCAAAAAACACAAAAGACCCACAAACACCAGGTGCAGCTAAATTGTATATTGTCAGCTATAATACAAAAAGTTAAAGAGTCAAAAGATTCTGACAGTGACTCACATAAGGAAACCAGCTGCAGCAGTAGGTTTCTGAAAATGTTTTACCTAGTTTCTTTTCTCCCTGCTCTTCTTTCATACAACATAGAAATTGATCATGTCAGTATTTTTTTGGGTGGGGGGCGGAGGGGGGGAGGAGGGGCCAATGGCTTGGGATGAAGCGAAGACATAATACTAATTAAAATACAGCCAAAATGTAAGTATTCTACAACACCTTTTTTTTTTTTTTTCCAAATAGGCAGATATACTTTCTATCACAGCAAAGTAAACCTTCACCTACAAAGTTTCCAAAACAAGCGTGTTGCACCTAAGAAATGTAGCACTATGAAATGTAAACTTTTCAACTGAGGTCTCATATTTTTGTTTGCCAACAAACAGCAACTCAAGCAGCCACCTTAGGGCTGCACTTCCCTTTTTTTCGCCATGTGTTAATAAATCTGTCCCAAGCCTTTCATTTAATACATGATACCATAAATGCAACAAGGGAGATAACTGTAATTCTATTGGCACTATAAAAGTTACCACAGAGCATAAAGATTAAGGATCAAACAGGTTGATATTTTGTTCCCCTAACACTTCCTTAACCAAAGCTGTACTGGAATTGAATATGAGTTTTGAATGTAAATTCCAACTTCACTGAATGCTCTTTACATTTTCGTTATACCAGTACAAGTAAGAATATCAATCCATTCTATACACTTTTTTATACTGTCCATTCTTATCCTGTGAACTTCTATTATGATACTCTAGATTTCTCCTCTAAGCATTCCTGATCCTTTAATTGGTGATTCACTACATTATCAAGACTAAATTTTTCTCACTTAAATATATATTCCAAACACACACAAAACAGACAGCTCTCAAACGGTGATGGCTGATTCAAGATTACTGTTTTGTTTTTACTGCAGTAAGATCAATTACAGAACAAGAAGCAAAGCTCAGACCTATCCAAGACAGATACAGAAAAAAGAAAAAAAAAAAAAAAAAAAGAAGAATGGGCAAGAGACTCCATAATGACATCCTTTGCATTCATAAGCAGGTCAAATGCAACCTGTGTACAGATGCACTCCAGGTTTTTTGCTGCAGGACAAAGTCTTCCTGGCCAGTACTAGACTCGGGAAGACCTTCATCTTCCACACAAACCTCATCAACACCATTTCTCTAAGAAGTCTGTAGAATTAGGTGGGGGCAATTCCATCATTTTTTGTTTATGGAGATTTTAAAGGAGATAGCATTAAGCCTCTGCTACAGCCAAAATAGACTATCATCACTACTCTCCCCTTGTCTTCTTAGTCAAGTCATTTCACTGTAAAAGGGTATCAGACTGGTCAGAGAAGATAAATCCCCTTCATAAATCCTCTTCATAAATCCTTGCTGACTACTACCTGTCCCCATTCTGTTCATACAGCAAGACCTGAACATGCTGAGAGCTGGGCGAAACCTTATGAAATTCAACAAAGGCAAGTGTAGGGTGCTGCACCTGGGGAGGAATAACCCCATGCACCAGTACAGGTTGGGGGCTGACCTGCTGGAGAGCAGCTCGGTGGAAAGAGACCTGGAAGTCCTGGTGGACAACAGGGTGACCATGAGCCAGCAATGTGCCCTTGTGGCCAAGGCGGCCAATGGCATCCTGGACGGCATCAGGAAGAGTGTGGCAAGCAGATCGAGGGAGGTCATCCTCCCCCTCTAATCTGCCCTGGAGTACTGTGTACAGTTCTAGGCTCCCTGGTTCAAGGACAGGGAACTGCTGGAGAGGGTACAGCAAAGGGCTACAAAGACGATTGGGGAACTGGAACATCTCTTTTACGAAGAAAGGCTGAAGGATTTGGGTCTTTTTGGTCTGGAAAAAAGAAGACTGAGGGGGGATCTTGTCAATGTTTATAAATACTTAAAGGATGGGTGTCAGGAGGATGGGGCCAGGCTCTTTTCAGTGGTGCCCAGTGACAGGACAAGGGGTAATGGGCACAAACTTGAAATTCCATCTAAACATGAGGAGGAACTTCTTTACCTTGAGGGTGGCAGAGCACTGGAACAGGCTGCCCAGAGAGGTGGTGGAGTCTCCGTCTCTGGAGACATTCAAAACCCGCCTGGATGCATTTCTGTGCAACCTGCTCTAGATGAACCTGCTTTGGCAGCGGGGTTGGACTTGATGATCACCAGAGGTCCCTTCCAACCCCTACCATTCTGTGAGTCTGTGAACAAATTCATGAGAGAGAAACCCACTGAGAGTAACTAAAACAGAAACCATCCCTGACTCAGGAATAGCTGCCAGGTGTAAACAGCTGCAAGATGTGAAAGTTCACTTGCTTTCTTCCTACTCTTCTACTGTCATCTGCCTAGGATCACTGTGGAAGACTCAACACTGGTCTAGACCTATTTTTGGCCTTGATCATAATGGCTGTTCTAAAGTTAAATGCTTTACCAAGTCTAATACTGAAAAACAGTCACACAGCTTCACAGACACCACCAAGCAGAACTGAAAGGAAACAATGTACACAGCTGAAGATTTCTCCTACTCTCTAGCACACAGTTGCATGCTGAATCTACTACTTCTCTTGTGTTTGACTGCAAGATAAAAGAACTTCTAAACCAGGAACCAAGAATTTGATAGGCTTTGCATCAAGGCCATTATTGTGTCACAAATTTTCCAAGGCATAATCTGAAACTTAAATTGTCAGAATGAGGTTTTAGAAAAGAACACTCAATCCTCAAAGAAAAAGCTATTCCATGGACAGTGGACTACTGCATCTGCTAATTCTCCTCGGGCAGCTTATACCTATTTGGTAGAGCAAGCACCTACAGATACCATGGCTACTTTCTTTAGATATACACTGGCTGACTAGCCAGTACGTGCATGCTGACTTGCTACCTAATTGTTGTCACTCCTAATATTTAAGGTAACAAGTTATAACTTCTTTCTCTCAGTAAGGACATTAAATGCAGTCACTGCTTCTTTTCTACCAGACCCTGTATTTCAAAATATTTGTGTAGAAACTGTACCTCTGAAACCTCCACCTGTCCTAGGTAGTGACAGTAGGCTTAAATTAAGAGCTTGGGCAGAGAAATTACAGATAGACAGACTTGCCCTCTCTATCCCCTTATTTAGTTTTCAAGTTTTGTATTTATTTACTGAACTACAACATTTTTAAACGTCTTTTTAGCATGCAGTTTTACTCACATATTTTGTCGGAATCAGTGTGAACTGCCTGAATAACAGAAGTTCTGAGAATCACTTCAACATCTGAAGCCATTTTCAGAAGCTAGTAAAAGGAAAAAAAAAAAAAACAAACAACACAACACAGTAAGTTAAGTTATATGTAGTTATTCCTGAAGTATTTTCCATACTAGACAGCTATTCAAATAATAAAGCCAAGGAGTTCTATTATTCAGTTAGGTATACACTATCCATACATAGCTTTTACTGTGGGGATCCTATCAACTTACAGGTTGATATATAAGCTACCTTGACATACAGCACGAGAGGAAGGAAACTTCTGCTCAGTAACACACAATCATATAAAATCTATATACCCAATAAAAACTGAAATCAAATAAGGTAGAACACAACTACAAAAACAAGTAGCTACAATGATCAATGACATTGGTGAATGCCTCAATGACATTTGACTATCCCTAGTGAAAGGGCAATCTGGTTTTTTTAACATTCCTGCTCTTGAAATAAGGAGACAAAAATAAGGGCAAAACATGACAAAAATTAAGAATACTGCGGTTTCACAGAAAAGCATACAGGAACAAGGCACTACCTAAAGATTAGTAGAGGCATTAATATTTGGCAAAAGGCCTACAATTTCTTCCCTCATTAAGAGGATAAGCAGAAGCACCTTTGCTGGTTTTGCTGAGCGATTAAGAGAAGCCTAATACTTGTTTGCATGACACCTGTATCAGAAATAAATGAAGTTGCACAAGTAAGACACTTCGGGAGACATGCTTACGCTACGAAGTAATATGTACCAACAGAAGGGGATTTTTGCAAGAGTTAGAGCTCAGGATTTGACAACTACACTGAATTTCTCCATGCCCCTTTCCCTTTTAAGGATTTGGACTAAGTATCCGCCAGTTCCCCCAACTGAATGCCCATTAGCAGTTAGGCTGCATGCTCCTGAAGCACACCTGCTGCTTCAAATTCATCTTAAAGGAATTCTGCCATTTGCTCTGAGACTGCTTCACAAAACAAGCCAAATCACAGTGCGTAGAGATAACTTCAGAAGCGCACTCCTGCTCTGAACTAAAATGCTGCAGTAGATTCAGCTGCCACATCTCACATTCTAATACTGCAGATAGTTACTCCGACCTCCTTAGGTCACACCATAACTAAGCATTTGATGTCACACTAGAAGACATTGCAGCTTTCTACTCTGCCAAAGTAATGCACATGTGGTTGGTCAATATTAATTTTTTTAGCTGCTGTCCAAAGCAGAACACTAACACCCTTACGTTTATGCAATCCAGTGCCCAAATTCTCACAAGTCCTGTGAGAATTTGAGTCCTGAACAAGTCATTTATTCAGTTTCTCTGCATCTGAGTCTATTCAGTGTATATATATATATATATATATGTATGTATATGTAATAAATATGACAGCTTCTATGATGTTCTAGGATTCTGTCGAGATGAAAGACTGTAATTTCTTCCACTGACACATTCAATCAAGATACCAATTAACCCCTGTCTTTTGTAGGTTGCCATTCCTAAAAAATACAGATTTAAAAATTACAACAAATATTTTTCCTGTACGTCTGTAACAAAAAACCCATACAATTTAATAGATCAGACACTGGGAACACAAACACAGGGGCCTGATAATAAGCTAGAAATGCTAGGAAGTCTTAACTAAATGCTCAGAACTATTTATGTTACTGTCCAGTGGCTGGTATGATACAGAGGTTTAGATTTACTTCTGCAAAGGACACATGGAGGGACTTTCTTCCAACTAGTGCCCAATGACAATGTAAATACAGTCTGTTAAAAGGCTGAATAACAAGGACTAAATTATTCATTCTGTATGGAATTTAAGAACTAAAAATACTTAAAATATAAAATTTTCATTTCAGGCCTCAGTAAGTTTTAGAAAAATGACTCAATAAAAAGTGTTAAGACAACAACTGAGCAAAGGTTACTTATACAGTGAGTTAGCAGAATGGTCTATTCCTTTAACTGCCAGTAACTGAGCAGATTATCTAATATCTCTGTATCTTTCTGTGCTTGAGTATACAACAAACACCAGGTAAACTCGAGTGACCACAGCTTAGATAGGTATTAAGAGCAAAGCATACAAAATACATACATGAAAATAGCAACATATAACATTTTTTCCATAATTTTATTATCAGTTTCAAAATAAGCATATTGAACTACAAGAAGACACTTTCTCCTTTTTTAATGTGCAAAATTATTTAACATACTATTAATACCAATGCAAGTATCTATAAAATCCATGTAATAGCCTTTCAAACTCACCTAGTTCTTACAATGTTCCAATAAGTACTAACATTGGTTTAGAGATCGTTGAGGTAAAAAGCTCCTTTATAAGTATTCTTACACAAGTGGAAAAAAAACAATGAAAACAGGAAGTACCTCATTTATTTTCTCTTCAGATGTCTCATCCTGGTTATTTTTGAATTCTTCATTTATCTTTTGTCTTGCAGCTAAATAAATTAAACAAAAATACTAAAGTGTGAACAAAAAATATATCCTGTCTTTGTCACTGCCTCAAAGCTCAGAATCCTAAGTCCTTTATAGCACCTTCCTGGTGTGCTCCGCCTGAAGTATTTTAATATAAGATTTCCATGGAATTCAGGTGATGTCATATTTTAAGTTGACTGATACAGGAATAAAATATGAGTGCCTATCTATCATTCTGAGCTTTAACTAACATACAGAAGCCACTAGTAAAAGCTGGTTTACTAAAAAAAGCAGCATTTATCTCCTGAGCAACAGTACCTAAAAAGAATCAACCCAAATGCTTAGTACAGTTAAACATGCTTTGGCTGAACCAAAGGGAGGAAAAAAAGAAAAAAAAAGAAAAAAAAGCAGCACAGAAGATCACCAAGGTTCCAAAAGAAATGTTTTCCTTATGAAATATGGCTTGAGTGCTTAAGTCTAACAACCAGTTTTTGTTTCAGATTAAAGGATGTCTGGTTATAGACACACAAGTTTCCCCAATGATTACTTGTAAAAAGTGGAAGGGAATAATTTAAAAGAATATTATATTAAGAATTCTCTTTCTGTGTATTTGGAGAAGAAAGTTCCACATAAAGATAGGTAAGTATCCACCACACAACAAAAATATCTCACCTTCAAGGGCTCTGGTATCGTTTTTAAAAACTTCTTGCCGGGTTCTGTGTAATAATTTAAAAAGCTTCAAAACCTGTCAATACAACATCAATAGCATTAGCTTGTTTCCTAGCAGGATCCTTAATTAAAATGAACACGTTGCAATTAGGAATGTTCTGGTTGATCTTTCATGTTCTTTCCATTTCGTACAGAATTTGGTATGGAATCGGTATCTACGATGCTCTACCTCAATTCCTGATCAAGTAACTTTCAGACAAAGCAGATCAAAATTCTAGACAGTTCTAGATGTTTCAAATTAACCTAAGATGCTAGAGTACTATCAATACACTCTGAAACAATCGTCTGGCATGATGGGAATATAATCCTGAAAATACATTGGCACAAACATATTTATTGAGACAATATCAAATAAATCCAACAGAATCTGAATAACTCTAGAAGTCAAATAATCTGAAAGGCTATCAAGGGTATATCACTGGATATTCTCTGATTATGAAAAAAAGATAGAAATATAAATGGCTGAAGTATTCTCATACTTACAAGCCGATGTGAGAAAAGTGAATTTCAAAAGGATTTCAAACTGCTTACTAACTAATTCAACAATTATTTTTCATGTCCCTGTATAACACCTGGGCATAATCTTCTACAGCTGATGTGGCAAAACAAACACAAAGCGAAGTCCTTCCCTAAATATAACTGCCAGATCAGCAAACAAAAACTTCAGTAAAAGCAAATACTCAAAAAAATTAGGATTTACAATGTAGAGATGACACCCCTCAGCATGTACGTAAAGCAAACCCCTGAGAATCACAGCTCACAGTCACATGGTTTGGGCCGTTTATTCATACAAACTGAAATGTATTACAGAAATCCTGAAGTCCTTATCAGACTTTTCCAGTGTTTGTCAGAGATTGACAAGAATCTCCTTCAAGCACCAAAAAAAAAAAGAAATAAATCTTGATAATGAGATACCTTTGAAGTTATTTCTAGTACTTCCTAGTATGTTTTGGCATCTCTAGAAGGCACAATTTCAGGTACTTCATCATAATCTTAAATTGTTTTCTCATATTTCAGTATTTTTTTAGAATGCAGAGGAAACACAGGGCTGTAACTGAGAAATGAACATATTTTTAATCAGCATTCTTTGTATCTGTGACCTGGAGATGCAAACAAGACTGTCCCCTAAAATTTAAAGGCCAATAAAAACATTGTGGCAAGGCCCTGAAAAAGCATGCCTCTGCTTTAAATCTGCCAAAGGCAGAGAGAGAAATGGCAAGCTTCTCTGAAAGGTATTACTTCCAACAGTTGTCAACACATTTTTAGATTTTCAAGCTAAGTTCTCACCCTCCGCTCAGCTGGTCACTTGGCTACCCCTTGAGATAACCCATCCAGACGTGTATGCACGCAAAAAGACAGTTTTTAGGAAAACGAAGAAGACAAAACAGTAAGAAGAGGTTGCTTTCCAGTTCAGTACTGGAAGTTCATTCCAGTTCAGTTCATTAACATAATACTACCACAACTTAAGTGCTATTAAGGGACAACTTACAAATATGAATAAATTCAAGTCTCGCTCAATCATGCAGATTAGACCATGTCGTAATTTCTACTGTAATTTATGATTTGGCATCCTGTTGAGTATATGCTTCTGCATTACAGATCTTTCCAGAAAGAAGACAAACGTGCATGCTCAATTGCATAACATAAGTATAACATAAGTAAAACCTTTTGTCACTTTTACAAGAATTAGTATGTGACTTTACAATCAGTTCAATCAATCTCAGCAGAGACATACAAAAGAGAACATGGACTCTGCTAACTCCTTTTCAGCTTCTGTTTCCTTAGTAATTAGCAACTGAACAGAACCATGTTGCCTTTAATTGCAGCATTCCCTAAAAGGCTGAATCTGTGGAATCTAAACTGACAGAATTAAAAGCCAGCAAATAAATTTCTTGTTCTTTTAAAGAGATTTGACTAAATTATTTGGACAGTGCATCCTGAAATATTTCCACCCTGTAATATTTTCGCCATTACTGCAAACAGTAAAGTTATTATTATAAACGTTTTTGAGTCAAAGACGTGTACAATAAAACTTGAAGCAGTGTTTAATGGTTATTCTGAACTCTTTGATCAACAATTTTCAAGCATCTTCCTCTGCTATTTGCCTACTTCTGCAAACCTATCCTGGAAAGTTCTTCACCACACCAACCAGAGTAGTTGTATTAGATGATTTTGAAGCAAGACACATTAACGCACAGACTCCTTTGAGCTCTACAGTCACCTAATGAAATGCAGAACTCCCCAAATACCTCAGTATATTAGTACCCCCAACACTAGAACACTTCTGAAACAGGGGCTCAGCTCCCCCAAAAGTACTATATATTGTAAAGATTAAAGGTTTAAATAGTTCTTGCCTTTGCTTTTCTTCATCTCCTCATTGCAATTCATTCTCTTGATGTATTTTAACCTCTACTTGGTTGTGATCTCTCTTTTCCACAATGGCCTTTGCATGCCAAACCCCTACTTTCTATTACCTAGTTTTGTGTCCTTCTCGCCCTGAAAGCCTCCGCCTGTTGATGCTCTATCGCCCAGTGACATACAGGGAAAAACTCCCCTAAACATATAATGTGTGTTTAGTTACTATTTACAGCCTAAGGTCGCAAATTTGAGAGGGAGCACAATGCGCAAGAGACAGAAAACCCAGATGGGGCACGGCGGCAACGGCCCGCTGGCGGCGGCCTTCCCCCCGGCGCCTGGGCCACTCTGTAGCGCAGGGGTGACTGCCAGCCTCGCGCACGCCAAACGGGGAACGGCAGGGTCGGTCCTGCGGCCGCTGTAAGGCGGCGACGGAGGGATGGGGAGCGCCGGCAGTCTCCACCGCCGCCTCACACGGGGCGGGCCCTCCCCATCCCTTCCCCACCGGCGCCAGCTGGAGGCCATCTCCGAGTCCCGGGGAAGCCCGAACGCCACCGCCGCCAGCCTCAGGAGACGCAGACAGTATGGGGCCTCGCCGAGACAGGCCGAGCACCCTCCACAGTACGGGGGGGAGAGGTGGCGGCGGCCGCTGGCGCCCTCTCCCCGCCGACTCCCGACCGCGCATGCGCGCCACCCTCACCTGCGCGCGGCTCGCCATGGCGACCGCCGTCCTTTTCCGGCCCGGGGGAGTGGGGAAGTGGCGGAGGCGGAAGTGACGCTCCAGATGGTCCGCGCCCTCCCCGCCGCCGATGCGGCCCGGTCGAGCACCGCTCCTCGCCGCCGCCGTTCCGAGAAGCCTTTTCTCAACCCCGGCCTCCCGCCGGGCCTTCCCCGCTTGCTCCCGGTCCCCAGCCCTGACGCGGCCGAAAGGGCGACGCGGCCTGCGGGTGTACGGGGATCGCGACCGTGGGTCCGCGGGGCTCTGTAATACACACGGACATGGAGGCTTCATCCTCCAAATTTCTCTACTTTATTGCAGATTGCCACAAAGTAATCATCACTAGCAAGTGTACTACCACAAACATCACCACTAGCAGCCGTACCTATGATTAAGAAAGTCAGTATGTATCTATCCCAAGCTATTACAAATTACTAGCAGCAATCAAGGGCAGCAGTCAGTCATATGGCAAGAACCAACGCCACAGCAACAGCCAGTAACGGCAATACCCAAGTTGCTATTTACTACTGCAGGTTACTACAAACTTACCATTAGTGAAGCAATTTATCAACAATAAGACAGCAGACAGATTATCACAGGTTACTTGTATGGATATACAGTACCAGTATCAAGTGAGTCAGATTTACGAAGGGGCCAAACCATCCCTGAGTGGAGCACACTTCACCCAAAGGGTTGTCAAGCACTGGAACAGGCTGCCCAGGGAAGCAGTGGAATCGCCATCCCTGGAGGTATTTAAAAGACAGGTAGACGTGGTGCTGAGGGACATGGTTTAGTGGTGGGTTTGGCAGTGTTAGGTTAGTGGTTGGATTCGCTGACCTTAAAGGTTCCTTCCAACCTAGACAATTCTATGATTCTGTGACAAACCGATCCTAGAGAGGGACCCGACCATCCCAGAGGTGGGAGGACAGGCCGAGCCAACCCCAGCGGTGGTCCCCAGGCGACCATGAAGTAACAGAGTCACACTGCAAAGATGATCTGTGGCATGGAGTCTTGGGCCGGCCAGGCATCCCCAGTGTGAGTCCAACATCTCCTAGAAAATTTCTGCAGAGAATTGAGCCTGTTTAGGAAGGGCGAAGTACCTGCAGCATGGGATGTTTTCAGAGAGAGAGGCTCCACTTTGGAAAAAACTGCAGTCATTTTTATATCATAGAGACATAAGAGGGTGTAGGACACCACCACTGTCAGCAGCCAACGAGTGCTGTTAATTTCAGTTTTCCGCCTGGAACAGACAATAGATGATAATGATGACGTTTGCTCTTCTTACAGATCAATTGTTATTTTGCCGGGCTGTTGACCTGTTCTTGGAGTTAGAACACCCAATCACAGTTACAAATTCTTACTTTTTTCAGGGTGTTTTCCCCTTTCCCTTTTTCATCTTTTCAGACAAAAAGTTGCTGTTACAGTTCTTTGTTTCTGTGCTTATCGACGGTACTTCAGGATGTCTCCCATTTCTAGGTACCCATCTGCACTTAAAAAAGGCCAGCTGCACTTTCCAAGGATGCTTCTGCTTTCCAGCCCCACAGCTGCCAGGCTGGCAGGCATTTTCTCTGCTGGTGTTTTTCAACAGACATTTTCTTCTGTTCCATCATTTTCCTTTCGGGCCAGGTCACCTTTTTGGTTGCTCACATCCAGCTCCCCACAGCTCTGCCTTCCCTTACCCACAGCCTGATTGACCAGCCCCACCTCAGCCCGGCCACGCCAGGGCTCTGCCTGTACTTTAAAATTCTATTGCCATTCTCTAGAAAACAGAAAAAACCCAAGCTTATACTTCAATAACACATCATCCATCATTAGGTACAGGCAGCATAAGGATTTTAAATGTAAAAAGCTTTACTACTTTGCTAGATCTCCAGCTTCAATATATAGTCTATTTCATTGTTTAATTGCAATTACATTCAAAGCTAATTGAAGTGTGGGAACACTAAACTATTACTAAATATTTTTAATATTTCATTTTTCCTGAATGCACTTACTTTGGACTATGTACTTCATAAAGAAACTTGATCTGTTAGTAGGAAAAATGATCCTTATTCATAGATCTATTTGCAGGAGTAATGATTGCAGCTGTGAATGTATGACTTAAATACTTCAAAAAAGCCTTGTTATATTAAAAAAAAATATAAAATTTGCCATTTACATGGTGAGACAAAAATATATGTTGAAACCAATTACATGAAAAAAATGCTTTTGCATTTTCAGAGAAACTTCTTAAATTGTCTCTTTATGTCTTCTCTTAACATAGAAAGATTCTTTCTAGACTGGCTGCATGGAACTACTTAAATACACTAACATGTACAAATGGATCCTGAATAAGTATATGTATGTTAAACTCTTCCTGAGTCTGTTTAGCTAGTAGTATCAACTCTTCCTTCACAAAATATGTTTAATTCCTGAGAAAATAGAGGAATAAAATTATTCATATTTTTGGTTAATAAGCACAGTTAGACAACAATAGAAAGAAAATAAATTTGCCCCTGAAGCATCAATTCCATCCTTGTTTTAGCCATTATACTTCAATACTAACTGTAGGACATATACATGTCAAAATACCTTAATACACCACCATCAAGTGAGGCACTGCATATCATCCCAGTGTTTAATGTGCTTTGTCAGAGCTTTGTTTAGAGTATCTCAAGATATATAATTTCAGAGTTATTACCAGACACGTATGACAAATTCTGCTCTTTTTGTAACAAGTTCAGGTAATCAAATGTGGAACCATTTTAGGTTTAAAACACTTAATGGTTTTTATTCCCTGCCTCCTTCCAGAATTATCTTTCCTGTGAGATTTTTGTCACAAGGCAAATATATATAAACGTCTAGACAATGCTGGAGGGAAATCAGATTCAATCTATTTCGACCATGAAGTTTAGAAAATGAAGCTTTGCTGTTACTCTTTTAGGGTTTTTTTTTTTGTTTGGTTGGCTTGGTTTTCCTGCTTTTTCATTTCTCCTGTGACTGGTGTCATATACGGTTATATGTATGTACACACACACACACACACACACATATATATATATCAAAGAACTTATGACCAGTTACGTAGCTGTGTAATATTGTGTTGTGTAGTCATATTGATTGGCCCATTCTACAGTTAGGAAATGGTTAACACGTTGAAGGGCTGGCAGTTAAACTGCCAGCAATTTCCCCTCTGCAAGAGTCACCCCGATGCTAGCTGGGCCTGACACCTCAAACTAAATCCTGTGTGTTTCATGACTTACCCTCCAAGCTTTGGGGCCAGTGCTAATATTCATGAGGCGCCTATCTGCCTCAAACCAAGCCCTCTCTCGATGGGGCCTTACGGACCCAAAAGGCCTTGAGACACTGGCCTGTTCGCCTTGTGCCCTGTGGCAGGGGCCACGCAGCTTTCATCTGGGAAACCTCTGCCAAGGCAGCAGGGACTCCAGGACAGGATTCACAGCAGTTTGCTCTTCTGCACATGGAAAAGCCAAGAGCAGCCTCGGAGAAGCAGTCATTTGGCTGCAGGACACAGTCCCAAGAAGTCACACAAATATTTGGGGTGGATTTGATGCGGCAATAAACAATATTTCTTAGTGCAACCGCTCCTCCGCAGCCCCCCCTTCCTCTCCGCAGCCACGACACCCCGCACTCACGACACACCGCAGCATTGATTCCTCCGCGTCTTCCAAACACCACGCCCCCTCCGTTCCCAACTCGGATCCCTCCGCGCCTTCCTGGGCCCCATCACGACCGGCTCAGCGAGGGCGGGACAGTCGGGTGGGCGGGGACAAGCGAAAAAGACAGGTGAAATCACCAATCGTGAGGTGGGAACGGTCAGCCGTGATCTGTCCACCCAATGAACGTTGCGGGCGGGCGTGGCCTCCG
>VYZM01017080.1:32630-49483 GCA_013398915.1 Dromas ardeola | reverse complement strand
GAGGGGCGGCGGGGGTGGAGTGGGGACGGCCGCCATGGCGGACGAGATTAGCAAGGCGCAGGCCGCCCGCCCCGGTGGCGACACCATCTTTGGGAAGATCATCCGCAAGGAGATCCCCGCCAATATCATCTATGAGGACGACCAGGTGCGGGCGGTGCGCGGCCGCCCCCCCTCTCGCAGCCGGCCGGGTCGGGGGATGCCGCTGAGGCGCTCGGGAGCGCGGTGAGGCGGGCGGGCGAAACGGACGGGGCCTCTCGGCGCCCTCCTGCAGCGTCTCTAAGGCGTCGGGCTCCTTCGGTGCGCGGCCGGCTCGGCCTGGCGGGTGCAGGGCTGCAGGTGCTGCTCGGTCTTAGCCCCAGCCCCGCTGTGTCACCGGTCTGCGTGCGGAGGAAGGGCCTCTGGCCGTAACGCACCCGGTGTCGGCCGCTGGCATTCGCCGTGTTGCTGCCTTACGGCATTGCAGCCGTGCAGGCTTCACTGCCAAAGGACGGCGCTTCGCACAGGTGGTGTAGGAGGGTAGTCGTGAAACCTTAGATTAACCACCCTTGTGGATTCCGGACGTATGCTTCTGAACAGTGCACCGAAACTAGCTGTCTTTTGCACGTCAGAAATGCAGGTTTTGATGTGCCTTTCAGTAGCATTATGGAGATTATAACAGCTGCGCCTGCCAGGTTCTCGTTATGAACCTCTGAGAGGGATTATGAAAGTAGAGAATTATAGAAAATTGCAGCTTTTTCTACTCTTCACAAAAAGTGGGAACCGGTTATCCTGCAGGCTGCAAAAATCCATTTCATCAGTGAGTTGGGACTGGTAGCGTTCAGTGATGGTGGTGCACCACAGTGCGCTAGGAGCTAAGGGAAATAGATTATGAAAAAATGCATCTCTTGTCTCTTAAGATGTAAATTAGACTAGTATCCAGTAAAAGCCTGCCTTTTTTTAACAGAGGGTTTTGCTTTTGAAATAAGGGATTATGTGTGGTGTAGAATACAGGCTCGCTAAAGATTTGCCTGACTGTGTGCTTAAAAATTATGCGTAGTTTGGTACAATGTTTGATAGGGAAATGTTGCAGCTGCCATCTACTCTGAAGAATATTGGAAATTTTCACTGCTTTCCGAAAACCATGCTTATGTTACTGTTTTGTGTCTATGTGAGGGTGTGTATTTTTTCTTTCCCCGGCTCAAAGCTGCCTGAGGTTTTTACTCAGCTGTAGTGGCTACAGCAGTGTAACCTGAGCACTGTGCTTGATTGGAACCAAGCCATTGACTTTGAGGACTTGAGAGCATGTGATCTACTCTGACTGCCATTAGTGCAGAATATTTTCTGGAAGAGCAATTACCTGCAGTGTCTCAATTGATTTTTACCTTGAAGTATGCAGAAATGTAGAACTGCTCTTAAGAGTTTAGTTCAGTAAAGGGGGTGATCTTTAATTTGTTATGTTGACTCTATGGAGCTCTTTTTAGAGATGCCTGAAATGTTACAAGGAGAAATGTAAGGAAGGCTTTTAATCATTAATTGACATGCAGAGGAAGGGAGATATTAAAAAGTACAAAGTCTCTGTGGAATTAAGCCTTATCACTGTTGTTTTAGTTGAATCTAAACTTGCTGAAATGAAGGTTGGTTTACCATGCATTCGTGGACTTCCTGTGATTGTGCTTTTGTTTGATACTGTTTCTACTCTGTCCCTTAGAAAATTATTTGCTACTGGTCTTCTGGTCATTAAATTGTTTGACTCAGTTTGGCCATTTCTTTTATTCATCCATTCTTTGCTTACCACCCTGCTCTGTTTGGGAGAAACAAGCAGTTCATCAGAGATTTAAAACTGGGCATTATCTTCTTAAAGATAGCTTAAAATAGGACAGACCGGAGGTATACAAGATAAGGCATTGTTAATGTAAGTAAAGTTTGAACTTTTCACCACCTTTACTCTTGGCAAAGGCCACAGTTTCTGTTGGTAGAATTAAAAGCCAATGTCGCCACGTAGAAAATTCCCTTTATTGATTCACAAATAACTGAAAGTATCTAGGAAATACATATTTTGAAGAATGTAAGGTATATGTTTATAAGTATGAACTCTGTAGTTTAAGTCAACCAGTAACTGTGAGATGTTTTGCCATTAAATGTGATCAGTAAGTCATAGATTCCCTTTCGTTAGCAATCGTAGAGTGCATGCTCAGTGTGGGAACCTGCAGACTGTGGTTGTTGCAGTAGCAAGTCCTGGTTCTGTGGTTCGCCATTTGCACAAAGTGGCATAGCTTTCTTGTCTCTGTCTTTGCGTTCTCTTCTGTTTCTCTTACCTATTGGAAGTTCCCAATTTGAATCTATTTGATGTTAGTAGGTGCTGTATGCAGTTTCTGATTGATAGTAATTTTGATACTTCCATAAAATTATCTGGGAGTCAACTGTTTACTACAGATAGTTGTTTGTGTTTCAAAAGTGATACCTTTCTCTCAATTTGAGAATGTCTGAAGTAGAGGCATCCTTAGTACATTATTTTGAACTAATCTTTTTCTGAAGTACTTGGTGCTGTTGAGAACAGAAATGTAACATGACCTCAGTCACGTAATTTTGGGTTCTTTGAAATACCTTATTATCTTTGATGAAGGCAATATTCAGACATAACTGGAAGATGATTAGCAACTATTTGCCGTTTGTTTATTCAACAGTGTGTTAATAAAAAAGCAGAATAAGCCTAAGTGTACTTTTTATAGGTACGCATGCCATGAGCTCTGTCAGTTGTTAGGCATATGTGGAAATAATAATGACCCTAATTGCATATTAACTTGCAGAGAAGACTGTAGCTTTTAAATAATGCTTAACACAGAATAATGACTTATTATTTTTTTTCATACCAACAGGTCTTGGTAAGTAGGTGTTTTGTGTTTAGAAATTAGAGAACTTTGAATAATATATCACTCAAGAAAAATCAACATCTCTGCTTATGTTTGCAGTATCTGATAATCTGCTTAAGTATATATTTAGTGGGGCATATTGATTTACATAAACAGTTGCCTTTCTCTGAAGCAAATTATGTTTTAACTGTGCTTTTCCTCCAGTGCCTTGCGTTCCATGATATTTCACCCCAAGCTCCAACA
Organism: Dromas ardeola; assembly: GCA_013398915.1. NCBI lineage: Eukaryota > Metazoa > Chordata > Aves > Charadriiformes > Dromadidae > Dromas > Dromas ardeola. The sequence continues at coordinate 46,391 of VYZM01017080.1, read as the reverse complement.
CATTTCCTAGTAATTCCTAAGAAGCCAATTGTCAGGTTATCTGAAGCAGAAGATTCTGATGAATCTGTAAGTACTCTAGAAGCTTTCTGTACACCAAACTGTACCTCTGATTACTTCATAATTTACTAGACTCTACCACTTTTCCTTTTGACATTTCAAAGTGGCAAGGTAGTTTTCCGATACTATAGTTCTTTTCCTTTAGCTTAGAATGGGAATGGAGTTGAGATTTTCCAGTAACAGTAGTGATATAAAGCAAAATGTACCTCTGGGTATGTATTTACAGTGCAAAATGCATTATTATTTTGGAGTACAGCCTTGATGTCTGTTTTCATGGTTTACAGGCAGTAGTACTTATTCTAATATGGGCTTGGGGTTTTTGGCAGGTCAAAGTTAACTGAGAGGTGCTGAATATTTAATTTGTAACTATAAACATCAAGTTAAAAGATTTTGTAAACTTTTACATGATAAAATAAAGTTTATTTTCCACCAGAATTATATATGTTGCCTGAAGAAGTAATGGGGTCTTTAACCATAAGATAAATTTAGGTTCTATGACACTTCCATAGTCAGTTACTGTCTAGGTTGAAAAAAATCTATAGCTCTTTCCCCCCTACCCTATATTATGCATATTCAGTATTTATAGCTTTTCTTGGAAAGTGTCAGTTGCAGGCAGACAACAATTTGAAGAGCAGTGGCTGAATTTCTAAGAGTTAGCTTACTAGCTTATCTGAATGGTTTTCTGCTCTCATTCCTTCCCTTCCTGCCCTCTCCCCTTTTTGTGTGTTTTCTGTTTGTTTGTTTTTGTTGTGTGTTTTTTTTTTTTTTTCTTCTCCAGCTTCTTGGGCATTTAATGATTGTTGGCAAGAAGTGTGCTGCTAACCTGGGCCTGACCAATGGATTCCGGATGGTTGTGAATGAAGGGCCTGAGGGTGGGCAGTCTGTCTATCACGTACATCTCCATGTTCTGGGTGGTCGTCAGTTGGGCTGGCCTCCTGGCTAAGATTTTTCCAGCACAAGAGTTAACTGCATGCATGCATACAAATTACCACCAAATAGAGTTAACATGTTCCCCATCAATGTAGCCACTGTTAATGTTGTTTTTTTTTTTTGAATGTGTCTCTATAAAGGGTAATAAATGCTCTGAACAACATTCGCACAATAAAGATTTAGCACGTGGGAATCGTCTCTGTCTGGTGTGCCTTACTGATGGAAACCGTTGTGCAAGTTAAAACAGTGTTCTCCAGAGTTTTAAGTATGTAGCGTGTTTCAGTCTGCTGTTAAGAACCTTCTGCAGACAGTGATTTGCAGAGTCATTTGAAACTTGAAGGTGCAACTGCTTATCAGTCTTTCGTGTCTTTTGGTAAGAAAACTTCTAAGCTTTTTGAATGTGGTATGCAAGTATTCATAAAGCCAGTGTAGGCTTCTGTTAAAACTTTTTAAAAAAGCGTTGTATGTGAAATTCCAAACATGCTGTGCAAGGGCTGTGTCAGTACACTGCAGTGTGTTGGAAACCTGCATCTCATGTTGGAACTGTCTGTCAATGGCTGCTTTATAAGGCCTCATCTTTTTGATGACACAGGCTAAAGCAATAGTCTTAATGGTAGCTGTGGTAGTTCTGTAGCACACTGATATTTACTTCTATGTCATGATTTTGATGGAATTGAGGACTTGAAAAGATTGAACAGTGTCTGTAGGGCCTTGTAAGATGCTCGAGGCATTTCACCTTGGCACACAGGCAGCATGATGTATTATGTATACATTTTAGATTCCTGATTTATTGGGCGGACCTTGTCCTTCAGTAGTTTCTCTGTGTTGCTGCATACAGTTGCTCATGCAATGTTGTCATCGAATCTCCAAGACTATCGATTTTCCTGAAGTTTGGATTACAGATGTGTCGTCCAGTGTAAATATAAAGCAATTGTTATTTCTGTTAAAATTGAGAAGTCTCAGCTAGCCACTTTTTATGATGAAGATACTTGGAAGCCTTTAGGCAGATGCCTTATGTAAAACTGGAGTATTTGTGTACTTCTCCAGAGTACAATTTTAACACCAAAGGTGTTAGAGAAAGAAATGTGGGAGTGTAGAAAGTGGACAGGTAAAGACTGTGAGTTGTGGTTTCTATTCATACAAAAACTTGCAAGTTTGGTGAAGGCATTTGAACTCATTCAGCCTGAAGGTATTCTTTAAGTACTGCTGAAGGTCCTGAACCTTCAGAGTTTTTACCCTAAGACATGACTTCCAACTGGAAAATCAGCTAGCACTTCTGAAGGTGGCTGGTCTATAGTTGAGTTAGGATTAAAAAGATGGTCCTGTAGTGGCACCTTGACAACTGTTCTTCTGGATGTCCTGCGCAGAAGTGAAGAAGAAAACCACCCAACCCGCAGATGTACAGAGATACATCCCGGAGCAGACAGCTGAATGTGTATTACAAGAATGAGGTATCACTAGCAGATACAGTGGAGCTACAGTAAAGATTTATGTCTGGGAAACTTGCTGTCAGAACAAGTTCATGAAAAGCACTTAAGAATATTGAGATTAACCATCGGCTCCCAAATGTGAGAAAGGGCATGCAATGTGTATACTACTTTCAGTTTTCTAATTTCTGTTCTCCTATGTGTGCGCTTTATACCAACATTAGCATTTGTGCATTAAAGCATGACTAGTGAAGTTAATTGCGTTGCTGCTGAACCCTGTATGAAGGTAACTCAGTAAAGCTTTTGTTGCTTTACTTGGAATCTGACTTGAAGATGTACGTGTTTCAGGAAGGTAAGAAGACTTCCGACTGAGGGCAGAACCATGGAGTTGTTGCAACGGTAGCCATGAGGTGAGCTTGCTAGCCAGTTTGGTTGTGTGTTAGTTTAAGGTGAGTGTGTTCTGCAGTACCTTGAAAACCAAACGTGTGCTGAAATGGTGAGAATAGTAGTACTGAGCTTAAGACACTGGTCAGACAATGGTGAACCATTGAAGGAAAACTTTCCTAATTTGTGTCTGTGAGGAGATAATGAACCTTCAGGAAATGGGCGAACTGGGTATTAGTTGCCCTTTTCTAGCTCTTAAAAGCACATGTCAATTCGTTGCCAAAAGGTAGACTTCAGCCTCCCTGCCATCGATTTCCTTCTGCTTGAGTTGCAGTCTGTTATGTCTGTGGCTAGATAATCATCTGTGGTACAGCTGCTTTGTCCTATAATTTCTAAGGCGAGTTACAAAGTGAGATATGTTAACTGCATCACAGGGAGACGGCAAACTTAATCTTGGATATTAAAAAAACCAGGGCCATGGACACGGAAAAGCGGGGTTATCCTACATAGCCCTTCAACTCTACATTACTGACAGATCTGAGACACCCACTGGAAGACGTCTTAGTCTTTCATATTTCTCCAAGTAATCAAATGCAGTTAGATGACAAAAGCCTGTAAGCACCCTAAGGATTTCACCTTTATTTAATCTTCATGGGCAGAAGGTGGAAATTCTTTACTCGAAGTAGACAGAAGCTGATGTATGGTCTGAAATTGAGTTGCTATAGTGTTTGTGCCCACTTAACTGTATGATCGAGCTAGACAACATCTATTGTTAGCTCTCTGTAAACTCCCTGAGGTATCTGGGAGGTGTTCCTGCTTTTCAGAGGTAGGGATGGAGTAGGGAGTGTGTTGGGAAGCAATATGGATGGGGAATTTTGAAGAAGCTAGGTATGGCTTATAAATTCAGGAAGATTGGATTATTACTGTAAGTTTTAGTAGTCTCTGTTGGAATTTGTCTCAGCTTCCAGATAATACCACTTATATTGCTTCAAATCAGAGACAATAAATGGATATTAAGCACTAATCCCCTGAAAAAAAAGCTTGGCACAGAAAACTACTGGTAGAGAAAGCCTACGGGTCACATATTTATTTATTCGATTTTTGAGGAGTTAAAAACCAGTAATCAATATATGGCTAATATTTTGTTTAAAGCTTTCAGGGGCCTTGAAGTTGTATCCTTTTGCAAAACAGGAACAGTTTTGTCCATTCATTCGTAAAATGTACATCTGTGCTGCAGGTACTTTTTTTTTTTCTTTCTCCAAGAGTAGCCGGTCACTAAATGCTATTTTACATAAGCACGGGCGTATGATCAATGTTTGAGAACATGACTGAAGCAGCTGGTTGGAGCCACGGTCTTTTGGTCTCTTACAAGGTCATTTACCCTTGCAGAGTTCAGATAATCCTATTTATCCCTATGCCTCTGTTTTATCGTTGTAGTTAGATCTAGACTACGGTGTGTGTGGTGTGGGTGGAATAACAATTCCAGAAGCTTCATTTCAGGAAGGAAATGCCTGGGGAAAAGGAAAGGGAGAGGTAAGGAAAAAAAGAAATGGAGTAAACTAAATGTTGATTGAATGGGGTGATGCTGCAGTGAAAACCCATGCCTATTTATATTGTGTTATGTGAGGAAGGGGGCTATCCTCATGAAAGGCCCCTTCTGCTTTCTTATGTGTCACTGGAAACTTGTGTTTTCCCAGTGTTGTTCTCTCTGGGCCCTTTGCTCAGTGCATAGGTGTAGAAATCTGGAGGTGAAGTTGCATAGCTCCAGGAGTGGTTGCTTGTCTCTGATTCAGCTCTGTGCTAGGGGTCTGTCTCTGTCAAATAAATGGTGCAAGCCAAGAGAGGCTCAGCTTATCCACGTATCTATAACATTTCTGTACTCTTGCTCAGAGGGGAGGTTCCAATAAGCTGTGGTGACAAGTGGAGCATCACCATACTTACATAAGTCTTCCTTTCTGTAGTCTCTTGACTGGAACGCGTTCAATGGATGGGTTGCAAATGGCACTGCTTCTTACTGATCGTGTTCATTCTTTTTTCTTTACAGTAATTTCTGCAAAAGGATTTAACTTGGTTGAATTTTTAGTCCAAAAATTTTACCCCATAAATTGCATCTGGATCTCAGTTCAGTGAGAACACTTGGTTTTGTGCTTGATGGAATGAATGAGCTAGTTAACAACTTCTTTGTAGTTAGAAAAACCTAATTTGATTCTTGATACTGTGGCTTTTTTATTGTTCAGCCACTCAGCAGTGTCCACAAAATTGTTTCTGGTTTCATTCGCAGCAGAGGGAACAACACACATTTGCTTTTCCAGCTGTGACATAGATAAATTCAAGTTTTGAATCAAAAGGTGTGAAGTAAGTGGGAGGCATGGTACAGTTCAGTTTTCACTCTGAGGCGCTCTTCTGGATTGCATCTTGGTCTCCCTGGAGACTCCAGTTATCATTAAGTCGTAAGCTAGCCTAGGGTCTTCCTCTGTTATTTCTGCGTAACCAGAATGGAATTTTAGCTTCATGGCCAAACAAGATGCATCGTGACTATAGTCCAGTGGTTAGGACAGTTATTTATATCCACTGAAGCTTATCTTAGAGGCTTGTGGAAAACAGTGTCATCCTGGTCCCGGAAGAGATGTTGAACACCGGCATGAGGGTCAGGCTGGTAGAATTATATTCCTGTACTGTGAACTCAAGTCCTCTGTCCCATACTAAAGGCATATGGTATATGGTGACCACTTCAAATGCAAAATACAGGATGGAAGGGTAGACATTTTGTAATAGTTAGAATTTTTCTTCAGACAACTTTTCTTAATAAAAAGAAGAAAAAAAAGTTCTGGCTGTTTTTTAAGTGTCCTGGTCTCTTTTGTTGGGGGGTGTGCGTGTGTGGTGTCTGTCTGTCTATGTGTGCTTAAGGTATGCTGTAAGCAGGCTTACCACACTCGCCCTCTTTGAAAAAGTGTGGGTAAACATGGAGCTTTCTGGAGATAACTGGGTAAAACAAATGTGTTTCTTGCACATTTAAGCACTTGCAGGGCAAGGATGTTGTTCTGTCTGGGTATTTTGGACATGGGTGTGCTACATATCTGTGTCATCGTTAGTATGATTATCTTCAGAGTTGAATGAGGGGCCACATGGTTACAGAAACCACCTGCATAATTACAAGAATATGCTGTCTATTGCAGAGAAATAAAAAATTATGAAACTGTTTGAGACCTTTACGTGGGTACATTTACCTTTGTAAGAGGCTTTGGTTTGGACTGTATTTATGATTAGGAGCAGCACTTCATCAGTATGTGAAGAAAGTGATTGCCTGAATTCATCCCATGTATTACTGCGTAAAAAGAGAAGGTGTTTAGCAGAACAGTGATCTTCATCTTCGGAATAACAGGACTTCAGCTTCTTGAGTGAGCTTGTAGATAAGATCCCATAGGAGACAGCTGTGAAGAGTAAAGAGGCCCATGACGGCTTTTTGATTGTCAAGAATAGCCTCCTTCAGGCATAGGAACCATATGTTTTGAAGTTTGCAGATTGATGAAATGTGGCAGGAGATACGTAGTAGGGCTGAATGGGGAGCTCTGACGGAACTCAAGTGTAGAAGGCACTTTTACATTGGTGGAAGTGAGGATAGGCTGCAAGAAAGAAATAAATGTTGCTCAGATGGAGTAGAAGTGTCAAAGCCATCTGGAAATGAAATTTGTGGTGGATCAGAAGGGCAACAAAAAGGGCTGCTATAGCTGCCTAAACAGCAAGAGTGGACTAAAGAACATGTGGGCCTGCTGAAGAATGGGGTGGTGGGCCTAGTGACAAAGGAAGTAGAAAAGGCTGAGTTACTCAACATCTTTTTTTGCTCCTTCTTTACTGGCAAAGTTCTGCTGTCAGGTCTAGGTGTGCCTAGAGGCCAAGTTTGGGCCATGGTAAGGGAAGATTGAGTTCGGGACTTCTTAAGCAATTAGACGTACACAGAAGTTCACGGGACTGAGTGGGATGCATCCAATACTGCTGAGGGAACTAGTCAACGTCGTTGTGAAGCCTCTCTCAGTGATATTCAAAAAGGCATGATGACTGGGTGAAGTATGTTATGACTGGAAGAAGGCAAGCATCATAGCTATCCTGAAGAAAGATAACGTGTGCTTGGGGAACTTCAAGCCAGGCAGCCTAATCAAAGTTCCCAGGAAGATCCTGGAGCCAGTCTTCCTGGAAGCCATTTCCAGGCACATCAGGAGAAGGTGATCTGCAACAGGAAGCACAGATTTACCTGGGCAAATTGTGCCTGACCAACCTGATTGCCTTATTACCAGCACGGGTGTGAAGAGAGCAAAATTTTTGATACAGCCTCTTTATATCTGAAGTGGAGGAACATGCAGTGAATTGGCAGATTACCAGGTGGGTGAAAAGCTAGCTGGCCCTGGGGGAAACCGGGCTCAAAAGAGGAGGAGTTCAGATAGTGACTGGTTAGGTATGGCATTCCTCAGGGGTTTATATTAGGGATGCTAACATTTAATGTCTTCAACAGTCACCTAGAAAACAGGATGGAGTACACCCTTAAGAATTTCACAGATGCACCAAATTGGGGAGGGGAATGCCTGATAAACTGTAGGTCAGGGCTGACACTCAGAGGCACTTCAACAGGTTGGAGAAGTGAACTGATGGGGACCTTTTGAAATTCAGCAGAGTCAAGTGCGTAGACCTGCACCTGGAAGGGACCAGCATCATGCAACAGGTACACTGGGGATTGACTGGCTAGAAAGCTGCCTTGCAGAGCAGGATCTGGGAATTTTGTTGAAGTTGAACAAAAATCATCGATGTGCCCTTGCAGCAATCGAGGCCAAGCACGCCCTGGGCAGCATTAGCAGCAGCTTAATTGAGGGAACTCATTATTTCCCTCTCATTAATCCCCTCAATTTAGCACTTGTGAGATGGCATGTGGAGTGCTGTGTGCAGTTTTGTGCTCACCAGTAAAAGGAAGATGCAGACTATGCTGGAGAGAGTCCAGCAGTGGGCGGCTGAGATCTAATGGGTGGTCGTAGAGAAGACAGTGTCCTGGAGGCACAGAGGGAAAGGTGAGAAGCAATGGGCTGATGTTGCAGCAGGAGAAATTCTGAATAGGTATTAGGAAAAAATTCTTCACGGTGAGGAAGGTCAAGTGCTGGAGCAGGTTGTTTGGAGAGGCTGTGGCATCTTCATCCTTGGGGATGCTCAAAGACTGACTAGACAAGGCCCTGCACAATGTGTATCTGTCTTCAAAGTTGGTTCTTGTCTGAGTGGGAAAGTGGACTAGACAGTCTCCAAAGGTCCCTTCCAATATTGTTCTGTGGTTCCATTCACAACAGCATAAACATCTTCAAAGAAGATTCAATATAAAGTGATGGAAACGAGAAGAAATCCACAAGGCAAAAAGCCAAAATTGCAGTACTGAAATAAAAAGCACGTGAGAGAGAAGAGTCAATTGTGTTTGAAATCCTGTAATTTTGAAAGTATAAATTTGCATTTATAAGATTTTATATATTTGTACAGAATTTATGACATATCTTACTCCTTTTGTTTTCAGAGTGGGAGAAATGCCATATTAAGCTGCTCATTGTTAGCCACAATTAATTAGAAATCAGTGGCTGGAAGCTATCAATCAGAATGTGGAACATATTTCTTTCAAACAGCACAGGAAAAGAAACAGAACAAAAGAGAATCAGAGCGGATACGAACAGACTGAATTCTCTGCCTTGAAAAATGTATGATTGTTTCTTGCTTTACAGGACATAAATGGCAAGAGAAGTGTGGATAAAGGCCCCTGTTCCCTTTCCAACCCCTGATGGACTGCAACTGTTTTGGGATGTCAGTCAGCCGTTGTTAATCCCTGTGTGAACTCAGACGATAGTGCCATTTTCAACCTTGTTACCTGGAAATGAGCTCCGTCTCATTTTCTCAGATGATAGACCTTGATATGTGAAACTATGTTGACACTGATAATGTTGATAGGCTCAGATAATTAGTGATGGTGACTGAAAAAACAAAACCCAAACCTAAAATGGTGCAACTTGCAGTGTACCTGAAATTTCATTTTATAAAAGATTTTGAGAGTTGCATGAGCTGGTACCCATCTCAGATGCTTGCTTGGTTTAAAATGTATGCATAAAATGTACACGTACATTGTTACTTGGCTTAAAAAGTAAAGCACAATGTAATGTATATGAGTTCTTGTTTGCCTTTTTATAGTAGTGTCTGGACTGCTGTACAGCAATCCCAGCTGACTGCTCTTTGCATAGCAAGAGGCCAGTTCTGTACTGCCCTGATGGATTGCCTGCATCGAAGAGAACCTCAACACTTCTGCTGCCAAGTCAGGTCAAAATTTCTGGCTGACAAGAGAAGAAGATCTTGAAAGAAAATCTTTTGGTCAGATTTTGAGTTTTGGTCAGTGTTGAGCTTTTGGTCAGTGTTTGAGGTTTAAGATGTTCTACCTGGCATTCTTGTTTTTTTTTTTTTTTTTTTTTTTTTTTAGCCCGTGTTTTTTTTATAATNTTTTTTTTTTTTTTTTCCAGCCTGTGTTGTTTTAAATAGCTGCATAGATTTCAATATTATGACTTATAAAAATGGTAAATTTTTTTATTGGAAAAAATGATGAGTGAATGGCTACATGTATTTTAGCCATTCTTATGGCTAATTCTTATGTAGTTTTGTTTCACAATATTTTTATAATAAACTTCTATAAAATATGCATGTTGAAGTGTCAGTACGTATATTTAATCTGACTGTTAAAAGATACAAAACAGATTAATTTGGTGCTATATTAATGATAAGCTCTCTGGGAGTGGTTACTGCCCAACAAAAAGCTGTTGTATTTGTACTGGAGCCTGAAACTCCAACCCCCAAACTTCAGGTTGAATCTTAGCCCTCTCATGTCTTCTTTTGTCTAGAAAAATAGCTTGTATTTAGAAAAGCTATCTCCTGTTTCGCTTATGTTTAGGAAAAGGTGGCAACAAAAGTGTACATGTGATGTAAATATACTTGCCAACATTGTAAATCATGTTGCAAAGACTTACAAAGTTTATTTGGTTAGTTGGTATTGTGATGTAATCAGGCAGGAAAAATTATTGTTTCCTCTGTCACCTGGGTTTTTCTGTCTTTTGAACTTCTAATTCAGAAGGCGGTGTAGTTTACCTGGATTAAGAAATTGAAAAATGACAGTATTTGGTGGGTGCTGCTGTTTAAAACTTTCTTCACTGCCCTGAAGGCACTGACCTGTGGCAGTTCCCTGGCTAGTCGAGACACTTGTGGCCAGCCATTAAAATTCTTCCTCTTTTCTTGCCCCAAACAACATAAGTTATTGCTGGGTAGTGCTACATTTTTCTAACTCATTGTGATCAGTCTGAACTTTCTTGCAGTTCCCATTTTGAAAAACACAGGATAGATTTAAAAAAAAACAAACACTTTTAATCATCTTTCACAAGGAAATATATTATTAGTTGTTTATCTTGAGCTGCTAAAACTTGTGAAATGAGCTGCATCTGATGTGTTTCAAAGGTAAAGCTGTGACAAAATGAGATAAAAAAAATGCATTAGAAAAAATTAATACATTGTAACCGGAACATTATAAATGAACAAACTAGAATAAGAAAGACTAGGACAATCACAAATCTAATAGTTATGTAATGTAACAAAAAGGAAGAAGGGGAATTTCACGACAGATAACGGGATGATGGGAAATTGAGACTGAGAGGTAGGAGATTAAATAAGTATGGCTTACCAAACGACTTCAAATCCAGGTGTTAAGTAAATATAATTTTTATGTGTATTTTATTGAAGTATTTTTCAAATGCTCTTAGCAAATTTTTGCCTTTGAAACTCACACTGGTTTCAGTGTGAATCACATTCAGCCCTCCCTGAGCACTTCTAAAAATTCCTTATGTCCTGTCTGGCCATGCCAGGGCATCTTAAAATATAAAATTCTTGTGGTAGTGAAAAACATATTGGTAACTAATGGAGGACATCCTGATTCTACTGTGTATTCTATAATTGAAATAATGTGTACTTTGGTAAGCAGGTAAAAGGAAAAATGCCACACCCAAGTATCCACAGTGAAATGTCCTTGTCTCTGTTGCAAATCAGCATGCTGCCCTTTTAATGAAAGAAGCGTCTCTTTAAAACAGCAGATGAAACGTCTGCGCAAATTTTCCTACATGTACTTCCTAGGCCCGGCCGCTTGAGGGCAGCGTAAGACTATTGTAAAATTCAGCCTGTGGTGTTTCAGCAGGGGCCTTGAATGTCTTGGCTTTTCACTAATGAAAGGTGAATGCTAATATCGAAAGTTGTGAAAAATAAGTGATTCAACTTTTTAAATGGCGGCTTCTCTGATGGGCAAAATTTTCTGTTTGCAGAACAGCAGTACCAGTTCAGCATGGTTGATATGGATAGATAGGCTTTTTCAGAGTTTTAGCTATTAATTAGCTTGATAGAATCTTAAGAACTGCTGTGTGATAGTACAGAAAAAGATCTTGCTGGTGTCCTTGTACATCATGCATTGATTGTCCTTGAGAATTTGTCGCATACACTCGTCTTCATATGAACTTGATATCTTCTGGAGGGTCCTTTCCAAGATTTATCAATGTAAGTGCTACCAAAACTATACTTAGTTTCATGTTTTTGAGGTGGAAGGTGTAAAAACTTAACTTCACATCTAATAAATCGTTACTGCAGGCATGTAAAACATAAGTGGTTACACAGCACTTTCCTATAGGAATCCTGCTGTTGCAGTCGCATTCAGACAAGTAGTCGATTATTGCAGTGTTATCATTACATTTCTAGGACTGTATTCAGAACATTCAGTGGGATAGGGTCATAAAAAGTCTCTGACTAATAACTAGAAGTAGACTAACAACTGCTTAATGGTAGTTTTCTTCTTAACTGTCATTATATATCAATGTAATCTTTCTTTTAGAAACTCTTTGGATTTATGCACAATATTATAAAACCCCCTACTGATTAGTGCTGTCATTAGCTTAGCATTGATCAAATTTTTTCAAGTCACTCTTTAGATGGAGGGTTGCGTTTCAACCAGGAGGAGCAGTAAAGTATAAAATGAGGGACTGAATGCCACATGTAGTCAAGGATATTCTGAATCTCATTGGCTATTTCTATGTTTTTTTCCCCCTGTAAGTGGGGTTGTCATATCTGACTCGCTAGTTCCTTCCATATGTTTTGATTTAAACTGCTGGTGGTGCCATGAATGCCTCAGAACCTTACAGAAGCAGAAAGCAGTCCTGTGCATTTCATGGGCGAACGCTGCAATTAACTGAGGGAAGAAATCATTTGACTTACAATATCTGCTGAGCAGTGATGATTGTGTTCAAAGATCTTCGGCTGCAAGAATCAAACAAGAAAAACACAAGCTTTAGAAAGTGCCGTGTGAAAGCAGTTTCCTTTTAGAGAGAGAATGAGAAAGAGAAAAATAAATGTTGTAGTCTAAAGCAGGATTAGGAATATGAATCTATAATCAGATGAGAGTCAGGTTTGACTGAAATTCCTGTTCCTTTGCCATATTACTAGGGTTTAGTAACTCTCAAATAAGCGTAGATTATTTTATCCCTTAAAAATCCCATTGTCTTGGGGTGTCTACGGTTTAGAGTAAAATGGACCATATTCTGTCCGTTTGCTTCTAAAGTTACACTCTAATTAACTAACTTTCTAAGGTCTAAATGATAAAAAAAAATTGTTCCCTGAACTCTGTGGTGTGTGGGCTGGGCCTTAGCTTCTGCAAATGGGAAAAATGACTGCTGGAATACTGTTGGATCCTATCTGACGCAGCAGAGTGGGAGCTTTATTGTGACTATTTTTGAGCTGTCAGTCTGCGCTTCTCAGTAAGTTTCATGTTCCCATTGAGATTTGCAAGTATGGGGCAGCTCTCAAGGCGAGGTCCTTGAGTTGTATATTCTTCTAAGCAGAGGGGCCTGTTTGTTTGCCAGAACATCATGAGTATATGTGGTGCTAAATAAATTATTAAGGGAAAAAAATAATGCACGACTGCTATCTTTAGGTTAGCTGCAGACCTGTGTTTGAGTAGAAAGCACAGTAAATAAGTATGTTGTATAATTCTGAAGTTGGAAGTTGTAACAATAAGTAATGAAAAGTAATGAAAGATTTGTATTTCAAGCTGCACTGCTTCATCATCTGTAAATAACCTTCTCCGTCTGTAAGAAAACTATATTCTTTCATGCTTCATGCTTTTTCCTAATTCTTGCATACGTGTACGTGTCTGTACATTGCTGCTGTTAAAACAGCAAAAAGAACAACGTAAGACTTACTCATGGAATCATAAACTGGATGAGACTTTCAACACAATATGTGTCGCATTTCTAGCTTTAAGATGCAAATGATTTGAAAAGGTAAAAATGAAGCAGAGAAAGATATATTTTTTGAATCTTAATAGACAATTCAAAATACCTCGGGAATACTCCTTTCAAGATGTAAATTGTTTTAAAGAATCTTAACACTCAAATGAAAATACCTCAGGAATACTTCTTTCAAGATGTACATTGTTTTAAGGGTTTTGTTATTAAAAAAAAAAAGAAAGAAAAAAATGTAGTGAAACCTGGTAGGCACAGTTTGGCTCTATAAAATCAGGAGTGACTTCTCCTGTGGCTTCCCCTCCCTCACTCTGGGAATCTATTGACTCCTTGCAACTTTTTCAAGGACCTGATTTGCAAAGGTCTTCAGGGCTTGCCGTTTGCTTTATACATGTGTTCTGCACTCAACAAAGCTCCTAACAGTTTGAAAGAAAATGCATTGCTTTAAATACCCTAGTTCACTGAACAAGATCTTCCATTCTGTGTAGTGCAGGTGCTTTCAGAATGTCACAAAGTGGTAGGTGACAAGCAAAGAACACTTGAGAAATAGGTGAAACTAAAAGGCGTTTAATTTTGAGATGTAACAACAACTCAGGAAAAATATTTTCCAGTTAGCTTTTGTAATCCTTGTAAAC